>SSNR01000004.1:2062005-2205477 GCA_006937965.1 Callopanchax toddi
TTTTTTTTTTTTTTTTTTTACAAAAAAAGGACACTCCTAGGTGTTGCATTAACTGGTTCCACTATACCTTTGGCATAGTGGATGTTAACAATGGATAACAGTGTGTTTTTTACTCATATAACAACCATAACCTCAAAATACATCATGTAAATGTTATTTTATAATCCCTTGCATACTGTGTAATCTTACCTGTGGGTGGGTTTAGCATGATAGAGGCTCCACCTTTAGTGCTGCTCCATAGTGCAGTTTTAGCAACTCAAATATGCTGCAGCTGCCACCTACAGAAGTTATGCCGACATCATCAGTTCTCTCAGAATAATTTGTGGAACTTGTTGTGTTTTGTAATCAGCTGTGGTGGCCACCCGAAATTCAGTTGACTCCAAAAGTTGTGGATGTATAAGTATAGTGTATAGAATAATCTATCAAGTGCTTTGTGAGATATACAAATGCACACACACAGAGGCAAAAACATTATCACTGATGGGTGATAATGATCATAAGTCAAGGGTCGAGTCAGATACCCACCCTCCCCGTCCACACACACTTTGGCTTTTGGCCCGCTTGGACCAGGTGCTGTGAGACCCACTGGGGATTATGAAGCTGTGGGTCATGTGATGGAGGATTAGTGGTTCCCTACCACAGTCATAGGTTGGCTAACCGAGAGGTTCATGTTCTCATTTCACAACCATGCTGGGTAACTTCAACACCAGAGATCTTTTTAACCACTTTTTCTGCGAGACAGCCAAAGGCAACCCTGGCCTGTGGTGAGTAGATCACATGGGGAGGGGGGGTCTGGTCTAAAAACTTTACAAAAAGGCATCTAACTCACAGGTTTCTGCTTGTATCTCTGTGTGTTTTCTTACTTTCTCGGATTCTTGCCTCCTTTGTCCCCCCCCACACCCTGCTTCCCAGAGAAATGAAAGCAGGCACATAAATTCACCCAAACATCTACTTTATTAGAAACACAGATTAGGTAGTTGCTGCTGTGCATGAAGTTTTATAATCTGTGGTGATAGTTGGCTAATTTAGGCGACGTCTAGAAATGAGAGATTACGTTAGTGTCACAGTTCAAAGATCAGATGTATTTATTGGTGGATGGATGGTGAATGTTGCTGTATTGATGGGTGTTTTGACGCCGGATTATCCGCTGACGACCTCACACCACTTAAGATGGGGATATGTCCTTTAACAGGCTTAACAGGCTATCTATACTAATATGGTGAAGGCTTTTGTGAGTCAGGTGTTTTAACAAGCAATGAGCTGGAAATGTTACGGTATTTTAATTCAGATTGCATCCGTTTTGACTAAAATATTGCAAATTTGAAAAAGCTGGGTTTGAAAAGAAGCGCCAAAGTGAGAAAACGGACTTTGTTAGTGATTTTTAAAATGTTAATAGATTTAAAAAGCTACTGCTCCTTCAAGAACAAGTGAATGCATTCAAGTAGCTTCTAAAGCAAATAAATCCATCTTTTTCTTTTATATAAGCCAGTACTTTTACTGAAAATAGATGAAAACCACTAAAAGTCTTTTTTTACAACAAAGAAAACTTTAATAAAATGAAATGACAGAATTTATAATGGCAGCTTTCTAGTTAGCCATCAGATGAGTTCAGGCTGAGGACCGAGTTATCTTTCTTTAGTGAAGATTAAACTGCTCCTCAACCCTAAGAGGAGCCAAGAATCTGCCGTCCGTGTGTGTGACGTCATCCGTCCACGTTGTTTATGTTGCAGATTAGGGATCGGACACAGGAGATTAAATTAAAAGACGTGCCAGGAAGCAGCACTCCACGGTCAAGGTGGACTGGTTTGTTATTGTCAACATATACAGAGCTGAGTGAAAAAAAGCATCATCCTGTGAAGCGTTCCACCTTTTAACCTCGTCCCTGAAGGGATTCAGCTTTTGTTTTCTCTTTAGGATACATGATAAGAAAATACATTCATAGAACAACAACCGAAACCACGTATCCATAAACTGTTTGTAGAAATGATTTTATGTGTCTGCCCTGGCTGGGTCACTTCAGACCTTTCAAAGAGATTTTTCACTTCTAAGTTTATTGTCTTTTTGAAATGTAAACTTCCTCCTTAGCCCTAACCTGGGTTATTAGCATGGAAAGATTTTCTGTCTCTTCTTCCTAATACTCATATTACTAAAGAACATCCCTAGAGAGGGATGCTACCATCACTATGTTTGTTTGTAGTGTTACATCCCCAAGCTGGTCTAGGAGGGACAGGGTGGGCGCTTGTTTATTTTTCAGCTTTGTTTTTTTCTTATTTAAAAAACAAAAATAAATTTAAATTTCAGAGAGCGCCAAGGCCAAAACGACAAACTAAATATCCCTAATTAGGAAACAAAGTTTTAATCAACAGGAAAATTAGTCAATCTTTTTTAAATAGTTTGTTTGGGACCACATCCTTCAAGACTGTTCAAAAACTGTTTAGATCAAAAACAGTCCTTGCCATATTTACACCCTCTG
Source organism: Callopanchax toddi (assembly GCA_006937965.1). Taxonomy (NCBI): domain Eukaryota; kingdom Metazoa; phylum Chordata; class Actinopteri; order Cyprinodontiformes; family Nothobranchiidae; genus Callopanchax; species Callopanchax toddi. The sequence continues at coordinate 2,064,479 of SSNR01000004.1, forward strand.
CTACATAAACTATAAAGAGCAGAGCAAAACCAAAGCTGCAAACTTTCAATGTCCATAAGTTGGATACAAATCCCGGACGAGCCCCCAATTATGTTTCATCCTCAGGCTGGTCCAGGAGGTAAAAGAGGCAGACATAGTTCTACACAGAAGAATTGGTTTATCTTCTGTTTTTTAAAACTTTATCAAAACCCAAAGCTAAAGTAACAAATAAAACATTCATATTATAAAACAACAACCAAAAAAAACAAAAAAAAACAACAAAAAAAAACATACCTAATCACCAAAAATTAAAACATACTAACCTGCATCTGGATCCACAACAAGCAATTTAAACAGGAGAAAACAGCAACAAGTAGAAGTGGCAGCTGTCCTTTATTTGAAGCCAATCTACTCTGAGCAGCTGGATCCAGAGTCTATTGGTGCTTTCAAATGTATTTCAGTTTGAATGTGATGAAGGCTGTGGTGCTTTTGGTCACAATAAATATGGCAGCACATGTTTTCCTTCTTTGTTGATCTGTGTTTTGATGCACAACAATTTCCCAGATTCACCAATGATTCTCTCAAGATTAAGATGTGACTTTTCTTCCTAAATGTGTAAATTAAATATGAAGTGGACTTGAATATATGTTATGTATAATTGAATGTTTGTATATGAGAAAACACAAAAAAGTGCCAGTGGAGGACAAAAAAGTCCTCATACCATCGTAAGATCAGTGGTTTGAGAACTGATTCACCTGCTGAATGACATCATTTCTTTGTGTGTTTAAGACAGTCTGCCATAAAACAAGTCAATTAACACCAAATGTTGAGCTGAGTGACACTAGAGGCTCCAAATGTCCCATCTTGACTTCATGAAATATTTTTCTGTTTGAATCAAACCAGTGTTAGTGAAGTTGAACCTGATTTTCTTTATGCATCAGATGGACTAACATACTGACACCTGTTCCTTGGTGAAAGGTGTCCTGGGACTCGTTGCCAGCAGACGAGTGTAGACGGGCCGCGGTGTGAGAGCGGTGACGAGCGAGCGATGGTGACCAGCCCCCCCACGTCGCCTCATTCCCCACAGACGGACCTGAGGGACCAAACCCCCTCGCCGAACTCTGGACATAATAACACCAATGGTTCAGTGTGGACTGATGCTGGCCTCGACAACCCCGCCTATGAAGAAAGCACTGAAGAAGACAGTGAGTTGATTTGTTCTGACTGTCGATGACCTGGTTGCTGGTGAAGTTAGTAAAGCTCCATCTCTTCATGGCCCCTCTGTCTCTAGGTGTGATGGGCTTGGAGTGTGTGGTCCCCAGGGTGAAACGGCCCCTCAGTAATCCTTGCATCCATCTTCTCCGCTCAGTCAGCTCCACCTCTTCTGGTTGGGACTGTCCTGAATCTCCACCTCTGTCTGCTGAGGAAGGTAAGCGTTCCTCGTAAGAAAGTCTGGATAATCAGTCCAGAGACGCCTCAGCGTTTAATGTGATTAATTTGCTCATCAGGCTGTGTGAAGCTGCCCTCGCTTCCTGAAGGAGAGATAACCACCATCGAGGTCCACCGGTCGAACCCCTACGTTGAACTGGGAATCAGCATCGTGGGTGGGAACGAGACGCCTCTCATCAACATCGTGATACAGGAAGTGTATCGGGACGGGGTCATCGCACGAGATGGAAGGCTGCTGGCAGGAGACCAGATACTACAGGTGGGAAATCGGCTTAGTTTAGAGCTGAAATACAGATTATATAAAGAAATGCCTTGTTCAGCTGTGTGTTATTGTAGTCTTCAGGCCTTTGACACTGTAAACTACTATCTTTCCAACACAGCATATATAGGCAGATTATTTCATTTCTAGGCTGCAATATCTTGAAGGGTGTTCCTCAAGGTAGAGTCCTTGGCCCACTGCTTTTTTTTATCTACAGTGCACGAAATGTCTCAAACACAAGTTTTAAAATGCTTTCAGTACTGTTGGAAATTCACTTCATGACTTAGTGCAACAATCTTGGTTTCCTTAGCAATGTTGTGTAAATGTATGTATTCTCAGCGTTAACACATGCTGGACTCCATCTATCATGGTGCTTTTAGATTAATAACAACTCTTAAAGGTCTTACTGATTTTTAATGAGATGGTAACCTGGCCTCGCTTGAATTCAACCTACAAACCTGCCAAGTTATATCAACCAAAGGTCTGTAGGATCTTACTGTATTTGCTCCCAGAACCTTCTTACAGTCTTGAGGGTCTGCTGTATTTGCTGGAACCTTCTTTCAGGAGAGATTTTCAAACCCTGGTTAAATGATGTTATAAATTAAATTTTAAAAAATCAGCAAATATACCTCCATATACTTCTGTTTAATAACCCAAATGATTACTTTTACTGTAGATTTCTAGTGATGGAGAGCAACCTGGTGCTGTTCTGGAAAAATATTTTTAACCACTTTATTATAAACATCCAGCCAAATTTTCTATTAAATCAGACATTAGTAAAAGAAAATAGTTGCATGGTTTTAATTAAAGTCCTTGCAGAAAAATCTGAATCAGTTGCAGCCACAATCAAGAAGAATGGCATTGCAAATTGGATTTGAAAAGAATTTACCACTTATTATTGAAATTTCAGAGAATATAATAAATAAAATACAAAATGTTTGACATATTCAAAGGTATTCAATAGAGGTATGATTTAAAACACTACAGCGAGCCTATGTGTTCATGACCCACTTTCTTTGAATCATTTATCACAACCTCCCAAAAGATGTTTGAACAAAGAATCAATATTTAATATCCTGCTTATGTCAGACTATTGACTAATACATTCAGAGAGAAACATGCTTTGATTTAGCAGCAGATCTTTTCAGTGTTTCTGCTTCATTTTACGGACTTTAAAAAGCATCAGCTGGAATTTTTAGTGGCAACCAGGAGCTTTCTTTCAACATAAAAGTTGCAGTAAATCTTTTATTCTGTAAAAAAATAAAGATAAAACTCAACAACTAATCAGAGGACGAAGCAATAATAATATTTTTATTGTTTATTCTGATTGAACTCTCCTTCTGAACCCTTCCTCCCAGGTGAACAACGTGGACATCAGTAACGTGCCACATAGTTTTGCCCGCTCCACCCTTGCACGGCCCTGCACCACGCTACAGCTGACTGTGCTTCGGGAGCGTCGCTGCACCTCCAGAGCCCCTCCCTCCTCCTCTTCATCATCCTCCACCCCAGCCGTGCCACACGCACCCTGCTCCACGCCCGAGGGCGCCCCATCCAGCCCCGCCGCGCTCAGAATCACACTCCACAAGCGAGACTCCACGGAGCAGCTCGGGATCAAGCTGGTGCGACGGACAGACGAATCAGGAGTGTTTGTGTTGGATCTCCTGGAGGGAGGCCTGGCGGCGAAGGATGGCAGATTGAGGAGTAACGACCGCGTGTTGGCAGTCAACGACCAGGATCTGCGCCACGGCACGCCCGAGCAGGCTGCTCAGATCATACAGGTACGAATGGATTACTCTGACCCATCGTCACATCACTTTTCCCTTTAAACTCTGATCCCGTTCCTCTGTAGGCCAGTGGAGAGCGAGTCCACCTGCTGATCGGCAGACCCACCAAACCAACTCCACCCCCACCGCCAAAATCCAGCTCTACCAGAGACCTTTACTGCCTTGAACACTTCCTGCCTAATCACAGCTCCACTCCGAGTCCTGTGCCAGTTCACTTGTCCCGCACCAGCACGCACAGAGTGAGTAGGGGTTTGTTTTCAGCTCCATTTTTGCTGTTTTATATCATCTTGTTGAATTGGATGATAATTCACCCAACATTTTTAGATGTTTTGAGTTTGAATCAGTGTCCGTGTGCTTCCCAGGATCTGTCACAGTGTGTGTCGTGTAAGGAGAAACACATCACTGTGAAGAAGGAACCCCACGAGTCCCTGGGGATGACCGTGGCAGGAGGGCGGGGCAGTAAGAGCGGGGAGCTGCCAATCTTCGTCACAAGCGTCCAACCCCACGGCTGCTTGTCGAGGGACGGGAGAATCAAAAGAGGTGAATGCTCTTTTTTTTTTTAAACAATAAACATTAACAAATAGTTGAGCGTCACATGAGGAATCTTCTTTTCCTCCTTCAGGTGATGTCCTGCTGAGCATCAACGGCCAGGACCTGACCTACCTGAGCCACAGCGAGGCCGTGGGCACCTTAAAGGCCAGCGCCGCATCGCCATCCGTCCAGCTGCGGGTGCTGGAGGTCAGCATGGTGGAGGAGCACGACCACGACGAGCTGCTGCCTCACACTCACGACAGCGACTTTGACGCCAACTGGTCCCCCTCATGGGTCATGTGGCTGGGCCTGCCCAGGTGAGCTGATCCAAATATCAGAAATTCTGAACTGTTATTTAAGGTGCTTCTTTGAGTATGTTTCTGTGTAAAAGTTATAAACGATTACCATTATATACTCACCTTAAAGCAGCTCAGCAGTACACTTTGGTCTTGCTCAGCCTAGCCATTAGCTCATCAATCTTGACATTAAACTAAAACACACACACACACACACACAGCTGAAAAATGTCTGTCCGTGGCCGTTAAAAAGCTGCACCCTCCTTCCTGCAGCTACCTGCACAGTAGTCATGAAATCGTGCTGCGGAGGAGCCACCCGGGCAGCTGGGGCTTCAGCATCGTCGGGGGATACGAGGAAAGCCACGGCAACCAGGCGTTCTTCATCAAGACCATCGTCCTCGGCACGCCTGCGTACTACGATGGCCGCCTCAAGTGAGTGATTAATTCCTCCTCCTGTGTCCTCCTTTGGCGACGAAGCAGGTAGAAGAAGCCCTTTAATACAACACATTTACACTTTATTTAGGTGATTATTTCAAATCATGACTCGTGCATTCCTTTGGTAGAACCCATTTTCCTCACACCAAAATATTTGTCTTGCAGTTTTTCATCAGCTATGAAATCTCAGCAGGCAAAGATTTGCTGCATAAAACCTCTTTTTATCCTGAGCTCTGCTTTTCTGCTGAGTCATCACTGTCTTATCTGAAGCAACTAACAACCTCATCCGAGCACAAAGTGACGTGAATATAAATCAGAAAGATTAACGCCCAGTGGAGGATTAGAAGGCCCATTTCACAGTTAAACAGAGCTGAGAACTGTCCAAATAATCATATTTATCTTTAATTTCCCTCCAGCTGCTTCTTTATACTGGACATTTTTTATGTTTTCTGATCTCCAGGTCGGTTCTGTAGCATTTTAAGAGCTTTTCTTTCAGGAAATAATAACAGTCTTTGGGGTAAAAAAATTTCAGATCACGTTTTTAAAAAATTATCACAAAAGCTGTAGATTTCTGGACTGATCACATCTAAAGGTTTTTATTCAGGCCTATGGATTTACCAATAACACATTCAGTGCATTTTGGAAAATTGAAATGAAAAAAAAGAGCAAAGACCCGAAAAAAAATGTGTTGTTCATCTGAGGTAGATTATTTAAATCTGACAGATTATTCGGTTCAGAACTGAAACGTTTCTTTTTATGTGCGTCTTTAAAGTCCCAAACCTCCACGCTGACCCCTCTCCGTGTGTCATTTCAGGTGTGGTGACATGATAGTGGCGGTTAACGGCCTGTCGACAGCAGGAATGAGCCACTCGGCGCTGGTTCCTATGCTGAAAGAGCAGCGCAGTCGGGTGGCTCTCACTGTGGTCTCCTGGCCCGGCAGCCTGGTGTAACCGGGTCAGAAATCAGCGCTCCGCTGAGCCCACCCAGAATGTCCTGTATAGGAAACAACCTTGGCCAAAGTGAACTGGTACATGCCACTGTACATCGCTCCATACCGGGCTTAATCCAGGACCAAAAGCATTCAGAACTGTTGTCGACCCAGCAGGACGGAGCTGGATCCAGATCGTGCCACGTCACTCGACAGACTGAGCTCACGAGAAGCACTGCTGTGTTCATATGGTCATGTTGTTTTTGCTCCTGCAGGGAGAACGGTACTGCAACTGTTAACAAGCAACTCGTGCTGTCTTCACCTCACCGAGCAGTTGTAGAACCCAGGGCTGCATTCAGACAGAGGCGGCGCTGCAGGTGCAAAAGGGTTTTTGAAAGGTCAGAGGTCAAATCGCTTTAACCCAGATGTTCTGCTGCAGCAGCGACGTTTCCTCCTGAATGAGCCTCAGGCCTTATTAGAAACCTGCCGCATCCTGGGGGCTCGTTGGCCCCTCGGATATCATCACCATGACAACCAGCTGGCCCATCAGCTGGTCTTTTATACATGTGTGAATGTGCATTTTCTGTAATAAACATTTCCTTTAAAGGAAAAGTGTCTCCATGTTTTACTTAGATGTAATTTAAGGTGAAGTAGAAAATTAGGTGTTCATTGCAATAATTCTTTAGATTATGCACTAGACTGCATTTTTTTGAAGGGAGAAAAATCAGTCCTAAACTTCTTAGCCATGGTAAATTTGTGATGTATAGAAAGTTAGAATTGGGCATCAAACTTTGAGAATCTACTTCAATAAATTCAAGCCTCCATCAAACACGGTGATCATGGGACCTTAAAATGGACTTTAGTGAAGCATTTTAATATTTTCACTACAACATTGGGCTTGTGTGAGCAGATCTCACCAGCAATGTTTTACCTTTTAGGATTTTTCCCCTCCAAGCTATAAAGACAGTTTTAATTTTTAAACTTGCGCTCAACTAACAGATTTCTTTGCTCGTTGCGTTTATTGAATGAGGCTTTAGTCATACCTGCAGGAAAAGAAAACCCTAATATAGTGAAGGTTTAAGCAGATTCATGAAGCAACCTTAACATTTATCTTCTAAAGTTGCATCTTGCAGTTTTAGAGCGAGCTTCTTGGTTGCTTCTTCATTAGCTGCAGCCAACTGTGTGACCTGCTGTTCCATCTGTGAAGGCTGATCCTTTGTAGGACTCCGTTTCTGGAAGAGAAGCAGATAAATTAACACACAGGAATGAGGACAGCAAATTTATTTTTAAAGGACTCTACCTTTTTCTTTGCTGGGTCGTGAACTTTACCATGTCGCCACAGGCTTTCCTGATAAGTGAAAGCCGTTTAAACATCCACTTGAAATATTTGATCAACTGTGTCATTTTTGTTTCCCCACAAGTTTTGAAAAGAATCTGACAATCCTCAATACAAATCAAGTGAAAAAAAAAGGTATGCTTTTAGAATTTCACTTTGGGAGAGCAAAACTAACATTTTATTTCCATTCAGTCCTGCACATCAGGAAAATATTTTTTTTAAAAAAGGATTAAAATCATGAATCATGCTCCCACAATCTAAAAAACCCCTAATCATTTCCAGCCTAAAAGCAGAGATCATGTTTTTCTCTGAACCTGAGAAAAATGTGTGCAAGGATACAGACTTCATTTAGAGTTTCAAAGTAATTTGAAAAAATAAATAAATTGCACCTTGGTCACTATTGAAGTTGCAGAAAGTTTTTGTGCATGTGTGCACACTTTACCTTCAAGGCAAAGCTTTTCTCACAGCCAGGATAAGCACAGCTGAAAGGCTTCTTCCCTTCATGGTCTCCCAGTATGTGACTGTCCAAGCTGAAGCGACGACTGAACTTCTTCTCGCAGCCGTCTCTGGTGCACAGGAAGTACCTCTTCTCCCCAGAGTGCACACACAGCTCATGTAGGTGCAGGAACCAGGTGCTGTTGAATGACTTATCACACTGTCCACACAACAGCTTGACTAAGGCAAGTTTAAAATAGAAATCACATTAGTAACGAGTTGTGCAAAGCAAGAAAAGAGTGAGGAGTAAGGATTACACCTTTATGTTCTTTCCTGTGTTTTAAATATTCCGACCATGTTTTTGCCTGGAAAGGACACAATTCAGCACCACAGGGGTAACCTGCAGAACAAGATGTATGGGATTTAAAGTGAACCTGCTTTAACGATGTTAAATATAAAAATACTGGTTACCAACGGACCTTCATGAACCTTTTTGTGATGTTTCAGTTTCGCTTGACTGGGAAATTCCTTTGTGCAGTCATTTAAAGTACAACTGTATACAAGAAATGAAGTTTTCAGGTGATAAAACAAAAAAAAACAAACAAATATGACTTTAATGTCGACTCACTGGAAGGGCAGAGGATCTCCGTGCTCACACTTGTGAGCTTTTAGTTTGTTCTTCTTATTGAAATCCTTCTCACATCCCTGGTGATCACACTAAAGAGCACAAAACTCACAGAAATGCAATACATTTTACACTCAATGAAAAAAAACTAACGGTAGAGGATGCGTCGTACCAGATATCGTTTCTCCTGGTGCTGATGGACTCGAGTCATGTGGTTCTTCATGCTGGCAACTGTAACAAAGGCCTCGGAGCATCCATCATCCAGACACCTGGGGACCAGAGTGGTTCATGCACTTAGAAACACCAATAAAAGTGTCTTCATTAACAAAAAACAAAAAAAAAACATTTAAGGTGGCTTACTTGTGTGGTTTCTCACCGCTGTGACTCAGCTCATGTCTGGTGAGCTGTGAACGAGCGCAGAATCTTTTCTCACAGCTCTCACAGGAGAACGGTTTCTATCAAAACAAGCCCACTAATCAGTCACTGACATGAGTTCAGTTGGACTTCTTTCACTCCTGAGCTGCTTACCACTCCTGTGTGTTTGCACAGATGAGCTTCAAGCTTCCACGACTTATTGAACACAGCTTTACAGTCTGGATAAGTGCAAACATATGTGTTCTGATTATGCGACCTCTCCCCCATCTCTAACAGACATCAGGTGTTGCTGTCACAAAGAGTTGTAAAGGAGGCGGGACAATCAATGACCCACAACCATCAACTCAGCTGAGCTTCATTTATCTTATTGGAACGTACCATTTAATGAAGAAAAGGGGGCGTCCTGCCTTTTTTGATGTTTAAAAATAACAAAATAATCGTATTTTACTGACTTTGATACGTGCAGCAGTAAATTATTCTCAGATTTGATCGATACAATGCTGGAAAACAGATTTAACTTCACCGACACTGTAAACTTCCACAAGACGCTTTTCCAAAATAATTGATTGAAGCTGTAAAGATGTCACCCAGGCTTCTGGCAGGAAGTGGTCTGACTTGTGTAGACGGGCTGGAAGAGAGGCGACTGACTGTCTCCATCCATCAGAATTTACTCCTTTAATCTTTATCTTATCGCTCCTCTAATAATTCTCCCTGATAGGTGGGATTTATTGTAGGGATAAACCGGGGAGATCCTGTCTGGCCCACAAAGCAGGAACTTAAACTTAGAGCTGGAGTGTTTCTCTTTACGAAGAAAAAAATATTTATTAATGGAAATTTAATCAGTACTAATATGAGTAAAGATGTTGATGGATTTCAGTTTTTTATTGTAAGTTACTTTCTTAATTATTAAAATTTAACTATTCAGTTCTAATTAATGTGTTAAATAGAACTTAAATTGACTTAATTTTGAAACACTAATATTAGCAGAAGGAACCATCAAACTAAAAACTTTCATATGAAAATTTTTAAACATCTGACAGATTTTTAAAAATGATAATTTGGAGACGTTTTTATTGTCCCTGTCTGTTTTCTTTGATCTGTTTTTGTCTTATTTTAAGTCTTATTGTAGATTTTATTGGGATTCTAAAGCTGTTTTGACTCATTTTAAAGTTGTTTTTAATAACTGTCTCAAAATAGTTGCTAATGTAAGTTTTTAAAAATGTTTTAAGTCTTCTGTAGAATTTTTTTAAAGTATAATTTATTCCTGAAGTGTTTCAATCGATTTTGGGGTTGTTTTTTTATGTCCCTCTTATTTGTGGATTTTTAAAAGACTTTTCTTGATTAAGTTTTAAGTAGTTTTAGTTAACTGTGTCCCTTAGATGCAGTTAACAAATATTTTTCAAAGCTCTTTTAAGTATTTTGTCAGTTTTTAAGTATTTTTTAATTCTTAGATTGTTAGAATCCATTTTAAGTTGTTAGAAGCTCTTAACATATGATTTTTAAAGGTTGTTTTAAGTCTTGTAGACTTCTTGTCTTTTTTTCAATTCTTATGTTGTTTTAGATAATTGGGGCAGTGTGTAGCTCAGTTGGTAGAGTGGCTAATCCCAGCTCCAGCTGGGCTACATTGTCAATGTGTCCTTGGGCAAGACACTTCACCCACCTTGCCTACTGGTGGTGGTCGGAGGGACATGGCAGCCGCCAGCGCCTCTCTGTCAGGATGCTCCAGGGCAGCTGAGGCTACATGTGGCTCATCACCACCAGGCCATTTACCATTGTGTCTCTTAGAAGCTGTTAACATGTATTTTAATGTTGTTTTAAGTCTTTTGTAGATTGTTTTAATCTTTATTAGATTCTTGAATTGCTTGACGGTTTTAAGTGATGTTTTAAATCCCTTACAAGTTGTTTTGTGTCAAGTTGCATCATCACTCATTTTGTGTCACTGAAGCAGTTTGGAGACGTTTCTTTGATGTTTTGAGGGGTTTTTGAGTCATTTTCACAAAGTCCTTGAGTTTCTTGAAGTTTGTCTCTGTAGTTGTTTGAATGCTTGTACTTGTTAATGCTCTAGTTAGTTTTTATATGAACTTCAGGTCATTTTCAATGGAAGATCAGAGTCCCTCTGACTCATTACACCCATGACTGTTTTATACGTATATATCTTCTTTTTTGGTCTTTAGTAACTAAAAAACAAATCTAGATGTTTGTTGTTTGTTTACTAAAGTTCATGTAAGTTTGAGGTTTTAGAGTCAGTCACTGCCAATCCAGAGACACTATCTGCTTGTCTAAACATTGCAGATCATCCAATGAGGTCGAGCTCTGATCTCATGTGAAACCTTTGACTGACTTTAGTGAACAAGGCCTATTGAGAGTCTGCTGGGTGTTCCCTCAGTGCCCTCCCTCCCTCCCACGCTCCAGGTAAGCATGCCTGGATAAGTTGACGGCGCTGTTATCAGCCGCCTCCTCCTCTCATCCGGCGCCCCAACCACCACCAGCCACCTCCGCCTGCTCTGTCAGGGACAGGATCAATACAGCTGGACCAATATCCTCGTATATGGCTGTGCCTACACCTGGCTGTCCCTGATAACCACACCAACTCTCACCCCGCCCATCTCCCTCACACACACACTGATAGAGCTCTGTTTGGCCTGTTGTGGGATTTCTATTGTTAGACCTTCAAGCTGATCTCAAACATGTCACACCTAAACTTGCATCATTATTCCTCTGAACTCAGATTGTTTAGAATGAGAGGAATGTTGAGGCCTCAGAGGGAAAGAAAATCTGGATTTTTTTTTTTTGTACAAAATAAAACTAAAAGTAAGACTTTGAGGTAGTTTTTTGTTTGGTGGAGGAACTGAAACAGAACATGGTCACTTATTTATTATATTTGAAATCATATTGTCCTTCTGTTTTGCTTTACAGCATGTAGAAAACAGTTTTCTCCTCTACACTGATGACAATTTTGTGAAAACTTTTCTGCTATATTAAACATAGCCTCTGAAACACACATGCAACCATAAACAATTTTTAAAAAGTAAATTTTATTTATATAGCACCTTTCACAGAAACAAACCACAAAGTGCTTCACAAAAACATCAAAATTACAACATGATTAAAGACAAAGAACCAAAAACATCAAGCAAAGAATGAAAATAAAAGATTTAGTTAAAAGCGGATTTAAATATTTGGGTCTTCAGCTGCTTTTTAAAAGAGTCCAGACTGTCTATACAGCGTAAAACTAAAGGAAGTTCATTCCAAAGTCGAGGTGCAACAGACTGGAAGGAGCGATCACCTCGACTTTTAAAAATGCTAATCCAAACATTCAGTCACTTTTCTCCTTTTCTGATGCATCAGTGTTTAGTTTGCGTTCAGCACAACCACTGACCGCCATTCTAATTGCTTTGGTCTTTTTAAAGCTGAGTGTCATGTGCATTAAAATTTTACACTGGAAAAATAAACTGGAAAGGCTCTCATTGAATCAGATGAACACACAGTTCTGAAACATGTTGTGTGTGAAGCCAAAGTGTTAGCTAACCTGGTCGCTGACAAAAAGCTAAATCTAACTGGTTTTCCGACTTTTAACTAAAATATGAGTAAATTTGATGTAATGTCATTCCATGATCTGATTCCTGAAGGAAAGTCTAACAATAGGTTAATGTAATGTGACATTGAAGTGATGTAAAGATTTATAAATGGTTATTTGAAAGAACTACTGTAAAATTTTGGAGATTGAAGCCGTTTTAGGACAGAATCAACATGCTTAGACTCAGACTATAGCTGTTAGCTCATCAGACCGGTCACATGTTAACTTTATTTCCCCAAACAAAGGCCGTTCAAAAAGCTATCTATAAAAGCGATCTATAATGTGGAAAATGGAAACAAATCACTTTTACATAGAAACACATGTCAAAAGTACTTTTAATAAAGGGATACTTTCTAATTTATTGTTGTTTTTACTTGAGGATGTTGAAGACCAAATGATCCAAAGGCTGCTTTTGTTGCAAATCCTTTAATTATTACTCTTAATAATCCATTCTAATAACATTTTTTATTTGTTTGAGGCAGAAAAGGTTATATGGTCATATTAATGTAAAATTATGTTAGTTTTATTGTAATAATAACGCATCCTAATAATGTTACACTTTTTTTTAAACATTTCCATATTCTTAAAAAAAAAAAAAAAAAAACTTTACTATTATTTCCAGTTAGGAGTGCATACTTTAATATAGGACTAACATGTGCTCTACCAAGAGGCTGACCTGTCAGTTAAAGGGTTATGTTAAGGTGAGGCTGGTAAAATGTGAAATGCTGTGCAGCAGCTCCACACAGACCTCTGGTCTGTGTCCACGTCCAGTAATCCACTGTTTGTGTGTGTGTGGTTAATGTGTAACAGCCCGGGTCGATACAGCTGCTCCGAGCTGACAGACTCAATCTGTGTGTGTCACACTGGTGTGATTAAGGAGTTCATAGTGCTCCACGGCTTTTATCCACATCCCCAGGCTCCCTGCTCTCCTCCCACTCCTCTCTCTCCCCGTCTTCTTACTTTTTGTTTCTTCAATCAGTAACTTCTATGAGTCAGTGAGAACACACACACACACACACACACACACACACACACACACACACACACACACACACACACATACAAAGAACTCACTGTAAATGTTTAGGTAAAATAAAAATCTACCTTTGAAATAAATGACAATATGGTTAATGGTGTGAGAACCTACAAAAACATGATAATGTTTTATTTATCTAATACTACAAATAAAATCAAGACCCTGTCAATCAATACCAAGGGCTTTGGCTGCCAACCTGCTCATTGATTGATTGCATTTTGTTTTTTCATCTGCTTCTCCTGGTTTTATCTCTTTGGGTTGTTGGACACTTATTACTCTGTCCTGATAAGGCTGGTGTTTAAATCCTCTGACCTCAGACCAGCGGGGTTATGGAGGTGCAGAAAGACAACCTCAGGTTTTTATCTAAAACAGATGACTGCATAGGGATTTCTCCCTTTGGATCCGTTTTGTTTTATTATATAACAATGCACAGGAATAAGAATCTTATTTTCCACTCTGAGTTCCTGCTTTTCTTTTTCTAAGAAGCCTTATCTCTGCAAACTGCTCCTAATTTGTGCAAATATTAGGTAAAGCACTGAGATGAGGTGAGATAACCCATTTGTCACATAACCAGCCAGCCATTCAGCCTCCACTGATTAAACAGCACACATTAGGTGGCACACACACACACACAGGTATAAACCCACATAAACTATTTATGCAGATGAAAATTATTCACACACACCAGCCAAGTGGTGGGATACAAGAATAAATCTCTCTGAACCAGCATAAAAACCTGATGTTTTTTTTTTATAAATAATCTGAGTAATGAAGAGAAACCCTGAGGCATACTTTTAAAATTATTTCATATTTTTAATTAATGTGACGGTCAGAGTGAAAAAGTCTTAAAATGACATGTGTCTCCTCCACAATGAAGAACTCTCATTTCTCTCAAATGATCAGTTTTCCTGTCCAAATTTCCCTCAGGATAAATTCACATAAATGAGAAACACCTGTGACGAAATGAGATGAAAGACCTTAGTTTTTATTAGGAATCATAACCTGACCTGACTATATCAGAGGTCACCAGTTTATATAAACGTTATAATAAGTTTTAGAATAGAACAAAACCTGGTGTGCAGCGCAACCTACTGCACAGAGCGTAGAAGACCGGGTGACGTCATTCCTATTTACAGCACTGGTAACAGAGGTAGGTCATGAAACAGCAGGTGGGTGATGATCTACAGAAATTAAATGAACTTTAAAGTATTTATAGCTAATTAGCCGTTATATATACAAACTGTAGCTTTAAAAAAAATTAAAATGACAAGCTAATTAATGGTCCACCACTACTAGTAGTATCACTATAGTGATGGGCTTTTAACCAGCTACAGTTGGGGTCACGAGTCACTGAGATTATTTTGTGGGTCAAAAGTTTTGGGAGTCACCAAGTGTTGATGCAAAACCTACAAAATACATCTGATAATTCCACCTGATTTTTTAAAACCCTTTAGTGGATCACTTGTTGTAAATTGATCAGGGCCCATTTTTATTCTGCTCCAGACATCTAAAAAAAGCATTTTCTACGTCATCTAGCAATGTGACGTTCATGAACGAGTCAAATCTTTTGAACAGCTCTTCACTTTGAACGAAAACAGGGTCCTTGTAAAGAACCGTTCATTTTTTTGTATTAACTGTGACGTTTGAGGCTGGGAGCAATATTCAACACTAGCTCTTTATTTAACATAAGTGACAAAAGCGACATGAACCTTTGCATGAACCAATAGAAATAGAATAGTATAATAGCCTTTATATACATCTATGCATGAACCCATCAGTTCTATTGGGGAAGCTAATTAGCGACTCACACTGAGGTGTCACAACAAAGAATGTCCCCAAACATGGTTCCACATTTTTCTTTCAAAATTTTGCCAAAAAATCCCAATAAGTTTTTTGAATGGCACCTTTCAAAGACCCATAAATCTTATCACTGCTTCCATCATTGCTTTTATTACACCAACACTGTTTAATAAATCTAAAATAGTTTATTTGCTCAAAGATTTAGCACTTTTTTTTAAACCTTATTTTCTTCAGCATGCTACTCAAGAATTGAATGAGCATTTCACTTGTTGGTTAAACTTAAGAATCTGTCAAAAGCATATAAAATTACTTTTTGTACCTCCAAATTTACATCATTCTATTAAAGCGACTGCTGATATTCAAGTTTGTATACATTTTTTTAAAATTAATGTGCTATTAAGTACCATTGGACTTCACAATTGTCAAAGTTTGATCACCCAGCTCCAGTCAACAGAAATGTGCTGTAATGGGTTTTAATAAGATGCCGTTACTGGTAGGTCTGATTCACATTAATATTTTAAATCACATTGTTTTCATGCCTCTCAGGTGTAAACATGTTATCAGTTGTAGAATGCTTGTGCCACATGTGCTTGTCACTCTCAGTTCGCCGGTGAAATGGTGCTTTTGATTTCATTAGAGCAATCAAAAAAGGAGAATCATCACTGAGTGACAGCTCATTGTGACACTTAACATGTGTGAACTAAAATCCATGAAACACAGAGCGTGGGTACAAATATTTTTATTAAGCACTTTATGCCATGAACTCATAGGGGATGGGCTCCAGCAGCTGTGGCTCGTTTTTCTTGGTGCTGACAAAGTGAGCATTACGTGGAGGAGCAGGCTGCGGAGGAAAGAATGACAGGAAATTTAGAATTTCTGAATAGTAATAAAGCTTGCTAATTATGTACGTTAAATGCAATGCACTGTGGAGAGGTCCTGATACTGGATGTTATCTACAGACTGATCAGCACAATTCTCCATTAATCCTGAATAATTAAAATCTCTTGCAGCTCATACCTGGCGTTTCAGTTCCACCCAGGTGCCTTTCTGCTTGGCCTCCATCTTTTTGCGCTCGTTCTCTTTGACGCGCTGCAGGAAGCTGTCCCTGCTCTTTGAGTGCTTAATGTGTTCAATGCGCACATTAATTCTTTTGGCCAGAATCTTGCCCCTGAAAGCCAAAATAGAAACAAAATCATGTAAAATGTTGATAAAACCAAACTCGCTGGAAATTTTCAGGTCTCTAATGAAATAGTGCAAAAATCTGCAATCCTGTCTCCTTAGCACACCCCAAAGTCTAACCATAAGGTTAAGCTGGAGGGGTTTAAGGATGAACTGCTTTCCCCCACATGAATGACCACCATGGACAGAAAGGTTCCAGGTGGCAAAGTGAAGGTGGGGTGATTGGATAAAGAATTAATCAAAAAGATTTATAAATGTTTCCAACTCCAGAAGAGAATACACAAAGCACAAAATTCTACAAAATGTTAAACTTTAACCTGCCACCATTTACAGCCATGGTGATAGAAAATCCTTACATCTACTCAAAAGTTGTGCAACTTAACCAAGTTAGGACCAAATTTTTATCTTGATTTCTGTACATATAATCGATCATCATTTAACTGTACAATCAAAAGTTCACAGATCAACCAGCTTGTGGACAAAAAACCTAAACAAAACTTAAGATTTTAAATGAGTTTTAGCGAGTGCAGAAGAATAGTTAAAGCTGCATTATGGATTATTTAATCAAGAGAGCCGTTTTTGAATCCAACGTCCTACGACTCCTCCCCAAAACACCTCGACACGCGCGTGCAGTCGTGTGCATGCACACGGCGCATTACATTGCTGGGCATAAACTGTGCAGCTCAAAGTGTAGGGTTTAATCACTCACAGTTCACAAATCACATTCCAACACTGTACCAGGCTCTGATGAGCCCTCTCTGTCCCTGCTGCTTCTGATACTTAGCTCTGTAGCAGTGAGCTGCTGTGGTACTCTGTAGCTGAACACAGAAATGACTCGGCCCTGGATGAACTTTTTGACCAAAATAAACATGTATACTTGGCAAGCTTTGCCATTTTGTGAGGTGAAAGGTTTAAAAATAAATCTGTCATTAACTAGGGAATGGATAAGTTTTTAGTAGAAATTAGCTTTGTTCCTTCCATGAATGGCTGAGAGGTAAACAGAGAAACACACGGAGCATCCTGTACGAGCGCACCCTCTACTGCTACAGGTTTGCTCTAAGCGTGTGCATGTTGTCAGAAAGCCAATACAGAAATTTGAATTTTATTGGTTAAAAAAGTTCAGCGGCCAGAAAGAATGCAAAGGGGTCTATGGGAGGAAGGAGGGTCTTCATCAGAATGGCATATGTTGTGGAACTCAACCCACTGATCATAGTTTAGACCGTCATTTAAAAGATTTAGAAAACTTTGATACATAGAAAAATAATCCACCTAGCTGCTTTAACACAAACGATCAACAATAGAAAACACTTTGTACTTACTTGACCTGCTTGTTGACAATGATGCCGACAGCATGTTGGGTCACATTATAGACCCGTCCCGTTTTGCCATGGTAGCATTTATGAGGCATACCTTTCTGAATGGTGCCTGTGCCCTGAGAATAAATCACATCGTCAAAAATAAAGCATTTTAAATTAATCGTCACAGTGAACATGACAAAACAAGCAGTTTTCTTTCTTTAAGTATGCTTCCTTCATAAATATCTGATTTGTGTCCAAGTAGAAGACCTGTGTGAAATCTGGCTTCTTTGCAAGTTTGAAGACTTTGCGGCGCTTTTAGAAACTATGCTTGAAAATTTTAATATTGGGCCACTTTAAGAAAAAAAAAAATCTACATTCATAGTCAAAGAGACAAAACACACAAAGGTTTGAAAAACTGAATCCAATAAAATGCATTCCCCACCTTGATGTCTACAATGTCTCCTTTCTTGTAGATGCGCATGTATGTGGACAGAGGGACTGGGCCTGTGAGGAGATTAAAAAAAAGTTTTTATTGAACTGTGTATTAACCAGTATGATAGGATATTTTGAGCTTATTAAAAGGTCCTGTTCAGACCATGGGTGAGACTGAATCAGACAGAATATTAATTCACATCAGTAGTTTGGTAGTTAGTCTCACTGGTAACTTCTTTGTTTATCATTTGTTAGACGCTTAGGATTAAACAGCACAATGTCAATATTTTTAATAATTAGTATGTCATACATAAATATTTTAACTAGTCTGCACATTTTTTTAAGTTATAAAATTTTGTTTTTTGCCAAGGTGTTTTTTCCCCCAAAGCAGCTCAATTCAAGTTAATGACCTGTTCAAGGGATTCAAAGAGTATGAACCTCAGTTCATGTAGAGAGTCAGCTGATCACGTAGTCATTCACTGATGTGTTAAATCTGTATACAAAATTCCCTACACTGCATGGTAATGTAAGATGAAAACATCTCTACGTTTCTACTCACCATGTTTGCGGAAGGGCCTGCTGAACATGTACCTGGTCCCCCTCCTCTTGCCTCTGGTGTTCGTCATGATGCCTGATTACTGAGGACAAAACAGACTTCAGTAGGTCATAATAAATACAGTGAATTTGTAGATACATTTGATTTGACGTTTTTACTTTTTTATATTGTTAACATACTGATACATTTTATGTTGATATACTGTTTCAACGTGTGTTGTACAGCACTTTGTGATGACTATGTGAAAGGAGCTCTAAAAATTTTTTAAATTACTATTGAGTTCCTAAAATCATTAGTAAATTGTGCTGACAAATAACATGAAACAATATCAAAACAATACACTATTAATTCAATTGCAATGCTTTGTGGGCATTTTCATTGTCACCATCAAAAATTAGTTTATAGCCCTGAAGACCAGAATTAGACGGATGTAGAGTTCCATAAGCAAGGCATCACTCGAGTACATTACATAAAAATTCAACACAAAGCCTAAATTTGATGCCAAATACGCTACAAGTTGCTAAATATATTTTTTAACTATTTAAAATTGTATAAACAACATACCAATAACAGACGTTGAGAACTGAAGCAATATAACACTGCCAAGTAATGAAACTCGTCAATATGAACAGTAAAAGGCTGACAACTTCTAGCTTGAATATTATCTGTAAACTTTTCCAAACGAAGCTAAAGCTACGTGAAGACCCACGATTAAGTGTTCATTATAAAGAGTAAGTGCGACGTGTGAGGCAAAAGCTGTTTGTGTTAGCTCATCTTTGAACCTGTAGGGCCGCATGGACAGCCACGCTGCGAGTCCCGCTCACATTTAACGAACAAAACTCAACCTGGAGCCATTGTTCAACCTACAACAACTCAGCAGGATGTAATAAAGCACATTCGGTCTACTTGTATGTGAAAATAAGCACGAATTAAGGAAAGATTAGGAAGAAACGATAATAAAAAGAGAGAACATCTCACCCCCGGTCTCTACAAGATGGCGGGTACGGCGGAAAGAGAGATTGGAAGCTCCCAAACTCCGCCTTGTGAAGTACAATTCAGGCAGGCTACGACATTGCCTGAACTAAAATAGTGAGCTCTGTCTTTCAGCGGCTAGGCAAGCTGAAAGAAATGGAAAATGCAAGAGACAGTATTTTTTATAAATGGGTGTGCTATTACAGATCAAAAATTGCAACAAATGAAGGGTTGTGTACTTACATGTTTACTCTGGGTCCTTAAAAAATTTGATTAGATTTTACACAATTTTTTAGTGAAAATAAGTTCGAATTCCTCTAATTAAAACTATTACCTAATGACATTTTCAACCTGAAACGTTGTATCTTGGCCAGGTCGTCATGAGAACTGGTTCTGGTATATACGACTATCATTGAAGTGTTTTTAAAGCAGATATAAAAATCCTATATATTATATATTTAAAAATGCTCAACCGAACCCCCAGCTTTTATGTAAATATACAAACTGTGCAAACATTTTTGTGAATAATCTATTACCTTCTAATTCTTAATTTGTTATTTTTTTATTTTTTGGGAGGGGGGGGGGGCAGTTTTTTAAATGACGTTTTACCTTCAGTTGAAGGGGAAAAAAGCGAAGAAGGAAGAAGCAGGCAGGGAATGCTCTTGTGTTTTTGAGCTTCTGCACCGCAGTCGCGAGCTCAGCAGAGTCGCCGAGTCGCCTGCCCGTCCTCACGAGGGGAACCAGCCCAGTCCTGTCAGCGCGCGGCAGTGTTGTGGAAGATGGCGTTAGCCGAATGGAAATCCTAATGACAGTCTCTAAATTTGCCTCTTTTTGTACCATGGTGAGTGTACGGCGGTCTCATATTGGCATTATTCAGTCTGTATAGGTTGATACAAAATTTACAACTTCATCAATATTAGCTATTTAAACCGCGGAAATATAAATGAAAGCAGTTATTGTGCTAGGCAAGCAGTATTCGGTATGTAGCCAAGCGAGCAGCCACCCACCGCCTTCTCGCTCCTCCGCATTTCGTTTTTCCCCCCATAATGCTTAAATACGAACACAGATAAATGCTGACTGCTTTTTAACCTTTAGCTGCACAGTCTAATTAATTAATATTTACCACAGCTTTATGTGGGGACGATGACAGTGCACCTGCTGAAGCTGGGGTTCAAAGCTAACTGGCTAAAGCTAAAATCAGTGTCTGCTTGTCAACAACTGGAACAGCTGGGTTACGGATGACCTAAAACTGAGAAACGATTTGCCTAAAATATGAGTTTGGAAAATAACGAATGGAGAGAATAAATTGCTGTAATAATTTTGAAAAACTACTATAAATTTCAATGCATGTAATGACGACATTGTTTAACATAAGGGGCGCAGTTTGTGCATCTGATAAATCTCATCAAATCATACAACATTTACATAAACAAAATCGTGTTCAAGCTCTGTGTTCACACACAAATATAATTTCACACAGTTTAACATTTTAAAGCCTTTGGGGGGAGTTTAGGTATAGACTTGTCCGCCTTTAGTTTAAGGTAAAAATCGTGTATTTTTTTTCTCAAAAAAAAAAAAAATCAAAGTGGAGGTATTTTATGTGTACTGATGTCTTTTCTGTTCAAAATTAGCATAAAATGTTGAGCTGTTGGAATCTTATGTGTCCCATGCTGATTTTGAAGCAGTGCTGCTGATATGGTTTCATTATTTTTAAAACAACAGATAAACTTACAGTTTGTCTCAAGCAGAGGACAGTAAGATATGTTTTGTTCTGTTTACAGGGCGCCAATGCCTCTGCTCTGGAGAAAGAGATTGGATCTGAGCAGTTTCCGGTCAACGAGCACTACTTTGGCCTGGTCAATGTAAGAAACTGATGTAATATTTCGATTACTTTTTGTCAACAGTATCTAAATTATTTTGAGGTTACAACTTATTTGATGCACATTTCTGAGGTCAAAATAGATGTCAGTACAACTATTCAGTTTCAAACGTCATCCCTTCTTTACAGCTTTGTTCATATAGCAGCTGCTTTATGGGGTGAAGTGAGACACTCGACTCCTCCCCTTGCTTCTCTGCCACTGTGTGCCTCTTTAAGAGATTAGCCATTCAGCTTCCCTTAAATGCAGCTTCTTTATTAATACAGTCTACTCTCAAATACTTACAGTTCCTTTATCTTTAGTTCAATGGACTGCTGGTACGGATGCATCATTTAGACAGTTTTGTTGAGAGTCGTGTTGAATTGACCCATGTTGATAAAAGGATGAGTCACAAACATTGAAATTACTAACACATTCAGTCCACAGTTAATAGAAATCACGATCGAAGCACAATGTTTTAGTCTCACATTGGTTACTTTAATCGAACCAACTCCAGTCCTTGAAGGTTTCCATCCTACAAGTTTTATGTTTTCTGCTCCAGTATACCAGAATCAATGATTTAATCACATCCTCACTATGCTGAGTCCTGTAGAAGCCTGTTAAATACTCATCCATTTAAATCAGGTGTGCTAAAATTTGCAGCACTGTACCACTTGAGGACTAGAATTGGTGACCTCTTAGCTAGAGCTTCTTTATTGGTCTGTTTTTGTTTACTGCAGGTTTTTAGATGCCAACAGCTAAAAACTCTCATTCATATGGCTGCACCAATGCTTACAAATTTGTTTTTGTAAAGACAGGTTGTCAGATTTGAAATTTAAAACCGTAAAGTGAATGTTGGGAATTGATTTATTATTACTTATTACTTTTATTTTATAAATGTTAACTAGAATTTGCAATTAAAATTGTGCAAAGCAGAAAGTATGCACAAACATTTTTTTGATTCCTTGCTGTTAAGCACAATAAAGTGCAACATGATTAAAAGCTGAAGTTGAGAGTTATGAGATGTATCTATTGTTTACAGAGCCTAGAACAGAAGCTGAAAACTCCAAAGTTTCTTTCTATTAACTGTTTTTAAATTAAGAACTAATATTGATCAATTGTCTTTAATAAATACCAATAAACTATATGTGTTTCCTAGTTTAATCATAAATAATGAGTGTCTGGACTCAGCATGCATCATAGTCACCAAATTGTTTATCTTTTTAAAACGTTTAATTATTTTTGTTTTACTGTGCAGCACTTTGTGATTTTTATCTTGATAAGTGCTTTATAAATAGAGCTTTACTTACTTACTGACTTACTTAATTACATTCATGTTCATTTCCACAGAAATCTTATAAAGTGTTTTACTGATTGGAATTTATTTCAATGAGAAAAGTAAAAACTGTCATGTCTCTTTAAAAATAGTTATTCATGATTAATTCTACTTGGGTTTTATTAACGTGACAGTGATATTGTTTTAATCTTTTTTATGACCAGTTTATTACTAGCTTAATACCACTGAGTGTGATTTCTTTTTGTTGAGGCAGATCTCTTAAAGAAACCCCAAAAATGTTAAGCCTGCTTGGGTTTACTGGTCTAACTAACTCCATCTAAAATGTAAAATCAATGAAGTTGTCACCAAATGAGCAATTAAACTCAATAAATCTGGAAAAAAAAGCTGGCAAAAGCTGAAAAATGTGACTGTGTAAATTAAAAAGTTAATCAATATTTCCTGCTAAATCATGAAATTAGAAGTAGATGTGATGACTCACATTTAATTGATTTGCTGTTTGCCTGTTATTAAAGAATGAAATATAATTCCAATCTAGATGAAAACCAAACTTGCTTCAGGTTAGGTGTCCATCACGAGTTACTATGGCAACATACCTACATAAGTGACTAGACTACTCACTGGTTTTAACACCATTTTCAACCTCTGAGGTCTTTAAAAAGCGACGGCGTTGTGATTTTTGAGTTGGTAGCAACATCTCTCAGATTTATTACAAATGTGTCTTAACACTTTATAAAGTGCTTTTTATTCAATACGGGCCAGTTAACTGTTTATGTAGGAGCTGCTTAAAGTATTGTTATTATCAGTACATACTCCAAAGTATTTAGCTTTTTTAAAATGTTTGTCTTGTCTGACTTGTTGCATAGCTGAGTCATTGGCTTCACTTTAGCAAAGATTAGTGTTTTTTAAGTAATGATTTTTTTTTTTAGGTTTTTACTCCTTTTTACTGACTAACATGAAAAATCATTCATTACAGCTGATCATAGGCAGAATACACAGTATTTCCACTGTGCATAAATGGTAAAAGGAAATAATGCTTTATATGATCATATGTTTTGTGTTTATGTATCTGCATCTCAGTGTCTGTCAGAAATGCAGTGTGTGACCACAATTGACCACAGTATTTTAATTGGATTTGGATTTTTTCTGATAAGCACCCATCTCAGCTTACACATGCTTATACTATCTTACTGCTGCCATGTTTTTGTCCTCGGGACTTATTATGTTGCCTGATGTTTCACAACATATGCAGATAAAACATGTTTAAGCACGATGATCAGTTGGGGACGAATATTTTCCTATTGAACACATCATCAGTGGTTTACACAGCTTGTCTCTTTGTGATTAAGTTTTTTTTAATAAGATTTTTGGGGGTGTTATTTGTTTGTTTATTGGGGAACTATCTGGTTCTGTTGTATCTTATGTGATGTTTTTTTCTCTTTAAATTTTTTAATGCAGTTTGGGAACACCTGCTATTGCAACTCGGTGCTACAGGCTCTGTACTTCTGCCGGCCGTTCCGGGAGAAGATCCTGGCGTACCGCAGTCAGCCTCGGAGGAAGGAGAACCTGCTCACCTGCCTGGCTGACCTGTTCCACAGTATCGCCAACCAGAAGAGGAAAGTGGGCGTCATACCACCCAAAAAGTTCATCACGCGACTACGCAAGGAGAATGGTTAGTGCTGACACGTCCAGAACGTCTTCCAGTACTTGCTGAACCCATAGCGCCTCCTAAGTATTCGTTCTGCTTACTCTGCAGAGCTGTTTGACAACTACATGCAGCAGGATGCGCACGAGTTCTTGAACTACCTGCTCAACACCATTGCCGATCTGCTTCAGGAGGAGAGGAAGCAGGAAAAGACCAATGGCCGCCTTGCCAACGGCACATTGGACTCCCAGAACAACAACAGCAATGCCACACCTGCTCCCACCTGGGTCCACGAGATCTTCCAAGGCACTCTGACCAATGAGACGCGCTGTCTCACCTGTGAAACGGTGAAGTGCCCTTCATGTTTCATTTCAGTCTTTCAACAAGTTCTTATCAGGTCAATAAATGCATTGAAGGGACTAAATGAAATGGAGTTAAAGTAGATTTTTTTTACCCATTAAACACGATTGTAAGTTATTTGAGATGACAGTTTTTTGAAAGAGTTGCTTTTGGTTTATTTTAAACTTGTATTTAAATTTTTCGCTTTTTAGATTAGCAGCAAAGATGAAGACTTTCTCGACCTTTCTGTGGACGTGGAACAGAATACCTCTATCACACACTGCCTCAGGTAAAGAAACACTCTTTCATACTGAAGCTGCATCAGGGCTTGCAGCTGATTGACTGAAGTTGCTTGTAATCAAAAATGACATTTGAAGGCTGTAATTTTTGTGGAGTTTTATGACTGCTGCTAAGACAAAAGGTCTAACCTTCAGGGTTTTAGGGAACTTTGCAACCCTTCTTACTCTTTTCATGTGCATTAAAAAGTGGTTGTGCAATGTTTTGAACATTAATAGAGCAGCAAAAGCTATTTTTGCTATGTACTGTTCTAGTGGGGGGGATGGCAACTGTACCTGACAAAAGTACTGACTCTTTATTTTGTGTATGCTGCAAGAGTTGTGGCAGCTGGTCCTGCTTGCTTGTGTGTTTACATCCTGTCAGTGCAATGGGAATCAGTTTCCTCCAACTCCACAAAAATAAATCAATAAATAATTTTAGAAAAATCAGCTAAAATGCCAGAGTGAACTCTGGGTAGAAACAGAGAGCTCTGTGTGGCACTTCAGTAGCAGGTTTTGCTCAGGTTTTAATTTTTGTTTTTGTTTGAAATACAGCTGCTTCTTTTCAACATTTGGTGTGATAGATAGATAGATAGATAGATAGATAGATAGATAGATAGATAGATAGATAGATATAGATAGATAGATAGATAGATGTAGTGACTTTTAAGTGAAGCTTAAAATGATCGTGGTTTATTTTTGTTTCTGACACTGATTGAGACATTTGATATTCACAAACACCAAATAAGTCTTTTTAGTGTTTTCCTACACTACACGGTTGCAAACTGCACAATAAAAGGAGATTAAAGTTCTTCTAAATGAATGTCTGTAAAGGTGTGTGTGTGTGTGTGTGTGTGTGTGTGTGTGTGTGTGTGTGTGTGTGTGTGTGTGTGTGTGTGTGTGTGTGTGTGTGTGTGTGTGTGTGTGTGTGTGTGTGTGTGTGTGTGTGTGTGTGTAAACGAGTCCTCCTTGCACAACCAGCTGAAGTGTGTGATGCAGCTTTTGTTTTGAGCTGTCAAAATCATCCTTTTCTCCTGAAGTGGACTCGCTGTCTGTTCTCTTCTTCTCTATTTACTGTAGAAATAGGATTTACCTTTAACAGCTTCAAGTGATGACAAAAACTCAAATTCTCTACAGGGCATTGTGATGTTTTTAGTCTTTTATTTTTGTATTGTCTGCTTTCCATTAAAGCTCATCATTAACCTCTGGGCTGTTGGTTTCTGAACTTGAAGCTATCTTTAATGTTCCTTGATGGAATCTTATTGTATCTTGTCAAATGGATACATTTTAGATATTACGTTTAATGTTTGTATTGAATAAAGCTGTATCACTAATTCCTCATT
Source organism: Callopanchax toddi (assembly GCA_006937965.1). Lineage (NCBI taxonomy): Eukaryota > Metazoa > Chordata > Actinopteri > Cyprinodontiformes > Nothobranchiidae > Callopanchax > Callopanchax toddi. The sequence goes on from SSNR01000004.1 coordinate 2,090,513, forward strand.
AACATACATAAAAAGTGGTGTTGAGACTCCTTTTAAGTTCCCTCGCAGCAGACATGTTGGTATAATCCTCCCATAACTCTTTTAGGGGCAGCTGATTTGTGCTGTGGCTAAAGTAAAGCACAGACGGGAGTTAAGATGTGTGTTGTTATGAAACCAATACCATACTTGCAATTAAACATGCATAATTTTTTTAAAGCACCAGGAAAATGAATCAGAGTACTGATTTGTAAATGACTGAACTGTTTTTACTTTTTTGTTTCCTCTCAGAGGTTTCAGTAACACAGAGACGCTGTGCAGCGAGTACAAATACTACTGTGAGGAATGTAGAAGCAAGCAGGAGGCACACAAGAGGTCAGGATGCCTTTTTTTCCCCTTTTAAATTTCTGTGTATGTTTGGACTCTGAGCTCTAATGTCTCACTGAGTTTTTTTTTTTTTTTTTATAAATGTAGGATGCGTGTAAAGAAGCTGCCGATGATCCTGGCTCTGCACCTGAAACGCTTTAAGTATATGGAGCAGCTGCAGCGATACACCAAGCTGTCCTATCGCGTCGTCTTCCCCCTGGAGCTCCGTCTCTTCAACACCTCCGGGGATGCCACCAATCCTGAGAGGTTATACGACCTGGTGGCCGTGGTGGTGCATTGTGGGAGGTGAATATGTAAACACACAAGCAGAGATAAGCTTCACATTATTGTTTTAACATCAAACTTCATTTTAAACTTTTGACACGAGATTAAAGGTTGTGTGAAATCCAAATGCACCTGGCAGGAGAAACTGAAGCTCTCATTTTTCATTGTTCAGCTATGCTGTACCTTTTCATCAGCAGTGAGAGTCGTTCTCAGTATTTTAGTGTTTGTTCAAAAGGTTCTCCTGCTTTTCCAGCTCTCCGTGAAACTGAAGGAAATAATAAAGCAGGAGAAATAAAAGAAAAGGTCAAACTTGTCTAGAGCAGAACATGTGAGGGGAGCTCTTACATGTAAATTCTCTTTGAGCTCAGACTCTTTTGTTGGTTTAAATGCCAAACAGGGAGATGCATAATGAAACTGGCTCCACAAGTTTTAGCTGTTAATTGGTCAGTCTATTTATTTGATGCATTAGTACGGTAGTATTTGCTCTACGTATTCGGCTGTCAGATATGAGGATATACTCAGACCTAAATATTGATTGTTTCTATGTGCAGTTTTATTTATATAAAACATAACAGTCAGTCTAAAAAACGATTGAAGACAGAGCAAACCGGTTTTACATTTCACACAGTCAGGGGAAATGTAATTTAGTTAACACATCAGTTAAAATAAATTAAAACTTCGGTTTTTACATCTTAATGTTAAATCTGTTTTTACAGAAGGGTGTGTTCATTAAATCCTTTAACTTAATAACCTTAAAAAAAAATTTTTTTACATACACTGTTAAAAAATTGAAGGAAGATATTTGTAAAAAAATAAATAAAAGTTTTTTCTGGATGTCCACACTGTTATGGAACAGGTTATGTGTTAGAAAGAAAATGATACCACATCTTTTGTGTGAAAATGAAAATGATCAATTATCAGCCTACAATGTGAACCTGCTCTCATCTGAAGAGCACTAGGCTCCAGTACCAGATTCTGGTGAGACAGAGCACACTAGGGAACATTGGGTCCTCAGGCCACCCTCATGAAGTCTCTTTCTAATGGGTTAGTCAGAGACATTCACACAGTGTCCCGCTGGAGGTCACCTTAGGGCTCTGGCACAACTCATCCAGATACCATCCTGCTGATTGGTTAAGGACCTCTGACTGTCCTGTCCAGCTCTCCTAGAGTAACTGCCTGTCTTCTGGAATCTCCTCCATGCTTTGAGCAGAGCCTTCAAATAACGAAGTACAAATACTTCACTACCTTACTTAAGTAGCAATTTTGGTTATTTATACTTCACTGGAGTATTTTTTTTTTTCAAACGACTTTTTACTTCTACTCATTACATTTTCACACAAATATCGGTACTTTCTACTCACTACTTTTTCAAAATAGCCTCGTTGCTCCTATTTTATCTCGGCTTGTTTTTATTCCAGATTCTCATCGTTCAAAAACAAAGGCTTTATTGTGATTGGATGAGACCTACCATTCCGACACCCTATTGGTTTCTTTTCGGGGGGTTTTTGCTGAAAATCCCTTGACCTGCCTTTACCTTTTAGGTGTGTGCTGACCCTACCTTTGTTTTGCAAACACACCAATTACACGTGCACACTGGCACATTTACATTTATACTCCAACTAATGGCTCAAGGCTTTAGAATTTCTATGCATTGAAAAAACTCAAAAACCAGATCCTGCCTGACCAGATCCCCCCAAAAGAACAAGGGGTACTTGGTGTCAACTGGAAAAGTTTTTATGTTACACCCAGAGATTTTGGCTCCCATAGATAAGCTAATGGATTTGTGAATAAATTTGTGAGTGTTCAAAAGGAACTGGTATATTTGCAAAGCAAAGGCAGGAGGGGTTACTACAAGATAGTAATTTCAAACCAAGATTGTTGACATTTAAAAACTGCTGAGGTGGTACAGTTAATATAAATAAAAACATTTTCCTGTGAATTAAAAAAATTAAAATAATTCAGTTAACAAGGGCTAAAGTATAAAGTGCACTGTAGGCCCTGTGGTGTGCACTAAACTTATGTCATTAATGGCATTTTTTCTCTTACAGTACTTCTACTTTTATACTTTAAGTAGTTTTGAAACTGGTACTTTTATACTTGAGTAAAATGCTTCAGTTGATACTCCTACTTCTACAAAAGTCGTTTTAAAGCCTAGTATCTATACTTCTACTTGAGTAGTGAATGTGAGTACTTTTGAAGGCTCTTGAGATTGTGCTGAAGACACGGCAAACCCCTCTGGTAATGATTGATGCTCCATCCTGGTGGAGTTGGGCTGTCTGTGTAACCTCTGTAGGGTCCAGGTATCACCTCACGCTAACAGAAGTGACTCTGACCCTAGTCAAATAAAACTACTGGAAAGCTGTAAAAATTAACAGAGGGAAAATTTGTTTGTCTTCCTGTTTTTGAGGTTGTCTCATCGCTGGCCCTTTGTTGCACCTGTTGTTAATTTTATTAACACCCAAACATCTGACACTGATTAACGGCGTTCTCTGCTACTTAACTGACCAGATCAATATCCCAGGAGTCTAACTGACTTGATACCAGACTGATTAAAAAGTGTTCCTATAAACATTTTGGAGAGGTGTATATATATATATATATATGTGTGTGTGTGTATATATATATATATATATATATATATATATATATATATATATATATATATATATATATATATATATATAATTTTTTTTTTTTTACTTAAAAAGAAAATCAAACTGTCTCAAATTCAGGTGGCTGATTTTGCCTCAGTATTTAAAAAAATTGTGTGTCTTGAAAATTGTTGATATGTTTTTGCTCCAGGCTTCACCGTATAGTAATTTTTTAAATAAAGAAAAGCATCTAATAATCAACCAAAGAGGCTGCTTATCATAACATTATATCTATGTTTAGTAAGTAAGTATGTTTTATTTGTCTAGTACCTTTCACAGAAAAAACTCATACCGTGCTTCACAAAAAAGTGGCTTTTGTTCCATTTTTATTGCTTTGATTTTTATACTCAAGTTCTTCCATCATCTTTAAAAAGCCAATGCTAATAAACAAAACATTCAGGAGGGTTTTCAGTTTCCTCACATGAGTTGCAGGGCCTCTCAGTTAGCTTGATGCTGCTTTGAACACCTGAATTTTCCTGAAAATACTCAATTTTTATATTAATTATTATTATTTATTGTCTCCTACAAACCAATATTATGCATTAAAGCTGTTAAAGTCAAGCAACAAGTACATGTTTTATTTCTTTCCAGTGGTCCGAACAGGGGTCATTACATTGCCATTGTGAAAAGTCATGACTTCTGGTTGCTCTTTGATGATGACATTGTGGAGGTGAGTATGTTGTTTATTTTTAAATGTAACCTTTACAATAAAGGCCTATTCATACTCCACGAGAAGAAAGAACTTTCTTCTCGTTGGGGGTCTGTGAGAACAAAATGACATCATTTTGTTCTCGCAGACCCAGTTAGGCAGCGCTAACAGCTTGGTAACGGCACATCAGCCGAGCCAAACTTTGTTCGGCAGGATGTCCGAGAACAACTGCTGTGATTCGTCAGAAAGGGAGGATGCGCGTGGTTAGTGCGGTTAGTGGTTGACGGTTTTCTCCGGCGCCTGCTGTGCTGCTTTGTGCGGACGGACCTGAAGGGTCACGGTCTGGATCGACCCGAGCTAGGAGGACCAGCGTGGACCGCGAGGGTTTGCGCCGGAGACCCATATGCCTCCGCTCCTCACGTAGCGAGGACGGATCGTTTTAAACTGCACACACACACCCTCCCCTCCACACACACACACACACACACCTGATACGCACACCTGTATGACACATTGCTGAAATCGTTCGACAACTGAGTTCTCATGGAGTATGAATGCTCCCTGACGAAACAAACTTTTTTCTTGTTCTCGCAGACCCCCAGCAAGAACACATTTCTTTCTTCTCGTGTAGTATGAATAGGCCTTAAGGCATCTACAGTATGTCTTTTCAGACTGCATGATTTGTTTCCTAACTTCCAATTGATTCTTCCTTTTTAGAAAATCGATGCACAGGCCATAGAAGAATTCTACGGCCTCACTTCTGAAATCTCCAAAAACTCTGAGTCGGGCTACATTCTGTTTTACCAGTCCAGAGACTGAACATGGACCCGAGTGCTTCACCGCATAAACTTGGAGAGGTGCTCTCCTCCCACTTTGGTTGGAGAGCATCAGACTTTAAACACACCACAGCCGCTCGCACGGTGTCATACCTGCCTGCACAGCTGTAATTCATACCTGTGCTTTTTACGCACTCAGCGCTGCAGCTCAGCTGTGGAAGTTCCCTCTATGTACCAGCTGAACCCCAACGGCCTCCACGTCCTTCTGTCCCCTCATCCGCTGCTGCTGCTGCAAGGACAGATAATAAATATAACTGATTGTTTAAAAAAAGACTGAGGGTTGTACAGATGTTGATTGCTTGTATGAGTGGTGTTCTAGTTTTTGCCTTGGGTGTGGGGTGAATGGGTATTTAATTCATATTATGTAATATTGGCCTGGAGCTTCACCTCCCACAATGTTATTCTAAACTGTGACAGAGCTTATGGTCATGGATCTAAAGGAGGATGGACGGGAGGTGGGTGTCCCACATCTAGGACACCTTTCTCCTGAGCTGTGTATTTCTACAGTGTACAGAATGGTATTTGTATAAATATTACAAGATATTATTATCATTGGAAAAATGTTAGACCTTGAGAAGATGTATTAACACTATGGTGCACTTTTGATACTGTTTTGTAGGTGTTGGCAAGCTTAATGTGGGGGGTTGCTTGGAAAGGCCTGTTGTGAAATGATCATTTTCTGTTTTAAAGAAAAAAAATAAAGGCAGATTCAGAGACAGTGTCCTCTCCTTTCTGTGTCCCACAGGGGCTCACCGATGACTCATGAGGAGGCTCACCGTCGCCACCTAGCAGCATGTTGTGGCACTTCCATTTTCACTTTGCAACAACCTATTTATAATCCATTCAGACCAAATGTATGGAGGCTCGTTTCTGCCGAATGAAAAATAATCAAATGGAATCTCCTGATTATGCCTTTAAACCTCATAAGGTTCAATGAGATCCAAAGTCACCATTATGACTTTATATGGCATAGTAATTTGTTGTTATGCTTTTAAAAGTCCTAATTATTACTCTAAAGAAGATGCAGTTATGAGTTTCAAAGTGTGTAAAATGAGATCCAAAGTCATAATTATGAGTTTTACATTTCTAATACTTTATAAGTCACAATCATAAGTTATGAGTTTTAAAGCCATTATGAGTTTTAGTCTTTATGTTAAGAGATCCAAGGTCATCATTATGAACATCTAAGTGATGCATTTGAAATATACATAGTTAAAAGTCTAGATATTACATGAGTTTCAATTCATAAGATACAAAATCACAATTATAAGATACATCATATGAGTTTTAAAGTCAATATTATGAACATCTAAGTGATGCATTTGAGATATTAATGCATAATTAAAAGTTTCAAAGTCTATATTATGAGATATTACATGAGTTTCAATTCATAAGATACAAAATCGTAAGATACAGAGTAAATACGAGTGTTAAAGTCAATATTATGAAACATGAGATAATCATAATTATGACTTTTTTTAATTTATGCTTTTTAAAGTCACAATCAGTTTAAAGAATCATATGTTTCAGTCACTGTTGGGAGATCTGAGATACATAGCCACTATTATCACATTTAATGAGATTTCAAATCAGTAAGTACTTAGTATATGAATAGAATTTAATTTTATTATAGTGTCATGCACGAGTGCCCAGCCTGGATGGGCTTATATGACACTGAAAACACAAAAGGAAGTGGCCATGCATTTACAAAAAAAACGGTGATTTACTGTACATAACTGGATATAAAACAGTTTGTCTACAGACCCATGCTTTCTCTATAAATTTACCCAACATAAATACTTCTTTTTCAAAAAGCCAAAATAACATTTCACCATCTGATAACCAAAACAAATCAGGATTTTTACATTGAATCTTAATCTTTAGTATAACTTAAGTCATTGTGGTTTGAGTCAAATTTATGAGTTTTAAAGAAGTAGCTGAGATCTAAAGTCTTAGCCCTTTAAAACAATTTTTATTTTTTGCATTTTTATTCATTTGGGAAAATGACAATTATGATAAAATGTAAGGTAATAATAATGTAAAAATGACAATAATAAAGTAGTAATAATTTAAGGTAATAGTATACTTTGTATTCAAACATATCCATAATTTCTAGAATTTGTTTTAGTGTATTAGGTTTTTCCCCAGTTAAGTTTAACCTTTAATAATAGGGGATGCAAATATCCTTTACCAAGCAGTTTGTTTGCTAGTTAAAAAAATGACATATGACTTTCAAACTCATAATAAGGAATTTAAAATTCACAAAATTGGCTTTTATTTAATTTTTTCTTTGAAAGTCATATGACAAACAGAGGCCTTTCCAGTGGCAGACATGGACTTCCATATTAAAGCAGGTGCTTTATTAAAAATTAATCAATACATTTTTAAAGGCTGCTTGGACTGCTAATGTGGCCAAATGCAACATTTAAGGAAAGAGTTGATGGAGGTGCAGGAGAAGGAGGAGGGTGGTGACACACATCAGGGCTCTGTTAATAGCACAGACAGGACCAGAATAGCAGGGCGTCGCAGGAGGAAAGTGAGCCTCTGATCCAGCATCGTTCATGTCTGAAACTCGACTCTGATCATCCAGATAAATAAGAAACAATCTGGAGGTTTGGTGCTCGGAATATTATTCAGGCGGTCTGGAATCAGGTGTATAATAAACGTGGAACAAGTCACCATGTTTATAGATATATATATAAATAGAAGAGGCCATGCATTAATGAACGCATCTGTCCTTGATAGGAGAACCAGACTGAGTTCAACCAGTTTCTGGCAGTCTGGCTCTTCTGGGACTCCTCCTTCATCATCATCATCATCATCTCTCTCCCTCCATCCTTCCATCCCTCCCTCCATCCTACCACGCTCTCACCTCCTGTTCCTCCCTCCCGCCGCTGCTCCTCGCACAGCCGCAGTCCACGGCGATGCGCCGCTAGTGGCAGAGCCGCTCCGCGCTCCTTTCTTCTTTTCTTCCATCATTTCTCCCTCTCTCTCTCTCCCCCCCCCCTCCTTTCTCTCTCTCTCTCTCTCTCTTGGAGCTGCGTCTCAGTCTGTCGGGGCTGCATCATCCCTGAAACATGGGAATCCAAGGCTGTCGTTCTTCCAACTAGACGGGAAGTCTCACCTCACCGAGTCAAGGTAGGCTGGAGATTATGGAGCATCCCTTTTCTCCTTTTTTCCCTTCTTTTTTTCATGCATGCACGCACGGAAAATTTGCAACCTGATTCTTTTATGTTTTTTCATTCACCACCCATTGAATGGTGTTGCTGACGTGGAGCAGCCGGTTTTGTTTCGTTAACGCAAGGTGCACAGGGTGAAGCGGCGCTGTCTGTGTTTCCGTGACGGGTGCGGCGCTTCTTTCTGTGGCAGCTGGGTGAATTATTACCACAGACAACAGGAGGGCTGCCGGTCATTGTCGCCTCAAAGTTCGAACTAAACGTAGATTTCTGTTATCCTCTTGCTTTCTCTCAGTCAGGTAATTTACAAACACCTCTTGCGGTCTCCTAAGCTTCTTTAATAACTTCCATTTGGCCGCTAATTTCCCAGAGGACCTTGCTTTTATTACCTGGTAACCACGTAGAGGCTGTTTGATTCTAAACGTGTGAAAGGAGGTAGTGTTTTTTTAACTGGTTTGAGGCTTTGCTTCTAAGATGCATGTTCAGCAGCTCTCAGAGGCCTACAGTACATCCAGTACTACCTGGAGAAAACCAGAACTCTCTGCATGTGTAATGACTGGGACTGAGCTGGATGAGGACAATTATGAGACTCTTTTTATATTTTTCAAGCAAGAAACTAAAAACAAATAGAAATGTGTTGTATTTATAGCATATTGTGTCGTTCTACATCTGTGATTGGTCTTCTTGTTTCAGACGGGGGGCACAATGAGTGAAGAGCCACCGGTCTCCCCCAGCTGGCTGAGCCCAGACCCCACGGAGTGGGTCACTGGAGGCGGGGGGCTGACGGACAACAGCACCAGCATGGGGATGTTTCCACCAGAGGACTCTCTCCCGCCTAGCCAGCTGCCGCTGCTGATCAACCCCTGGGACATTGTGCTGTGCTCATCGGGGACTCTGATAGCCTGTGAGAACGCCCTGGTGGTTCTGGTGATCTGGCAGAACCCAGCGCTCAGGGCGCCCATGTTCTTGCTGATTGGCAGCTTGGCCTTGGCCGACCTCCTGGCTGGCCTGGGCCTCGTCCTTCACTTCACCTGTGCCTACTTGCTTCAATCCGACTCGGCCCAGTTGCTGACCGTGGGCTTGGTGGTGGCCTCCTTCTCAGCCTCCGTCTTCAGCTTGCTGGCCATCACTATTGACCGCTACCTGTCGCTGTACTACGCCCTCACCTACAACTCCGAGCGGACGGCGGCCTTCACCTACACCATGCTGGTGCTGCTGTGGGGTCTCTCCTTGTGTCTCGGCCTGCTGCCGGTCACAGGGGTCAACTGCCTGGCAGAGGAGGCCACGTGCAGCGTGGTGCGGCCGCTGACCAAGAATAACATTGCCGTGTTGTCCGTCTCCTTCCTGCTGCTCTTCGGCCTCATGCTGCAACTCTACGTCCAGATCTGCAAGATCGTGATGCGCCACGCCCACCAGATCGCCCTCCAACACCACTTCCTGGCTGCCACACCTCACTACGTCACGACACGAAAGGGCGTGTCCACGTTGGCCATCATCCTGGGTACCTTTGCTGCCTGCTGGATGCCATTCACCGTCTACTCCCTCATCGCTGACTACACCTACCCGCCGCTCTACACGTATGCCACGCTGGTGCCTGCCACCTACAACTCTGTCATCAACCCGGTCATCTATGCCTTCAGGAATCAGGAGATCCAGAAGGCGCTGTGGCTGGTGTGCTGTGGCTGCGTGCCCGCCAGTGTGGCCCAGCGAGCTCGGACACCCAGCGACGTCTGACCGAGCAGACCCAGGTGGGAAAGGAAGAGGCAACCTGGGTCAGCTCTGCTCCTCGCTGGACCTGTCCAGCATCAAAGAGAGCAGGCGAGGTCAAGGGGGAAGTGGCAGAGGTGGAGATGCCACTGGCAGAAGCAGTTTGGGTTGTTATCTCCAGCCAGAAAGGATGGATGGTATTTTTTTCCTTTGTTGGAGCAAGGTGTCTCCCTGTCTTCCCCCACTAAAGGCCAGTAAGTGGGCTGCATCCCGCCCACCTTTTTGTAATTTCTGCAGAAAGTGCATCACACGTCCCAGGCCGTGTATATACATCTGTAGCTCTGGTTGTTGTCATTCAGATAAAGGGAGAAGTAGTTAGCTTGCACATCAGTTTTGGCTGAGTACGAAAGCATTTCCAAGAGTGAAGCCCGTCTGGAGCAGCATCCCGGCGCTCTGCTGCTGCTGCACTCTGAACGTGTGTCGAAAGCTGAACAGCCGCGAAGAGCTAAAAATAGAGTTGATGCTCTCTGATCTGCTCCACAGACGCCGGAGAAGAAATCTAGCCTCCCTTTCTCCTCTAAGTTCTTTCCTTCTCTTTTTATTTTAGATTGTGCATGAATGTGTTAAGTCCTAACAGTCCTACCATAACACCCCCCCACCTCCGCATTTTGTTTTGGTATGGTGGCACCAAACCAAACAGAGGCCTGTCTGATTATGTAATCTTACATTATAATCCCTCTTTTTTTGGCTTTTTGCAAATCACTTTGGACTTTTTGGAAAGCTGTTGAGCATTTTAAAAAGATAATTCCAGTTATCTCCTGTGATCCAAGGGACAGTTCAGATCTTTTGAGGTGAGGTTCATGTGGAAAGGTTACATTTTATCCTTTTGAGAAATGAAGGTGCATTCTACAGGAATGTCCACTGAAGTTCTGACTTGTACGGTTGAAACTTTCTGATTAACTCTGACCTCAGTGTCCAACATCTCTATTGGTTTGTATTGCTAATATCTGTTAGCCTGGTCGCTGAGTACAACAGAAGTAAATCCTGTTGGTTTTTCACCTTGCAAATGGAAAATGATTAGTTTCAACTTCTGAGGTAAATGGAACGCAGCTTAATTCAGACCAGGCTAACACGCTAACAGCTAGTTTGAATGGGGCTATGACTAAAGTGGACAGCTATCACCTGAAAACAACTCCAGTCTTAAACATGTCTATAGCGGTTCACATGAACAGTAGCTCATAAACCTTTACACCACCATCAGTTTCACATTATGTGGTTATTTTGGCAGAAATATATTTTATCAGAATGCACCAGACATGCTACGACTAGCCATCAGTCCTGCTATTTGCTGTTTAAAATAGTCACCAAATTCTATCTAAACAATGTGAAGTTGATAGCAATGTAAAGGTTTATAAACATTTGACATTTTTGAAATTTGAGAGTTTTAGTCTTGTCCCCTCTTGGACTAGCTGTTAGCTCATCGATCCAGTCAGAACTAATCTATTTCTCCAAACTGAGGTTGTTCCAAGAGCTATCTATAAGTAAGACATTAATTCTTCAGAATCTCTCCACAGAACCCGACTTGAACAGGTCGAAATGATCTCTTTAAAATAACTTTACCCAAATAACATTTTTAAGAAGTGTGATCTTTCCTTTTTTTTATCCTTCTTTCTCTGGGCATTTTTGAATCCCAGCGAGCATCACATCAGCCCCATTATTTCAAATATAAATATAACCTGAGCTGTAATTTGCATATAATTAACACAGATGCTTGTTTTCCTCTCTAAGTTCAGTTTGATAGGTCACACAGACCGCCGTAGGCGCTGTGCCATGGTTTCCTGGTGTCATCACGACCCTAATAATTTTGTTTATGTGGTCCACAGTGTTCCTCTCATTATAAGAGCTACAATTATCCCTCCAAGGTCACAGGAGCCGTGTCCTGTTTCAAAAACGTGTTTCAAAAAATGTATATGTGCATCACTTCTACGCTGCTCTGAGTCACCGTCTCGAATGTTTTCGTCTCCAAAAGCATTGATTCCTTTATCTCTCCAGATCATGTCAGCAATAACTAGCCTACTGGAACGATGGTTATTTATTAGATGTGAAGCAATACTCAGACAGCAATAACATCCACGCCCCACCTCGTCTTCTCCCAGCAGGAACGTCTGTCCGGGTGGGGATACGATAAAAGTGATGCTCACTCCTGGGTCAGATCTGGTGACACCACTGCCTCATTTCACCATTTGTAAACACTTTTTTTTTTTACATCTGCTTTTCATGAAACCCTCCTGGGTGTTGTGATGTTTAAAGCCCCGTGTGATTTGTGTTTGTTGTGAGCTGCATGGCCTCCGGGCGTGTGCGTTATGTGCAGACTGTAATCTGTCTCCTTATGTTGAATTGTGGCGTCCTGTTTGACACCCTGACCTTAGACGATAACGCCGTCAGTCTTCCTGTCAATTCTGAGAGAAGTGGCCTCGTTACGTGTTCGCGGAGCTTCTTGGATTGAGGTGGGACCAGCAATTCAAGCCAAAGTGAGAAAAGGACTTTGAATGAACAGTTTTTTTTTCTGTGTCCTGTGTCATAAATATTAAGACTCTACTTTGAATCATTCTGGTTGAGGCAGGCGTCCATTAAGTGACCTCTGTGTGATCTTATGAGCTAAAAACGGCTACTTCCAAATACAATAACGATGCTTTTTCTTTATCCCTGCTGCCTCCCTTCTTGTTGAGCCTGACAAGACATTTATGGAGCACTTCTTCTTTGTGGCCTCGGATCAGGTGCAAAACATTTTTTAAATAGGGGCAAATCGTAAGCATTCCTAAGCATGGAAACGTAGCCTGTGGATGTGAACTCGTACACTGTAGTTAATCGATGAGCACCAAAAGGTCAGACATCACAAACTGTTGTTTATTTTACCTTTTGGAGAAAAGTCTATTTTGTTATAGTCACTGAATAGTTCTATTTTTTTCCCACTTTTCTTTCACATTCTGATGTTGTGTGATACGACAGCGCTGTAAAACCTTTTTCTGAATGTAGTATTTATCAGTTTAGCAGACATCGCCCTCCTCCTCTCGAGTTTTGTTCCTGTAAATAAGGCATGCTGAAGATGAGGGACTTCACACCGCCGTGCACGGTGCTACCAAAGCAAGTCGCACCATTTATTTATTTTTGAATCCTCCACATTGCTGTTTACGTTTCTTCCTTCAGTATGCAGCGGGTTTATTTAAAGGCTCGGCGACTGGAAAGTCAATCGTTTGAGGATAAATTCAACACACCACCGGTGAATGTGAAATCTCAAGAGTATTGTCAAAATAATTCCTTCCTGAGCAGGTGATCAAGGGCTTTGTATTCAAGGAAAAGGACTGTGATGTTGGATGTATTACTCATTTTAAACACATCTGTTAATCTACTCATAAAGCAACTGGTATTTATTGATTTTCTTTTTGGGAAAAACGATACTAGTGACGGACTTTTCTGATGGTTGCTAATTTAGAGCTAAATATCAAAACACTCAAGGGCCTGTGAATGTGTGTGTGTGTGTGTGTGTGCTTGAGTGTGTGGAGATGGAGATGAAGTCACAGTAACAGCATCTTGTTTTCAATGTGAAATGCACTTTATTTTTTGGATGAAAATGGCACAACGAATTAATTTTCTGCAAACATATAAACGATAATCAACATGCACTAACTTAACTGAGATATTGTAAAGAAACGTGTGTGTGAACGTGGCGTCTATTTTTCCAAGGTGTTATAGTTGTACTTTTTATTGCTTTGGTTAGTTCACTCAACTGACAGATCTTGTTAATTTTGTATTAAAGACAAACATGTGCTGTGCATAAAACTCCTGCCTTGTCTGATTTATTTTTTCCCCATCCCTGCCGTGGCTCACTGCCCTGCTTTTTATGCACACTTCTGTTTCCTTGGTAACTCCTTTCATAGCTGTGCTGTTGCTATGGAAACTGAAGACTCAGAAGCAGGTATGTGTTGTGTGTAGATGCGAGTGGAACATTAAGGAGACGTAGCAGCTCAGCCGTAATCCTTCATTCATGATTTTATTTCTCTCTGGGTCAAAGGTTACAGAGCGATTGCAGGTGGCTCAGTTATCATACTTTTTACAGAATATGCTCTAGTGGCTTTAATCAGCCACTCTTCCAGTTATATTCAGCTTACAATATGATCTATGACATAGCATTTTAGTAAAAACATAAAAAAACATATAGGTTATCTCAAAAGGAAAGCTTCTAGTAATTCTAACACTCTCAAGCTTCGACTATACAGGAAATAAGCACCTTGACGTAGTTTCTATAGTGTTATAACAGGTAGAGAAACATCCACTGGGGTGTATTCACAACTCTGAAGTATCATCATCAAGCTCAGTGTTAAATGGTTTATAGTGGTCAGCGTTACGATTATATTACAAGTCTCTGTACAGCATTTTTTTTTGCATACATCCCAACATTTCCAGTTTTGAACCGTTCAGGTTACAGCATGTGATTGTGTGCAGGTGTGTTCGTGATTGGTTGTGACTGTGTCACAGTGCGTATTCATCCAGGTGAGATTAACAGGTTGTGTTTCAAACTGTGTGTCAGTAGTTTTCCTATGTTTTGTTGTGTGTGTGTGTGTGTGTGTGTGTGTGTGTGTGTGTGTGTGTGTGTGTGTGTGTGTGTGTTAATCCGACCAGTCATTCTCCTCCAACTCTGAGTCGTCCTCAGAGTCAGAGTATTCTACAGCGATGCGTCGGGACAAGATGGTAGCTACGTCGTTTCCGACCGGCTCCCTCTTCGCCTGCTGCTCCTGTTGCTCCTGCACCTTCTTCAGCTGGATGCCTGGAAATGAAAAGCCACGTTTTTAACGTTATGCTTTCTCAAGGAGGCTTAAAGCTTCCTAATCAGTCATAAAAGTGTGACCATTAGTATAGTATTTTTAAATATGCCAACATATTTGTTGTTACCGTAATTAAAGCCTGTCATTCCTCGCCCAACACTTTTCATACCAGAGTTTTGAACAAAGATCTCCTCATGTCGAGAAAGTCTGGAGTTCTGGTGGTTTTGGTCAAATCTTGAAAATGTCACCAAAAAACTAAAACTCAGATTTTTATCACTAGACAAGTATGATATTTTTAAAAATGGATAATAAACTTAAGGTTTAATAACATAAAACAAACTGCTCGACCAATAATAAGGATACATGAACAGAGCCAGTTAATTAGTCTGATTTGTGACACATTAAAATAATAAAGCAGGCAATCTGTGGGCAGCACAGTGTTCTTACACATGAAACTTTTGCCCTTTTGTCAGTGAACTTCTTGTGATGTGGGTTTCTTTAAACAACTGGGTACAGAATCATTTAAACTGGGACAAGAACAATGTGTCTTACTGGTGGACCATGTTTGTGTCGCTGAAGGCAGCTACTGGGACAGAACTGAATCTAGTACAAATTCCCCCAAAGAGACAATAAAGTATAATGTGTCAAACAAAGCTGACAGAATATTACACTTAACACTTTAGTGTTGTATTAATCAGGGATTATTTTTATTTTTCAGAGCCTGATTTGTTGATGTGTGTTGACTTTCGTTAACTCTTACCCATTCGTATAGCAGCCAGCAGATCGCTGCGAGCGTCACTGACCGCCGTGTTTTCAGCCGGTGCAGTGGACGGCATCTTGTGGGCGGTGGAGTGGGAGCCACCAGCTGGAATGGGTAGAGGAGGAGGACCAGGGGGAGGTGGAGCTGCCTGGGCTCCACATAAAGGTGGTGGAGGCGGGGCGTACCCGCCGGCGATGGCCATTGGTCCGGGAGGCACTGGGCCTCCAGGTGGTGAGGCAAAGGCCGTCTGAGCAGAAGGTATGAGAGGGGCGGGGGGAGGGGGAGGAGGACCGGTGTTTGCATAGCCGTCCATACTGGAAGGGAACAGGAGATGAGAGGAAATCAGAAGAACTAAAATAACTCAGAGCAGTCCAGTTACACTAGGTGGCAGTATTAATCCAAAGTTAACAACTTCCATCAATAGTCTGTGCTGACTTCTTCCTCTGATATCACTGCAGACAAAGCTGTAGTTGGCATGTTTCCTTAAATATTGCAGAAAAATAAGTCAGTGAGTGAAGGCTGTGTTTACCTGTAGTCCACAGGTGGGAGAGACATGGAGCCTCCGTTCATCACCTCAGCCGGTGGAGGGGGCAGAGGGACCTGGTGGTGGTGGGAGCGACCCAGCGTACCTCCCTGATATGCCATCATCGTCCTGCCTCTGTCGTGTTCGGCTCCTCCGCGAGTGGCGTGACCGGCGGCCATCTGGGCAGCCAGAACGCTGGGCGGAGGGCCGGAATAGGTGTGGGCGTGGCCAGCATGGTTCATACTGTTGGGGTAGTGATGCTGATCCACACTGTGACCCCTGATTAAGATATCAATGACATATTAAAAAAAAAAAAAAACCTTGTTATGATTATGTTTTTTCTAGCTACCTGTTCTCTGGTGACATCGATCCCTCGGAGGAGGCTGCTCTGTCTCGGTGTATGGTGTGTCGATGGTCCGGCCTCAGCTCTTTATCCAGAGCCATCATGTTCCACTCCTGCCGGCGGTTTCTCGCTTTTCGGACCTTCTTAACCTCCCTCTGCAACGTCCCGTCCACACATCGCCTCTGCTCCTGCAAACAGGAAGAAAAATAAATAGCATTCAGGTCCTTTTTGTTGCACTACCTCTTTACTTATGTTCTTTTATGAATGAGTTTCACTGGAAGGAAACGAGGAGGAAGTTGTGGCTGGAAGTCAATTAAAACCATATTATCAGACACCTTCTCAGCCATCATTGTACCTTCTGCTTCCTCTTCTCTTTCCTCTTGTCCTCAGTGTCCTGCAGCATTTTTTCTTTCCACAAGTCAAAGAAGTAGGAGGGGTCTGTGTAGAATTTGAGCGCTTCCTTGTGGTCATCCCTTTAGGAAACAACACCAAGAGGTTTACGCTGACATATAAATCTGAAGGCACGGTACATTCATATTGTTTTTAAAAATCTGGATCTACCGGTCAGAAACCTGTAAAAATCCAAAACATAAGTGATGCTCTGCAGAACTCAATTAAACCGGTCTGACGGCAGTAATGTTACCTAAAGTAAACAAATGTTTTCAAGTCAAACCAACCAACATATGAAAGTGTTACTATATATAAATATGAACTATATAGTGGGAAACATTTAAATAGTCTTTTTTGGTTAGGATCAGTTTTAAAACAAATATGTTAAAGATTTTATTCAAAAACACATTTAAAAAGTTATTTTTATTAAAAGGGGCCATGAGTTTTCTGTAAAAAAAAACATGCAGGATGTTTGATAAGTGCAACCAGCACCAACCTGTAAGGTGTGAGGATGGTGAGAGGAGGAGGCTTGTCGCTCAGGTTGTACATCTCTTTAACAGGATTTGGCACGCTGCTCTTGGACACCACCTGCTGGTCCTGAATGGTAGAGCTCTTAAAGGCCTTCCTCATGTTGATGTCTTGCAGAGAAACTGATAAAGAGAGAAATAGATGACAAATATAAAATGATCAGCCTGCTATAAACATAACATAAAAACAGTCTTTCAGTGGCTGATAAATACAAAAATATCATTACCTTCTTCCACGGTGGAGTCCAGCTGTGTGACTTTGACGGCGAGCCGGTCGATGCGGTCCTGCAGAGAGCTGGCACGAAGGTAGAAGTTGTTGGCCTCTTTGAACAGCTCGCCAAATATGTCCTCGGCATGTTTACCTGGAAAAGTTGAGTAAAGAGAGAAAGGGTTGAGACATGGAAGAAAAACAGCAGATCTCCACAGAGATTGCATTGATTGATTAGCCCAATCAATGCAGTGATAATGTGACACAATGTGAAACGAGAGTCTGAGGATCTGTGCTGGAACTGGTAACTCATACGACGCCATATAGCAACTTTCCTTGTGAATAATTGAACACTTAGCTTAAAATAAACCCCCCAAATCGAACTATGAGTATGTTTGTTTCGACCAAGTGACCAAAAGCAGCTGTATTCATTTACAGTTACATTTATTTTGGAGTTTTTAAAGGTGACTAATGCTGATGGAGACTGTTGTCCTCAGTTTCTAGTTTAAACCTCCGAATCCTCAAAAGGATTAGTCCAAGCTGGTAAAAAGTTAAACTAAAATCAACGTATGATGGAGTTGCAGCTGCTTTGGTCAAATCTCACTCAGTTAGCTAACACATGATCTAAATATCACAACATATTTTAGTTCAATATCTTTAAAACTCACTGAGTTGTAGCCATTGTTGTGTTTACTAAGGTTGATTGGCTGTGGCAGCCATCATGACGGTTGGTTTCATTAAAATCTGTCCACAAACACACGCAGACACAAACATGCAAAATCATTACTATGCCCACCTTTTGGTTTTGACAGCAGACAACAAAAAAGGTTAGCCCTGTTTGATATATTTGTAAAAAAAATTTTAAAAAAAGCTGAAGGTAACATCTACAGTACAGAGAGAAGCTCTTTCTGGTGTGAGATTACCATTTTCCACACATGCACGTTTTTTGGAAACAGTTCAAGCAGGCAAAGGGAACCATGTCTCTACTGTGGGGGGAAAAGCTGACGAGGAAGGAGCCTAAAAGTGGTAAATAACTATTTGATTCTGGAGTTAATGAGTCTGGAGTTCCTGAAGGAAAGTTTTTACTACAAATAAATCTGGGCTGTAGTAAAATAATTAGACACAACAACAGAAACCAATTCACATAGTTTCAGTATGGTTCTAATAACTATTTCTGTATAGAACACAGAGTCCTTTGTCATATGCAGAATGGCAAACACAAGGTTATTTCTGTCTCCCCTGCTGACAGGATGGGCTGCAGGAAAAACATTTAGAGGAAGGAAGAATCACAGATCCGGCACGCTGAGCCCGTCAACTCAGGCCTCTTGTGGTCCACACATGTGCACACAAACATGCACAGTATACATAGTATGTAGATCTCTGTTGGGCCCGTGCATGCATTTATATTTAACCCACACACAGCTGTTGCTAAAAGGCCAACTCCCACTGCAGGAACTTGACACAATGAGATCCAGACAGAATCAATACGACTGAGCCAACAAACAACAAAAAAAGAGCTGGTTTTAATTTATATCGCTAAAGTTCACAACAAACCTCCAACACAGTGAGTGTGAGAGCAGGGAAAAGGGTGCAGCTGAGGATAAAAGAGTGAAAGAAAGATGCCAAATGAAAACACATTAACACTAACTGTTGATGGGGATGAAGGATCTGTAACCGCGAGAGAGATGCTCCAATACAATTCCAGTAAACAAAAGAATTGACAGATCTGCATGCAAACAGCTTTCACGCACTGACACACACTCTAACACACATACAGTAAAACTGCACAGTCACATGTCCACGGCCGGGCTGATAAGTTCATTTCTGTGCCGCTGTCTGAAAGGATTACATTTCAACGCTCCATGTTCCAGAGCGAGGCAGCTGTAAGCTCACTGCTAGCCCTATGACCCTAGGACTGTAACCATGACAACCCCCAAATCAATTACAGCTTTGGGATTAACGATGAAAGCATGTGATCTGCTACAAAGAGGCTACACACAGTTTAGATACCATCACACTGAAACACACCCTGATGGAGCTCTGCTTTAAATCTGTTTTTGTGACAAAAAAAAAGCATTTATGCCATTTCACTTGAAGTTTCTGCCAAATTTTGAGCATTTTATAGTTTGTTTACTGGAAAGGCTCTGTGTGTGTGTGTGTGTGTGTGAGTGTGTGTGTGTGTGTATCTTACTCAGGCTGCTGAGCTGACGGATGATGGCAGACAGAGTGTTGTTCATCACACACTCCAGCTCGCTGCCGATGCCCTCGGGCAGCGCTCCTCGGCAGAGGTGACGCGGCTCGATGTTCCTCTTCACCAGCGGCATGGCGAGGCCTCACACCGACACAAACTGTAAGGAAAGAGCAAGGAACACACACACACACACACACACACACACACACACACACACAATGAGACACAGATGTAGTTGGTCAGCAACTAATTTGCTGAAGCGTTAATGAGTAAGACATCAATTAGACTTCTAATTGCTTAATGATTAATGTTGTGCTTTATAATGTTGGAGCAAGGCAACCTCTTAATTCCCAGCAGACAAAACGAATTCATTTAGTTTAATATGGATTTACTATCACAGATTAGGACCAGGAGCAGCAGCATACCGGGAAATGTTTTGTTTTATGATGACTTTTTAAAAAATCACTGAAAAAGTTCCAAATCCATTTTCTGGCTATTAACTCCCAGACAAAAGGCTGGAGCTTTAAATTAATTGCTTTATTTGATTTTAAAGTTCAGTAAAATAGCAATGCCTAATTTACATAAAACATGGTTTAATGAGTCCCTCTTATTTAACATTTCTACATTAAGTTTTTGGAATTTCTTTCAAGAGATATGACGCCATGGAGCAGACAGCAAACAAGCAAAGCCAAGATACGTGCACTCAAGTTTAAACAGGAGAAGCTGGGGTGTCCTAAATGGGACAATGGGCCATTTGCAGCCCTTGGAGTGATTTTGTGCAGCCCTTGAATGAAATTAGAGAATAGTAGAATTTTGACTGGAGAGCACAGGCTGCTGATGTAGATAAGTTACTTTTCAACACTAATGTCAGCCCTAACAAAAAAAAAAAAGCAGATAAAAAAATATTTTTTTTAAAGTGGAAAAGTGTTTGTTTTTTATTAAACATGCTTTTGGTTTTTGTTTTAATTTCATGGTAAATAGAACCACAAACCTTCACTGATTTTACTATGAAGCAGACCTGTGAGGACTTGACAGTAAGAATGACCAAAATGAGTGACCTGTATCCTGTTTTTGTTGCTGATAATGGACTGAAATTTATTTTTAAGACAAATATTATGGAAAACATTTGAATGAAAAGGGAATGTGATGCTTTTCATTTCTTTAGCACATGTCTCATATCTACAAAGACTTACAGATCATTTTATACAAAAACACAAAGCAAATGTGTTATTCCTATTAAGATATTTTGTGTTTAAAGTGCCTGTGACTCCATATTTAAATCACTTTATATTAAACAGGTGTAATCTGTGATGCCTCTAGATTAGCGTTGCACCATTATAACTCAAAATACACTGTAATTATTTCCTAACGAGCAACTCAGAGATCAGAAGAAAGCGCCGCCTTCCGGTTCTGCTGGGTTTCTCCTTATTTGGCAGCCTGACACTTCTGCTGCAGCAGGGGGCAGTGCCGTCACGTGAAAGAGAAACGAAACTGAAACTAAACACTACACGGTCTACGGGCAATGGCGGCGGCACTGCCTCGCTCCAGTTGTCGTGAACGTGCATGAGGGAGGAGAATTGACCATATAAGCAAGTCCGGATCACTATGACCTCATAGCGGGCTGGAGTGAAAAAAACTGTTTGAAACCTGGGTCTGAAATCTGGAAGAGCTTCTCACTGGCTGGACTAGGAGACAGATGGACGCCGTTTTTTGCTCTTTCTGGCAGGTTTAAGGTGAGAACTCAACGTTGCAACATGATAGATAAGTCAGAAAACACGGAAACTGATGTCATGGGCACTTTAAAGTTCAGTTCTATTACTAAATGCTGGGTTTCCTCCTTTTCAATGCTCTGCCAGGTCTTTACTGCAGCAGCGTTTAGCTGCTGTTTGAGGGTCTGTAGTTTAGTCTTTAGCAAGTGAAATGCTCAGTGGGGTTGAGATCAAGTGACTGACTTTGCCATTTGAGATTATTCTACTTCTTTGCTTTAATGAAGTCCTGAGTTGCTGTGTTTATTGTGTATTTAGGGTCATTGTCCATCTGTATTATAAAACGCAGCCCAATCAGTTTGTTTGCAATTGGCTGGATTTGAGCAGACGTGATGTCTCTGAACACTTCAGCACTCATTCAACGGCTTCCATCCTGTGTCACATCATCATCAAACACTACAGACCCATGCTGGCAGCCATGCACGCCTTCACAATGTTTTACAGATGATGTGGTGTTCTTTGGATCATAAGCTCCTATTTCTCCTGCATAGAATTCCTTTAACCACATGTTAACCACCCATACCTCAATCAGCTCCTGGTCTTTCATCTCAACTGATAATGAAAGACATTGTCCACACCTGTCCATGAAACAACTTTTAAGTAATTGTGTAATTACTTTTAGCCCCTTTCAAAAGAGGGTGTCTCAGGTTAACGAGCTGAAACTCCTAAACTCCTCATGGATACCCTAAAATGAAATCTGAGAGTCTGCACTTCATATCCATGCCCATTATTTATAACTTTAATTGGAATATACTTCAATAAACAGGTAAAGTAGTAAAACTTGTGTCAGTGTCCAAATATATACGGACCTAACTGTATTTCAGACATTTTGAAGAATGTTTCTAGATCATAAGTAATTATTATCTTAGCTGCTATAAATACATTTGTGAAATATATTTCAAAGAAACAAAGTTTACGTTCGACATAGTTGACGAGCTAATGGCTAGTTAGAGTGCAAGCAGGAAAAATGTGGATTGCTGTCATCTTGAAACAGCTTCGGTCTCCAAAATGTTATACCAGTTCATGCAAACATTATTTTGTAAACCCTTATATATTTTGCATAATATTGTTATTTAAATATAATTCTGCAAAATGTAGCATTTTAGAAGCATCCAGGGCTCAAGTCTGACAGGAACTTCTTAATATTTCTGCCAAAATAACCATGTAATATGAAAACGACATCAGTGTAAAGGTGTATAAAATAACATTTGCATGAACTGCTATGATAAGATGGCAGGATTACACGTTGGTCATATTTTGTCAGTTCTGTAAGGAGTCCAAACCAGGAAGATATCTGTAATGGTTAAGTGAGCAATTATTTATAACTTTTACACAGAAACGTGTCAAAATGGCTAAAATGTTCTTTTAAGAAAAATCTCAGAATTTTGCAAACTGTGGTGAATATGAATCATAAACTCTGCTGCTAATAGTTTGCAATACTTGTACATCAAAACAAACAAACAAAAAACATAATAAAATATGTTTTAAAAAGTGTTTTTGTCAAATGTGACCAAAGGCCACGTTTTATCCTAAGGTTCTGTTCTCTTTTTTTTTAATGCAATATGTTGTATGAAACTAAGTGAGGTTGGGCTGTTGACCAGAGCACTGCAAGAGACAACCAACAAGGTGCCAAAGCCAGAAGACTCCTGGCGACCAACAGAGAGATTAAAGCATTAGGAGGAGGAAGATCCAGCATGCCAGCTAATCCCAGGCCAGAATGTCACAGGCCCAGCTGGAAAATTGACACAACCAGAGATTGCAGCTAATGCTAAAAACAAGAGAGAGAAAAATGAATTCAGCCAAGCCAAACAAATGAAGCTCCATAACTTTTTCCCAAACAACAAGCAGCCCTGAGTACTTCTGCCCTTACTGCCACTCTGAACTCGATTACTTCTGATCAAACACTTTTAACTCCAGATGAAAACGTGCTGGAGCATAAGAGCAGCCATCTTATCAGCAACTCCTCCTGCTTCCTGTTTTTGAAGTGTGAGTCTGACTCCTGTTTCCTGGTTGAACCAATGTCACATCTCTCCTTCCTGTCCAAACACTTGACCAGAACAATACAGCTCTGGCTCGAAAAGCATCCAGAAGGACAATAAGGAACACACCCTATTCCAATCAGAAGGTTCTATTTTTGAAACCATACATTCTAAATTATGATTCAGATTTTTCACTGTGTAGCTCAGCTGAAAAAAATGAAAAAGAGACCAAATCCACCAAGAAAAAAGCAGGTTGGAGAGACACGGGAGATCTGGCAGTCTGACAGAAGGCTAATAATAGCTGACAGGTACACAAAACAAAAAATGGACTAAAATGGAATTCTTGTTACCCCAACACAACTTAAACAGAATATATGTTTCATTAGAGACTTAATAGAAACAAATATTTAACATTATAAAACAGAATCCCAGCAGGAAACCAGAGAAATTCCGGATCGTGTCATTACAGCTGAAAAGAGACACTTCTGTTCACCCCAAGCCAATTTCCACCAGCAGAGTCTTCCCTGGCTCTCTCCTCTTAGCTGGAGACGTCCCTATAAAACTCAGCAGCATCCTGCCAACAAGGGAAAACAAAGTGTAAAATTACACCATCACGTGTTGCTACTAAGGATGACAAATACAGCCAATAAGGACCAGTCTGTGCCAAAAACAAAGGTTTAAATGTCTGCATAAACATTTTGAAAACACTGAGCTTTCTGTTGTGCTGAAATGAGGTGATGCAAATTAGAAGATTGCATGTTTTTGCTTGCACTGTCTGGCTTGCATGACAATCACACTGATTAGGCGAAATAATGAGCGACTGGAGGGGCGACACACAGGGAGGAGGGACGGGTCGTGTGAAAGGCAGGAGGAGGGAGGATGAATGAGGAACCAAGTGGGATAAGAGTGTGACAGATGAGATACAGTGAACAAGACAGTGTGTGTGTGTGTGTGTGTGTGTGTGTGTGTGTGTGTGTGTGTGTGTGTGTAAAACATAGTGTATATGTGTGTTTATGGGAGAAAGAGTGGATCGAGTCGGGGGGAGGGGTAAGAACAGAGACCTCAGGGAAGCCACTGAAAGGTTCCCGGGACAATAGAGCTCCGTTCACACGGCAACAGCACCAGCTCTCCCATGAATCCTTCCTCCCCCCTCCTCCTCCCACTCTCCGACCTTCTTTAAGGCCCCCTTTACTAATAAAGCAATGAAAGCAGAAGCAGGCAAATGCTCCTCCTTCATCCACCACAGGGAGGAAGAGATGGATAAGATAGAGATTCTCACTCTAACATGTTCAGCTACTCCTTGTGTGTTAGGCTGTTTTAATTATTGCAACATAACATTCATGGTCAGCCAAACAGATGTCCAGCAACACACCAGGTAGCCTCTCAAACATCCCATTAGCAGCATAAACTGTCCCCATCAGCAGCAAAAAAACGCCTTTGATCCTCAGAGATGTGACATCTGGGCTCTAACACACTTCCCTCATGACTCCTACAAGACCCCCACATCTCAGCATGCAGTGGAGGAGACCTTACTACTACGGATGTGAGAACTCCATTAAGTTTTGAAAGGGGAGTCATTATTAATTTATGCGCTGAGTACAGCTTCTTGTATCAGAGGCTGTTTTGCTGGTTCTGATGTTATGAATAATGCATACTGGATTACGTCAGGTCACACTGCCCTAAATATGATGTTTATATTTTTTTTGAAAATCTGCCGTGACTCTTTACAGTCCACAAATATCCTCATGGTTCAATATTATTCAGACACACGTGATGCAATCTGGGTTAAACTTCACTTAATATTGAATCCTGCTGGATAAAGAAAAGGCCAAATCATCTTTTAAATCCTTTCCCGCCCCTGCTGACAAAATATATGTTGGGGTTGGGTTATAATCCTATAATAATGCTTACTTTTAACCAACCTGACATCACACAAATGTTTCTTTCTGTACAATCTCTTACAGAGATTGTCATTCTATGAAAAAGTTTATTTTCTTTATTTTAAGTACTGCAGAATCACTGGTAGCATCATAGAGCTTGACACCTGACCTCTGCAGCATCTGTTGAGTAAATCTTCAGGATTATTTTTGCTTAAACATCTGGCTTTTAATACAAACATGTTCCAAAGGTGTTATAATCCTAATGGATAAAATAATCTGATAAGAAGCTATTCTATTTTTGTCTAAAATAAAATTTAAAAAAATCACTCACTGACAATAAACATCAAAAAAGTAAATTCAGTACTAAAGTTTTATTTTTATTTTATATTTAAGGCTGTTGGTTTAATGAATATTAGAAAACACTAAACAATTCTTATATAGTTTGGAAATGACTAGCCAAAGATAAGATGCATCGTAGCGACTTTTAATCATGCATAACTATAAATGTCCTAAAAATATTAGCTGGTATCATTTATATTTCAGCGTTTAACACTTTCATTTAAATTTTGATGGGATATAAATATTGTATTTGTGTGCATTTCTGTCAGAGATGCATGCTTTAAAAATAACAGCTTAGCCACAAACACAGAGAAAGGCGTAAATTTATGGTAACCGCGATCAATCAGTGTTCCGCACCGTCGCTTCCCGTTAACGATGGACTGACCCACATCTGTTCATCCCTCTCGCTCTCCACTTTATACACCATTAATCTAAAATTTAACAACCCGTTTTCAGTTTGGGTGTTTTTAAAAGCACTAACACACAGTAAGGAATAATTTTCTGGCCCAAAAACGCTTTAAAGTAGCCTAATAATATTAATAACATTCAGTGTTTTAGCATCGTGTATTATCCTCTATTGGGGGTCTGCTCTGACTGACCAGTTGGTTAGCTAGCTTGTGTCCAGTATTCGGCTACTTTGTTTAGACAAATAAGAAAAGAGTCAATAGAAATATCCAAACACATGTCACAATTAGAATTATATGTCATACTTCTTGTCAGTAAAAGTACCATAAGACCCTCACCAGCACTTGAAATATTAGAAGAAATCCGTCCGTCCGCATGTCCCGTTAGATACTCCTATTAGCTCTGCCATCCTGTATCCCCCCAGCCCGTCTGGCTACTCCAGGGAAAATCCTTTGAGGATGCGGACACGCCCACTGCATTCTTGAACCAATCATATCTGTGCACAGGGACTTTAACGCATGACGGACATTCTTAACAACCAATTATATGTCTGTAAGAGAATGACTGACAGGGAACCTCCCCAGCTCGAAAAGCCTTTTGCGAATGGATGGGGCGGGTCAACAGTTGGGCGTTGCTGAAGGACTTTTCATCATTCAGCTAGGTCTAAATCCTTAGCAATATGTTATAATGATGAGAGGAAACGATAGACTAAAAGATAAACAGACCATCCGCCAGGAATAGCACCATAGGACAAAAAGAAAAATAGTAAAATAAAATGCATGCAATGTGACTGAATTGCAGTATGACTAAATGGAATTCCGAGACTTCAAAAGCTGTTATTGTTTAGCTTTATCACTATTTTCATATTACGCAGGAATTATTGTTTTTCTAGTCATTACTGCACAAATCCCTGCCAAGCAAGTTGTGCAGCATTCGTTTTCATTTGCAATTATTAGTGCTAATAATCTGTAGCTTTTGTTTTGGTTAAATCTCAGTAACAGAATATTTACAATGTTGTTCACAGCCTGAAACTTTGCTTCTTTACATTATTTGGTTTTTAAAGATTTAGATTTTAAAGATAAAGAAAAGCTAAAGCACTCACACATTCCTCCAAAAAATCTACTAAATGAATGTTTCCACTTTTATTGTCAGGATACTTGTTTCATGTAAAATATTTCAATGCCATACAGTACAATGCATGTTCCATCTGCCATCCTCCATGCGATTGGTTGGATTTGTCATCATGTTGTAAGGCTTACCCACAGCATACAGCAGTCAAGTGCTCAACTCACACAAGCTGCTGTGCTACTCTTGTCATGAAAACAAAATCATGACAACAGATTAAATTATAAACTACTAAATTCATTTTTTGTCCTTTCTGAACAAAAAAAAAACACCTCCTTTCCACAGCTGTGGGAGATCAGAAATCTCCCAGCATGCTTTGCAGCAGCACAGTCCTCAGCAGAGGCCCTTACACTCAAAATAAACGGATAGGAGGACTGAGAATCTGTCAACGCTGGCAGTCACATAGCAGCTTTGTCTCATCCGAGCTTTGACAGGATGAGGGGAACTGAAGCAGAAGAAAGGAGGAGATGACACAACAGGTTAACATGTGTCCCCCAAACTGAGCCTTCTTGTCTTTGTTTGTTACGTCTGAGTAATGGAAGCAGGTTTAATCTTTTATTTTTACTGTCCTGTCTTTTATTTCACCTATCAGGCTTTGCTCTACACTGTGTTTCTAATACAGGGATTGTGTTGTCTGAATCTGGTGAAGCCTTTTTGTATTTCTGAATTAATGGATCGCAGCAGATAGTGCCCTCAGCAGGAATGTGTCGAGGGGGGGGTGGCGGGAGGGTTGTTGTGTTGGACATCCCCACATCCTTCAGTACATTCGTTCATGTGGGCATGGTAAGGGCTGTGTGTACACGTATCTAGAAATGTGTATGTGTGTGTCTCTGTTTGTGGGAGGGCTGCTTCAGTAGCGGTGGGACTGGTGGGAGTACTGGGGCGGCTGTTGGGAGGTAGAGGAGTATCCCATGCTGCTTTGGGGCAGTGATGTGCTTGGTCCAGGGTTCTGGTAGGCAGCATGTGGATTAGAGCGCTGCAAGAACAACAAATACTGAAATATTAAAAGCTGTTCATGTAACAAATTATTAATTATTTAATCAGCAAACACAATTCGTGCAGAACCTGTAACTTTTTTAGCAAAATCGCTCACTTTTCAGAGTCACTCCATTCTACTTTTATGTTGTTTTTATGGACACATTAACTTCTGCATAAAGAGTGCCCAAACATGCACTAGAAAACTAACATTTGGGGGTTAGACAAACTCACCTGGTAGTCTGAGGCCATAATGAGGCCACCTGAGGTAGTAGTGGGAGGGACAACCCGCACTTTCTTCGGAGGTGGGCCCTGGGCGTGGCTATTCTCTGGGTTGCCAGTGTGCCCCGCCCCATTTGTGTGGTTGTTTCCCTGTTGCTGCTGCTGATTCTTCTAAAACACCAAAAAATACCAACAACAAGCCTTTAATAAATGTGCATATAGTTGGCAGTGAAACGATCAACTCTATTAAATTTGTATTATATTTATTGTAATACTTTTGCTCTCCCTTTGATTTAATATATAATACAAATATAAATATCTATAAACCATATGCATAAAGTAAATATTACTTTGTCTCCTTTGTCCTCTGGCTCCTCCTCTGTCAGGAACTCTCTCTTGGGGTAGGGAATCTGACAACCTGCAAACACACTAGACAAAAAAAAAACAAGAGTTATTCTAATGACCCAGATCTAATTAGCAGAAATCTGTTCTAGGTTTCCCTCAATCACACAAATCATGCTACCAACTAAAACAAAAGCTCACTCGGACGTGGGAAGAGGCTCTTCTAAAAAGTATGGGTCCTGCATCGCCTGCTCCGATGTGATTCTACGGATGGGGTCCATGGTCAATAGTTTTTGCAGCTGCAATGAATGACAGAACAAAAAGAAGAATATCAATCTCAAATCTCAAACAAAAAGATAAATAATACAGAAAATACAAGTAAGAACTGACACACTATAACTTACCAAGTGGAATGCTTTACTGTCTGGTTTAACTTTATGTTTTTCCATGTACTTTATAAGGCTGCAGTTTGTGTATCTGTAAAACAAACCAGGAGCAAATGAGTTAAATGTTATGCTTTTAATAGAAGAAAAAGTATAACATTGCTGCAGTAGGTATTTTTGCCTCCAGATACACTTTGCTTTGCCCTTGTTTTGATCTTAAAGCAAATAAAAAACAGAAGAAGTCTGCAGACTCACGTGTTCCTTCTAAAGTCTTTCATCAGTGTGGAGTGTTCTGGCATCTTTTTGATGTCCTCCCAGTCTTTATCTGTCAAACGAAGGCAGGAAAAGATTACAACTCCTCCCTTAAAGAAAGTTTATGTTAAAAAATCTGAAATACTTCATCTTCAAGCAAAATTACTAAGAATTTTTACACAACTGCATAGTTTTTTAAAACAATCAGTCTACCTGAATGACTAAGATGTTAATATATGATAAAACAGAAAACAACTATTCTGCATCATTTAGCTTTAGTTTTATTGTTAAACAATGCAAATAAACAGCAGCAAAATTTAGCCAAATTTCTGCAGGAATAAGACAGATCTTTTAGATTGACCGGTGAATTAAATAAATAGAGCGGCAGAGATGAGAAAAGAAAAAAAATCAAAGCAGCTTAAGTGAACTGGAAACTATTGGTCCTAATGTCGACCTGCAAGCAAACATTTCTATGTTTGTGACTTGGCATTGTGTATGAAGTCTGTGGTTTGATGTTCGGGGTCCACAGACCACATTAATAAATTCAGAAACAGAGGAAGAGAAAACTGAGGAAATAATGATCTTCAGCCAAGAACAGAAATTCACAAGTTTCACCACATTTCCTCATAGAACAGACATCTTAGCTGAAAAATGATCGTATAACAGCAACATATTGATAGTTTTGTTTTTGTATTTCCCACAAAAACAGACAGCAGAGGATTCTCACCAGCAGGGAAGCCCATAACATTAAAGATTCGGTCCAGTTGGTCGTGGTGGTACGGGTTGCTGGTCTTGATGTCCTCCTGGCGACAATGGAATATGGGCTCAGACGTAAGCAGCTCCGCAAAAATACAGCCAATCGCCCAGATGTCTGAGAGAAATGCAGAAGGTTGTTGCTTACATCAGTAAAAACCAGATGGACATGTGCAGAGCAGGCGTGTCTAAAGGTCTCACCGATGGCTTTGGTGTAGTGCCGAGCTCCCAGCAGCAGTTCAGGTGCTCTGTACCAGAAAGTGACCACGACAGGGTCGAGATCAGCTAAAGGCTTCAGCGGTGAATTGAAGAGACGAGCAAACCCCATGTCCGCTACGGAAAAAAACGTGTTAGTCAATCAAGTAAATCCAAACCAAAAACTATAAAGAACAAGAACATGATACACACCAATCTTCACTCTACCCCTCTCAGGACCTTCTCCCATCACTAAAATGTTTGCTGGTTTCTGATGATGACAAGCAGAAAGATAAACAATGATGAAAATATCTCCACAGCTCACTTGTGTAATAACGGCTCCCCGTGGAGCCAAGCTTGAAGAACAAGAAAACTTTAGGACAGCAAGTGAAGGCCTATCAAAACGGTTTGTTGCTGCCCTCTAGTGGACATATGACTCATATGCATTCCATTGTCTTCTAGGATTTTTATGAAAAAGGGGGCATTATGATATGGTATTATGAATAAAAACCAAAGACAGTAAAAAAAAATCCTAATAAATGAAAACCCCCACATTCATTAATTTTTGAAACATCTAGAAACATGACTACGCACATGCAGAATCCCACAGCTTTCAATAGCCTTTGGTTATCTTCTAATTAATTACCTATCAATTGTTCAAGTTTTTTATTCCCTTCAACCCCCCCCCCCTTTTTGCCCCAAATCCTCTTACAAGGTCTCTGTGGAGGACCCAATTGGCGTGGAGGTAATGGATGCCATCCAGAATCTGGTAGAGCAAAGACTTGACCATTCCTCTAGGCAGCTGAAGTGGCTTCTTGTTGGCCTTGGATGCTCTGTGAAACTTAATAATGTGCTGTGGGAAGACAAGATAATGGTCACCGTGAGGTGTGTATACATCCTGGCTGAAATGCATCCCTTTCTACAAACCTGATCACTATTATAAGTAGCTAAAGGGAAGATAGGCTGATGTTCAGAGCCATATGTTTTCACTTGTGTCAATGGGCACTGAGAGTGCTGCAGCTCTGCGGTGGAAAACGGTATTTAACTCCGCTCTGATACTGTGCCAGTTGTAAGTGAAGGCTGTAATGAAACGGAGGTTTAACTACCAAATGTGGAATACCATTTGGAGACTTAGCAGGGAACAGTTATCCAATTATGTGTATTGATTGAAAACTGAGTAGAAATTTGCAGCAGGAGCATGTGCTTTTGTTTAACAAAAAAAGGAAAGAAATCTACAAGTGATCTTTTCAGAAAGTATCTACATGCATTATTTCTAACAAGTAACAATATTGTAATATCTTTGATGAGTTATGAAACTCAAGTTTAGGTTTGCTTTTTACCCAAAGGTCATGTTCTGCGTAGTCGAAGAGCAGCCACACTTTACGGTCAGCGTGTGACAGAAAAACCTTCTGCAGTGAGATTACGTTGGGATGTTTCAGCTCCCGCAGCAGCTGCAAACAGAAAGCCATTTAGAGGAACAATCTCACAACAGAATTTATAAAATATTGCAAGTAATAACATTTACAATAAACACAAGCATCATAAATAAAAAGCTTTTTAAAGGCCTTTCAACAAATACATTTTTTAAATGCCAAAAGTATCATTTCCATGATGCACATCTGTTGCTTGCTTACAGGTGATTTGCAAACTATATAAGTTCCCACACTTAGGACTGACATGATCTGCTCCTCACAGACCAAACAAAAGAAAACACAAGCGTCTCTTACTGCAATCTCTCTGCAGGCTGACATGGAGATGCCAGTGCCTTCAATCTGCTTGAGGGCGTAGTCCTTATCATCCTTCCTACAAGCACAGAAAGAGGCACAGCAACATCAACACCAGACAAGACTGCAGGCCTCCAGAGAGCTGTCTGCACAGCAACAGAAATAAAGCAGAGAGTGGGGGGGACTTGGCAGCTGGCACAGGGACTCAGAGAAGAGGCCAAGTTGCATTACCTCCAGATTTGTGTAATCAAGCTCACCTCGGAGACTCTAAACAATAAGAAGGGAGAGGAAACAGGCTCTGTCTGGCAGCTGGTAAGGGACAAACAGAACACTGGGACTGGCTCACACTTGACTGAATTGGTTACAACCCCTCTCTCTCTCCCTCCCTCTCTCTCTCAAATTGGCCTAAATCATTGCATAAACCCATGCTTTGTGACTCCTGAGGCCTTGGCCAAACACAGAAGCATAACTTAGCAAAGAGTCTCATAAACAACAGCCACACAAACATCTTTAAACAGTTTGAGGTTTTATTTGCGTGGGGTTCCTGCTAGTCCAGGTTGTGATAATGATGCTTGTATGACCGCCCAGCTTTGGTCCAAACACAGCTAAGATTCTTACAGAGTTTTAGAAAGTAAGGTAATAGTTTAACTAACACCTTAATCATGAACCACGGTTACATTTTCCCCTAATTTTGTTTAAGACCACTTTCCTATCATAAATATAAAAAAAGCCAAAAATATATATAAAGTGAAAACATATTAGGAAAAAATTCATTTTAAGTTAGCGTAATACAACATCAGAGAAAATGTAAGCATCAAATTCTCATAATAACTATGATTCATATTTTATACTTGCGCTCTTATTTAAAATGTTCTGCCTAATTTTGTGGATATGCTGACAGATGTTTTTAACCTAAATAAAAATATTGTTGTACAATTAAAATATATTATATATAAACATTTTTGGAGAGCTTAATCTTATACTGCAGGTGTGATATTTTTGCCATCTCAAATAATATTTTAGCTTTAAAATATTACAGTATCACATAATTACTTTTAACACCAACAACAGCAAGAATAAGTGCTTATAGACTGAAGTAATTAGCACAAAAGAGGTGTTACATTTATAGGCTTTATTATAATTAAAATTAAAATGTTACATTTCAAGAATCATATTAAAACAATTTAATAATAATCTCAACTTATGTCCAGGCTATCTTGGGTCCTTTTGGATCAACTTTCAAATATTATTGATCAATTATATGAATGTGCAAACATCCCTTTTTAATTATTTGCATAAATAAGCATCGTTTTTGCGCAAACATTGATTGGCAGGCGTTTTTTTCGCTTGTGCATGTTATAAAACGTCAGCTGATAAATATTCATCGTAAAAATATACATAATGTCCACAGTTGAACACTAAACACAGCACACGTCTACGCATCAGGCTGCAGCAGAAACAAAGACACCCCATAAAAAAGAAATGAAAGCCACAGCCATGATGGTGAACGGGTTCAGTGGTTCTATACGAACGTACAGCAAAACGCCTTTCTGCCAAAGGGGATAAAATGAGAGAAAGTGGTTTAGATGTGTTCGTCAGAGGGGGGGCTGCCTGGTTGGAGGCCTGCTGCTCATCAACTCACCCATCTTTTCTCTTCGCCTTGTACACATGACCGTAAGTGCCTCTTCCCACTTTGCATCCTTCGTACTCAAACAGGTCCTCGACACGCTCTCTTTCTCCGGTCAGCTTCACTTTAAAATCATAGTCCATTTTCACTTCGGGTTGGGCTAAAAGTGTAATCTCCTTCCTTCTTCTTCTTTTTTTAAAGCGTCACCTGGGAGGCAGCTGGGCTCCTCCACCGAGCTCGGGTTGGTATTTCAGATAGTTGCCTTCCCCAGCGTGGCTCTTTATTCCTTCGACCCAGCTTTCGAATCGAGTTTTCGGGTCGAAATAAATGTTCCGAAGCGGAGTACGCGACGCTCGGAGATAGTCCAGATAAAAACGAGCCCAAATGGATATTTCTTTCTGTTGTTGCTGCGTTTCTCCCAGCCGGTATCTGCTCCAAAGAGACGCACTTCAGTCGGCAACGACGGCACTGTCGTAAAACGTCGTAAAGACAGTCCTGCAGCGAAGAAAGAAGATGGGAAAAAAATGGATAGACGGACTCTACCACGTGGAAAATTATGTCTGAAAATGTCAGAGTTGATGACAGTATTTAAGTAATAATAACAAATTTACAAAGTCAAACCACCAGTTGTCATTTTGGCTTATTGTCATGAACCGGAAACCACCCTCTGAAGTTATTTTGAGATTTAAAAAGCTGTTCTGGGCCCCCCTTTAAATTATCCTTCTTTTAAACATTAATTTCAAGCAAATATGCAAATATAAAGTTTGTTTTACTGTATAAAAGGAGTACAACTTTAATCAAATTGGTTGAGAATATCCAAGTCAATTACAATTTAAATATATTATGCAGCAAAAATAATACACAATTTAACAATTTTTGTGGATGGGTGCATTTTGCTGGCCAATAAAGGCTCTCCTATTTTGTTTATAATCAACTATGATTTTTTTTTTAAACTAGAAATTTACAATGACATTAGTGTACTTGTGTTCAGAAAAGGTTATTTTTGCCTTGGCTGTGACTAATTTCTGCATTTTGTAGGGAGATAAACATTCAAGCTTGTTGCTTAAGAATAAGAACTATAGTTTAACATAAAAAATACATAAAGATAAATTGACATTTTTTAATGTAAATTCATGTTGTTTTTTCCTCTGTAAATGTAGGTCAAAACAATAAGATAAAGATGGCATCATATTTAGAAAGAATATATTTTAATTGGTATCCATATTTGGTCAAAGTCAGATGGATAATATTGCAGTATCTAGTAACAATGTACTATTGTGCCTCCTTACTAGGAACTAATGTTACGGTGTTTGAATTAGTTTTAGGTTGATAATTTCCATCTTGTTTTAATTTTGGATTATGGTAATAAGATTCACTAACAGGAACTTTTTAAAAAGGCTCTGTGTTTGATCCAATGTCACATGCATTCTGTGGGCCCCTGAATTTGTGTTCATTTATTAATCTTCACTTACCTTCATGTGTGGGTGAGAAAAGCATTGTTGTAAAATAGCAATGGAAATGTAGCTATTATTCTTAAATATACATTGAAAATCTGGAAGTCATCATAAAACTATTCCCCCCTTGGTGTTGTTTGACTTACAGATGGGAGTCCTGACCCCAGTTTTTTTTAACTGCTGTTGTTTAAATTACAGTAATCAGCAAAACTGCAGTAAATGTACAAACATGCATTTTCAATATAGCAGTTTTAAAGAATAGTCTCTTTAAAAAGAAGAATTAATTACTTAGATGATTTTATTGATGTGCAGTGCTGCCTCTCAAATTTGTAAACTAAATAAAGAAAACGCTTTTAACTCGTATTGTTTTGTAGGAACCAAGAAGCGGCAGCAGTTGTTTTAGACGGATGGTTTCATGTTTGTACCGCTGGTCCCATCTTGGGTTGAGAGAGGCGAGAGCAGAGCCAACCGTCCATATTATAGCTGCTTTGTCAGGTACTTAAATCTTATAAATATCACTGTCACCACTTAAGAGAGTATGGCTTAATTAACTGTTACGTTTTGTCTATGTTATTTCCTTTGTAAAAATGTTATTTGGGGTAATATTTGATTCGTTTTTCTCGGAGCTAACACACTAGTATCGACTGTTTGCTGGCTGTGCTAACATGCTGATAACACTTGAAACGTTGCGCATTCACATTTACGCCTCACAGCTTTATAATGTTTAAAAAGCTTACTCGTGCGTTTGGACGACAGTACATTATTTCACTGCAGGGGCTAAACATTTGAATTATTTTGTTGTTGGATCATGCTGACAGGATTCTTTGTCTTTGCTTCGGTGCTCTGCGTTTACATGGAGGAAACCTCCGCTTAGCCTCTCATGTCCCGCCTTTGCCGCACAGCGATTGGACGGCTGCTGTGTCTGTCTGTTGGAATAGGTCGGTGATTGGTAGCTGACCAGGATGACAGCGGCAGTTCTGTTACTTTACATTAGCCTCCCTTTAACATGGCCTTCTCTCGATGTTACATTCACTTATTTAATATTAGCCTTCGCGAATACAAACTCGATATTCTTTTGTCTATCAACTGTCTTGTATACTTGACATGTGAACGAATGTTCACATGACAAAATATTAACTTCTGGCGCTACCACTGAAGCTAAACGTTAGCTAGATTAATGCAGCAGCTAGTATTCTTGTAGAAAATGGTTGACGTTGGTTTAACTCTCGGCCTTTTAAATAATTGAACAGCCTTAAATTTCCATTACCTGTTCATCTGCAGTGTGTCACAACATAGTGAATGCATGTATATACCCCGAACCTAATGTTATTTATTCATCTGTCAACATTAGTATATTAGTTTTGGCAGCATTCTCTTGTTGATATGTAGTCATAACAGATGCGCACCAATGTAAAGCTGATGTTGGTAGTTTCACATGCCATTTTCCATCAGTAGATGACACTTTTGCTCATCTGCCTCCCAGCACTTTCCATGGTGATGGACCCTCCTGGTGGGGGAGATGAACGGCGGAGGCAGGCAGAGCGCCTTCGACGGGAGGAGGCATATTATCACTTCATTAATGAGCTGAGTGAAGAGGAGTACCGTCTCATGAGGGACAGCAACCTGCTGGGAACCCCAGGTGAGGAGAGTTACTTGCGATTTTAGATTCAGACTGGATTGTCACTACATTGATGGATACATGATGTTGCAGCCCTTCCTGTGAATATCTGTGTTGAAAAAGGAAGAAACAGATACTTTTTAAATTGGCATTGTTTGAAGGTAGAAAAAGGTAATGTGATGTGCAAATTTAGTATTTAGAATTATTTAGTAGGGTTTCTTTGTATCGGAATCCTGTACATTTCTTTAAAAAATTGCCATATCAGATGTTAAAAAAATATTTTGATTTTTTTAAATTTTGCAGCTTGTGTGTCATTGTTTGCTATTCACACAGGCATGTTTCTCTAATGCTCATCACTCTTAACACCCTCCATGTTTAAAATGTTGTACAGGGGAGGTAACTGCAGAGGAGCTGCGACAGCGTCTGGATGGAGCAAAAGAGCGCGTGTTGTCTCAGCCCCGTACTGAGCAGCGCTTACAGACTGCTGACGCTGGAGAACAGCAGAGCAGTAGCAGCGGGGGAGAGGAGAGAGGTTCTGGAGGAAGAGGAGGGGCAGGTACTATGGAGGGGAAAGTTCTTGTATTTGTCAGTTTTGTGATGTTGTGTGATTTAGGTTCATTGGATTTTGAGGAAATAAGCCAAAAACAACATCACAGTTTGAGATAAATTAGACAGACTTGATGAGGAATAACTTTTATCACAAATTTAGAGACTTTAGATAATCACAAAGGGTTAGCGAGACAAACATTTCACTCAGTTGTAACCATTTTTGTTTTTTTATAGGGAACACAGAACCTGGAGCAGAACCGTCTAATGGCGATTCATTACTGGAGTGGCTTAACACTTTCAGACGTACTGGTAATGCTACCCGGAGCGGACAGAGTGGCAACCAGACATGGCGGGCTGTCAGTCGGACCAACCCAAACAGTGGGGAATTCCGTTTTAGCCTAGAGATCAACATAAACCATGATCAGTCTGAGCCTGGAGAGCATAATGACAGTGTGAACACTGTTGAAACAACAGAGCTGACTCCTCCTAACACAACTGTGCCCTCTATACGCACTGCTCCCTCACTCTCTAGCTCTCGCCCTTCAGCTGCTCCAAGGTCAGCCCCATATCCCTCCCCCCGTCCAGCCATCAGTAGAAGGATGGAGACTCGACGCACACGCAACAGCACTACCACTCCTTCTCTGAGCCCCCCTATGCCGCCTCTTCCAGATGCAGCCCCAGCTTCTGCTCAAAGGAGGGCTAACACTTTGCACTCCTCAGCACCTTCTCCTGTTGTTCCCAGTCCTCCTGTTGATCAAACCACACCTTCTCAGCATCAGCTCATGAATGTAGAGGTAGAGCAGGAGCATGCAGATATGTCTACTCCTCAAGACTGTCCTCAGGTGTCCCCCCAGTCTGAATCACAAGCCCCAGCTGCCGGACACGAATCACGCAGTGGTAGGACTCGATCACGTGGTCGTGCACGCAGGGCTGCAACAGGGAATGGAGTTTCATCTCGCGCGTCAAGAAGAAGTCGTTCCCCTTTACATAGAACCCCTGTTACCTATACTACACCATCACCCAGCAGTGTCCCAATTGGTTTTGCCATCCACACTCAGCCAGCCAGTGTAACAACCTCTGTGTCGATGGAGACTGGAGAGACTGCATCAGATCCTGCTGTTCTCACCGAGACAGCTGCGGAAACGGTAGAGCGTGACAGGGAGTCGCATGTAGGAGGAGCAGGAAGTTCAGCAGTGAGACGGCACCCGACTATCATGTTGGATCTTCAGGTGAGAAGGATTCGACCTGGCGAGAACAGGGATCGGGACAGCATAGCAAGCAGAACACGTTCTCGTGCTCGGGTTGCCGAGAACACTGTCACATTTGAAAGTGACAGCGGTGGGTTTAGACGCACCATCTCTCGTTCTGAGCGAGCTGGGATCCGCACCTATGTGAGCACTATCCGGATTCCTCTGAGGCGCATCAGTGAGACAGGCCTGGGAGAGCCCAATTCTACTGCCTTACGCTCCATCTTGCGCCAGATTATGACTGGATTTGGGGAGCTTAGCTCTCTAATGGAGACGGAGGCTAATTCTGAAACTGTTCCACCTAACCACGCAGACGTTAGCGGTCTAAATGGTAACGCCAACCCAACTAGTCGTGTACATTCAAACGAGGGTGTGTCTGTCCAGGATGGTACAGGTGAGGCAGTTCAGGAAAGGGAGGGACTAGTAGGCAACGAAGATGAGCAGAGTGGGCAGGCCAGACTTGGGAGTGGAGTAGTAAGCACCACTGATGGACGGGCTAATAGTAGAGACACAAACAACCTGGTAGAAAATGGCACCCTGCCTATCCTGCGACTGGCTCACTTCTTTTTGCTCAACGACGAGGATGACGATGAACATCCAAGAGGCCTGACCAAAGAGCAGATTGACAATCTGTCCACACGTACATACGGTCAGGCCAGCCTGGAAGGCGAGATGGGTCGTGCATGCAGTGTGTGCATCAATGATTACGCTCAAGGCAACAAGCTGCGTCGCCTGCCCTGCTCCCACGAATTCCACATCCATTGTATTGACCGCTGGCTCTCTGAAAACAATACCTGCCCCATCTGCAGGCAGCCTATACTCGCCGTGCATCACGACTGACTTGTTTGCTCATAAACATACCTTTCATGATCATGGCTGGCTGAAGTGAGCTTATCCAAGTGGGCTCTGCATGTACATATCGCTTTTATGGTCTAATTTCATTCAAAACATCAATTGTGTTGGAAAAAGGTTGAACCAAATGTGTGAAAGAAAGAAAGAAAGAAACTATAAATGCAGAAATTCAAAACTATTTTTTTAGATGCTTTGTTTTCAGTAAGTTTTTTTATTTTATTCAACTTTAGTTGCTACTTTTTTCAAAAAGCTTCAGAGGTCTGTATTTCAGCAGGACATTGATGCTTAAGGAGATTCTGTAGCCATTGCTGAATAGCTTCACTTTAACAATATTGTCTATTTTTCCCGACAACTGGACGACAGAATTCACTTGGTTTTATCAGAATGAGCTGTAAATAACTGCGCTCCCTAAAATTTTTGATGATGTGGCGACATGTCATCTGTTCAGAAAGGAAGAGGGAATCCTCTTTTTTCATTCACTATTTCAAAGCCTCAAGTCCATTCAACATGTGTCTTTATAGTTTATTAAGAAATAAATAATGAGCTAGGCATTTACTCTGGAAAAGTTTTATTCTCTACTAGTATTTCTTAAGAGCCCATTGCAAAATCAAAATCCACCAGTCGTCCACTACAACCTGCCACTTTGAAATTAGAAATATAATCTGAGTGGCCTCCTCGGTTCCAATGAAATGCAGGAGGCACGTGATAATCAGGGATTCAGACCTGTTGGTTATGACCTGTGCAATGTTGAGAGGGGAAAGTATTGTCTTGCTGTTCATTGATGTTTACATTGTAATGCCCGATTGTCATTTTCAGTTTAAAACAAAGGCTTGTTAAGTTTGAAAGATGTCCTCTCTGTTCCTGTTCCTGATTCAGATCACAGCTGATTCTTTTACAACTGGTGAGTAAAAACTCAGAAGACGTTTGAAAATTAAGAATATCATTTAGTTTTTACATTTGTCTAGCTAACTCTAAAACATTTTGAAGGTATAGCAGTTGTAGGACAATTTTGTTTAGAACATCTGACACTAATTAATATATTTTTCATTATGTTTTGCTTAAATCTTATTCAGTTTTATTTTTATACATTAGGTGCACAGATAACATTTCTAGTGTAGAAGAGATTGAATATAGACTAAAACTACCCAGCAGATGTTTTCCACCGGTCACTTTATTCATATATGGTAACGGACGGTGCACACCAGTTACAACATCACAACCGTTTGTGTCGCTAACAAAACTGCAGGATTGGTGCAGTATAGTATGTAGGAATGTGTGAGAGTATTTTAAGTGTGTTTGGTTTAAGTGTGAGTGTGTGTTTGAAGGTGAGGCCCGGTATTCATTAAACCTGGTTCTAAGAACCCTTCTGTTCAAGGAATGTCCACTTTGGAGGCTTTGTGGACAAACTGTTCAGAAGTATTTATTCTGTTCTTATTTAAAAGATGAAGATCTGCCTTTGAAATATAAAATGGTTTATTGTTGCAATGTGAAGAGAGTAAACAGCTATGAATATAATACTATGTAATAAAAGGAAGACGTCGAATGCTTCTTTGTTATGCCTGAACATACTTTTTCAAAATGTGTGTTTTAGCTTAATAAAAGAAGGCGAGGGAAACATGTTAACAGATCACTGTGCTGGTAAACTGCAAATGGTATCAAGGATCAAGATCTACAAGCTAAAGGTTTGTCCAAATATTTTCAGCAGATTTCATGATGGCATTAATATAGCATTACTTTTTGACTTGTTCTACTCTCAGTAACCATCAGCTAAAGTTTCTTTTTGCTGCATATTAACTGTGATGCTCACTCTCTGTGCCACTGCCTTGTGTTGGCTGTTGGTCTGCTGGTTGGGAACCTTTGGGAATGGTTTCTGACTGGAAGGGCATTAGTGCATGCGTGTCATCTGATGCAATTACATATTCAGTGCAAATGCACTAATGTACAGATACATCTGAAAAAATTACAATATCAATATGTCTGATTTCAGGAAGTGAAACCCATGTTATAATCATTCCATAGTAAAATATATTGAACCTTTATTTCTTGTAATTTTGATAATTATTGCTTACAGATAATAAAAACTTAAAATTATGTCTCAGAAAATTTGAATATTACAAGAGATCAATTAAAATATTTTAAACAGAAATGTCAGGCTTCTAAAAAGGATAATTTCTACACACTCAATACTTGGTTGGGTCTCCTTATTGTGGCAACAAAAGGGTTAAATTATGAGTTAACTAAAACCAAAGGCCACTTAAGTTCATTTTGCCCAAGAAGATCAGAGACAGGGTTCGATCCATAAAAATGTTTATTAAAAACAATAATAAAAGAACAGTTGAATTAAAATGTTAAAATAGCAAACTGTTGCAGTGGAGACTTACCAGTGGGGAGGGCCACCTACTGGCTAGTGGACACCTCTGCAAAAATGAACCACCTGTGCAAACACACACACACAGTGATAAAAACAAGAATCCCCACAACACAGAAAAACTTAAAAAAAAAAAGATGCCACTGCTGCAAGGGCCCAAAACCACTCCCACTGGTTCTCCAACTGCAAGAGAAAAAAAAATAAAATATTTGTTAAAACAGTTTATGTAATTATTGCATCAATGTGGCGTGGCATAGAGGAGATCAGTCTGTGGCTATGCTGAGGTGTAATGGAAGCTTGTGTTGCTTTTATAGCAGCCTTCAGGTCAATTGTTGTGTCTGGTGTCATCTTCCACTTAACAGTTCTCTATGGGGTTCAGGTCAGACCAGTTTCCGGCCAATCAGAGCTCAGTATCACCATGGTCACTGAAGCAGCTTTGGTACTTTTGGCAGTGTGGGCAGGTCCCAAGTTATCTTGGAAAATTAAATAAGCATTTCCATAAAGCTTGTCAGCTGAAGTAAGTATGAAGTCTTCTACAATTTCCTGGTAGATTGCTGTGTTGACTGGATTTCAGAAAACACAGTGGACCAACTCCAGCAGATGAAATGGCCCCAAACCATCACTGACTGCCTGGAAACTTCACACTGGACTTCAAGCTAGCCTATGTGGATTCTAAACCTCTCCATTCTTCCTCCAGACTCTGGGACCTTGATTTCCAATTACATGCAAAATTAATGTACATCTTAAAAGAGGACTTTGGACCACTGAGCAACACTCCAGTTGTTCTTAGCCCAGGTAAGACACTGAGTCTGGTTAAGGTTTGACACAAGAAGGAGATACTGATTTCATTTTCCAGTAGGACTTGATACCTGGTCACACTTCCAAAGATAACCTTTGGTAGTGAGAAGATGATTGTGGCTCGGGGGAAGAGATGCTATCATGTGGTAAACCAGGGCTCAATCCCCGGCCCAAGCTATGTGTCAAAATACTGAACCAACTGCTTCCTGGACATCATCAAAACTGGCTGTCCTCTGCTTATCAGGTTGGTCAAATGCATAGAACAAATTCCACTATGTTGTAATGAGGTAGCCACCAATTCCCCCTTCCCCAAAAGCTGCCTCAGTGACCATGGTGTTCCTGAGTTGATGAGCCTGACCTGAACCTCATACAGTATCTATGGGGTATTGTCATGAGTAAGGTGAGAGATAGCTTCCATTACACCTCAGCAGTGCAACAGTCTGATCACCTCCATGCCATGCTGCATTGATGCAGTAATTAATGCAATAAAAGGCCCAATCTAGTATTGAGTGCACAGAGGCCTGAAAAATATCTTTTTTAATTGACTATGTAATTAATTTCTGAGACAGAATGTATCAACAAAATTACAAGAAATCAAAATATTTCATTGTGTTTAATGATTCTTTATATGGCTTCACTATCTGAAATTAACGACCAAAACTGTTGAACATTTTCCACAATAGTTTATTTTTTAGATGTACCTGTATAACCTGAATGGCCAGGAGCAGATGTGTGAGGATAGCATTAAAAAACACATGCAATACATTAATTTAAAAATTAATGTCATACTGTAAATGCCCAATATAAGACTGCAAGCCTCAACTAGTATCACATGAGCTCTAACTCATTATTTTATTTCTATATCTTTAGTAAATACAGAGAAGTGTTTCCTTCAAGTGACTAAAATAGTAATATTTTACATTCTGATATTTTTGTATTTACCAGAAACTACATCTTTGTTTATCAAAGTTTTGCTAAATCAATCGACTATTTGAGTTGTATATATTGCTTTAAAATATTTTTAACTTCATTCAATTTTAAATTGAATGAAGTTTAAGTTTAAGAATGAAATTTTTATATAATTTTATATAATTTCTCTTTTAAAATAACCACAGCAGAGAAAATATCACTTTTTTAAATTAATAGACCATGATTGAGCTTTATTTTGAAATATCTTACCGGAAGCAGTGTATTCTTACTTCCGCTTAAATTGACATTGATGGAAGCCGACCCTGTACATCGTAATCTCGGAGGTCCAGTGGATAAATTATGGCCGTTAATCAGCAGCCGCAGGTATGGCGACCGCAGCCCGGGTCAGGAGTAGCTCTCTGGCGCTTTGTCGGTGAACCGTGAGCATGTCACCGCTCCGGCCTCCTCGCCTCACCAGCCTCATCGACTGTCATTCGTCACCAGCAAGATGTATTTCAACCGGAGAGCCAAGAAGATACACAGCGAGGGAGGTAAGACTCGAGCCCTAGCTAAATAATTCGGTGCCCGTTCAGGGTTCAGTCGACCTGTCGGTGCTTATCCCCGGGCCTGCCTCTTCAGAGGCCTGTATATAACCACTATGTGCTCAGCATATTAACGGAACCGTATTGTTAGAGACTGCAGCATTCTGATGGAGTGACTTGCTGTATTTATCTTTAGCCCTTATTTATTTTCTTGGCAGTCGATTTGAAGAACTTGCAGGCTGCAGGTGCCTGATCAGGTAGCACAGACTGCCTTTAGGCTTCCTGCATTTTTAAATAAATGACCTGGTAGAATTGAAATGTCCAGTGTGACATTATCACATTTTAAAGGACGTGATCTATGACATGTCATTTATTATACTTGTCATGGAATACTACTAGAAGGCTATGTGTAGATTAAAAACAGGAAGCAGCACTATATCTTTGTAAATCTGTGTCAAGCTTCGTGTTTTTACTGTGGCTGTTAACAAAATAACACTAGGTTAGGTCATACTTGTGCTCAAACATCCAAGCCAAGCACCTGCAGAACCAATCCAATAACAGCCTATTACAATCCGACTTAAAAAACCACATGACCACTTCCTCCTGAGCTGCTGGCATGAATCCTACCTCACCTTAAAGCCACCCAACCTTGTTTCATATCTATTTAGTTAACATTTGATCAGTTCAAATGCTCACACACAGAAAAGGGCCTCTGTTATATACACAAACAAGGGTTGTTTATTTTACACAAACCTCATCTGACAGGATTTACTGTCCATTTTTAACAATAAAAATTGGAAAGAAGATGGGATGTTTAAAAGGTCATTTGACAAATGGATAGTTAACAGGTTTGATTTGGAAATTAAGACCATGAGTTTGTTTCATTTAGCTTCTAATGCCAACATATTGTCAGGTCGTGTTTTGTGTGTGTTAGTTATATTGTGGCCATTTCTTACAACTTCCAGAAATGGAAAGAAGGGCAAGTTGTGTGAACTGGGCCATCCAGGTTTAAATTCAGAGGTTTCTAGAATTTTATTTGAGTTTTATAGAAAAGACTGACGAAATATTTTGGCTCCAAATCATTTTTGTTAGTAGAAATGTAAAAAAAAATGTGCAAT
The DNA here is from genome assembly GCA_006937965.1 of Callopanchax toddi. Taxonomy (NCBI): domain Eukaryota; kingdom Metazoa; phylum Chordata; class Actinopteri; order Cyprinodontiformes; family Nothobranchiidae; genus Callopanchax; species Callopanchax toddi. The sequence continues at coordinate 2,135,346 of SSNR01000004.1, forward strand.
TAAAATAGGCAGTATTAGAAAATAGTACAGCTTCTTGACAGACTATTGGTAACGACGAGTGAGCACTCAATTCTTGCTGTTTACTATAGATGGAATAAAATAAAATATAAAATGTCAATAGCCTTCCAAGTGAGTCTGTGTTTTTACAAGGCATATATGAACTGTAAACAATTTAAAATATATATTTTTATTGGTTTTATGGCTTTTCACTACAGATTTAATTAAGCACAGTCACATTTTTGCACACATTTACTCCTGGGCTCTTCATGTTGTCATTCTTCTAGAATCTAATCTCTTGAAGCCTGACCCGATGGCACGTTGCTCCAATTAGCGAGCTGCCACATCTCGGGTGATGATGTTTACAGCCATCAGTCTGTCACGTTTACTGCTATTTTTCACAAGCAGATCTATAATTTTATTTGTTTAAAAGATCTTAAATAATTTGTGATGCAAAGATGTAGTATAAAATGTCTACAAATAGGTTTAGAAAGCACACATTAGAGTTGATTATTTTATCATTTTGTAACAAACTAAGGGTGATAAATGTGTAGCTTTTCCCAGACTGTCGCGGACAGTTGGTGTGATTTGATTTTAGAAAAAAGGCCACATCTTCTGTCAGTTTGTTTAATTTGCGTGAGTCATACAGATCAGCTAGCTGTCAACAGTTCTGTTTTGGGAAGATAATGACTGGTTGTCATGTCTGCCTTCACACTGAAGGTGCTGATTGGAAGATAGAGGAGGGATCTAAAAAATTACAGAAGTGAAGGTTTTACATGAGCAAACCACGAGGGGGCACTCTGACACAAGCTACAAGATGTTCATTACTCGGCTCTACAAGACATCTTTCATTTGAATCTCATGTCACTGTAAATGTAAATGCACATGCAGACACATTTGCAGTACTATCACTGTCATCTAGAAGCGCTGTGTGTGTGGGACAGTACTTCTTTAATGACTTGTTGTCCTGTGTGTGTGTGTGTGTTGTTTTCTCTCGCTGCTGCCACTTTTGGCACCTGCAGAACAGTTAGTGTTGACCACCATTAGACAGGAGGCTTCTGAGCTGCAGGACCCAGGCCAGGGCGCCAGCGCTACCATGCGTGCCTGCCTCACAGACAGGTTTGATAAAAGTGAGTTTGCTCAAATTAGGCTGGATGATGCCCCTCCTACCCATTTGTGTCCGGAGCCCCCAAAGGTGCATGCGCCAGCCGCAGCTAGGAGCAGACGTCCCCCAAACCCCGGGCCCTCAAGAGCTACAGTTTCTGTTTATGGTTTGGGGCAGAAAAGGTTGAGACTCACTGTTGTGGATCCTGAATGATCCGTAGCTCCTTTGGGCTCGGAGTGGTGAATGCTGTACAGGATTTCACCTCCTTGTTGCATGTGCTTTGTAGTTGGTAGTGACCATTTATACCAAACCATGCTCATGAAATCAGATAAATGAGTAAACTTTCAAAATAAACACATGCATGTCTTTAAAAATGCAACACATGCATGTATGAACCAGGCATGCGTGAACACAGTAGGAACACTGCTGCATGCATGTATAAGCTGGGTGTAGAGAAGCACAGGGGGAGTAGCTGCATGTTGGGGTCTTTCGTGTTTTCTGGCAATAAAACATGTGCATTCATCTCACTGTGTTTGTGTGTGAATTAGTATTTTGTTTTTATGATTAGTACAATTTGTGTCCGTGTGAGCGTGTCACACCTGTAGAATTAACAGGTTATTATGGATTAGTAGCAGGTAAAGTTGCAGAGCAGACACAAAAGGGATTATCATGCTCCCTCACTCCACGCCTATAAGAGGCTTTCCATCTTTACTTCCTGCTTCGGTTCGGCGGCAAATGGACCCACTGGGATCAATAGTAACCATGTTAACCAGGATCTGGAAGTGGGGCCTGCTGGTCGCCTAGGAGACCAGGGCCACAATGGGACGTAAGGGTCGCCATGGAAGACGGAGCTCTGTCGGTAATGTGCTCAGTCATTGTAGGGAGAATGATTTAACTGCTGGTGCAATTTATTGATACACAATTCATAAAAATCCAACAAATGTGTCTTATTTAAATTACAGAGCTTTCCTTTCGGCTTAAAAATTGAGATGAACATGTTTTGCCATGAATTAATTATAGAAGAATGAGGTGCAAACTGTGAAAATTATGACAGTTTCATTCTTGTATTTTTTTTGCACAAGCAAAACATTTCTAATGATTGTTTCAAGTACTTGCGATCACGGGATTATGTAATAAACATGACAGGCCAAGAGGATGGTTGATGTTTAGAGTTTAGCTGGAAAACACTTCAGCAGAAATTGTCAGAGGATTAAAACGGCTCATTATTACGACTCCAAAAACTTTCCTGTTCAATTGTTCGAGACAAACATGCTGTGATAAATATGCACGCTCTGATTCGCTGCGTACATCCAGGTGGAACTTGGAATGGCACTGACAATTTTGTTTCCAGATAATAAAAACACCAGAATTACCTAGAGCATCTGTCCCAAGTGTGGCTCGCGTGGGTGCAGGTGCTTTAACATCTGGTGGTAATTTTAACAGTCCCACTATAGCTGTCGTTATGATTAGTGGCCACTGCCTTTCGGCTCATTTCATCTCTGAAATGCATGATTGGATTAAATGTGCAAGCATCTCAGAAGCTATACATTTGCACCATATAAAATACACTTTGGAGGAAGGCTGTTTAGAGTGAAAGCACAGGCTCAGCATTGAGGTTGTGTGTCTGGTGAAATATGCTCTGCCATACTGGAAAATGTAGATGAATTATGCAGCTTCTGTCGATCTATTATTCAGCAGTCAAGGCTGCTGTTAAACAGTAGGATTTTGGCACCCGTCCATCCAAAAATACACGAAGACTGAGTTGGCGTGAAGCTTGTGATAACATCTATGTTGGCGTTAACTGTCATGCCCTCAATTTGCCTCCTGAAGAGGCAAAATATTTATCCAATTTATTATTTGATGTAGCAGACATTAAACATTGTTGAAATTAGAGTTATGTATACATCTGGTGAATTTTAAGGAAGGAAATCTGTTAAGACATACATGGGTAACTAGGTTTGAGATAATTGGTGCAGTCTTGTCTCGCCTGTTCTCGCTGCAGGTTATCAGATCTTGTCTCAATATCTTGGGTTCCTCACACGCAATTGACCTTGCTTTGCTTTGCCTTGCTGCTGACTCATCAGTGGCACATCACTACTGAGTTACGGAGGCAAACACGCCCGTACTCCAGAGATGAGTAGCTGAAGCATTGATCTGCCTAGGAATGAATTATAGCTGAAGTGAGGTGCTGAGAAAGCCCTTATTGATCGTTTTTGGGAAGGTGTAGTCTGACAGGGTTAAGAAATGGAGACCTCAGTCAAATTTTCCACATATAGACATAAAAAGTCTCTAATACAAAAAGATTAATGAAAGTTATTAGTAATGCATTGCACTTTACCTTTAACCTTGTATATTCAGCAATAACTTCCTTACAACCATGAGTTATCTAACATTCTCAAATGTGATTGCGACATACATTTTCCCCAAGAGGTTAGAGATATAGAAAAGGCAGGTTGGCTGTTTATTATCAGATTGCGTGAACAGACTTTGACCCTTGCCCTTTGCCTTGTAGACATTCCGTGGAATGGCATGGAGTAGCTTTTCACAAGTGTTTACAGCTCTTAAAATGTCAAGCCGATTTACTTTAGCAGAGGTAAAATTTTGATGGAATTTGGTGTCTTGCTAAATATTTCAACAGATTCTAAAAAATAAATAAATAAAAACCCAAAATGTACAACACATGACTCACGTACGCATCATCTCTTCCCATGGAAAAGTGGATGTCTGATGTGCCAATGGATATTAAGATGAATGAGTTCTTATCTTTTATTTCTCATCTAATCTAGAGTCCTGTGCTAGAGTGGAATATAATGACATTAAAGTCAATTTTTGTTATTCATGAGGGAGGATAAAACCCCACCTAATGTAGTGCTGTAGTGCTGCAGAAATGGGTACTGTGGAAATTCAATCCACCTGATCCCTGCCAGTGCTTATTCTTTTTTTTTATTATAAATTATTCATGCAATTAGTCTGTTGATGTTTTCACTCACAAACGCGTCCAGTGATCCAAAGAATGATATCCTAAAGGCGATCAAATAACAAATCATAGACTTTGACGTAATTGATCTCCTTTAAAATGCTTGCAGTGAAGTGATTTGAGGGTTTGCCAAATAAATGCTGGACTATTGTGTTTTGCAGTATTTTCTGATAAATGGAATCCTGTAGAAAGGGAAAGCTGTTGTTGCAGAGGCATCATAGAAAAAGAAGTGATCGCTGATGGATGATTCCTGACTCTTGCATGTCATTTGACCCATCTGTGCCCGACCAGACCTGCAGGCAGTATCAGGCTTCTGTCCCTTTAAAAGCGGAGCCCCGGCTTTACCCCTCCGCAGCGCTGAAGGAGCTCCATATGGCTTCCCCTCGTTGTCTGGAGAGCTAGGGCATCTCATTAGAGGGAGGAGAGAAACTGAAACACGCTGGATTAAAAACAACTACCTGAGGCGGAAGAGAGTCGCCTGGATATCCACTTTTTTCCCTTTCTCCACCGGTAGCTTCCTATTCCTCGAAGCCGAGGGAGGTGAAGGGAAGCGCGGACGCGGTGCTGCATCTGTCCTCGCCCAGGCAGGTTCGCTGTTGTTAAACCAGCTGAGTAAACTACGAGCACCCAGGCCTGTGTGTTTGCGTTTCTTTCACTCCCCCAAATGTCTCCGCAGACTCACTCCGCGGTGCTGGGTGGAAACATGTCCCAGTTCACGGAGCTCCTGCGGGGGTGACCGAGCGGAGATCACGACGCTTCCTCTCGGAGATGACAAAGCCCGGCGGGCGGGGAGGCGGCGAGCCTGCGGGAGAGGAGGAGGAGGAGAAGAGGCGCGCTGCGTCTTCTTCTGTCACTTCTCTGGACATTCTGTGGACACTTGTGAACGTTCTGGGTTTGGCCAGCACGGGATGAACGAGCTGCTGAGAAACACGGTCTAGTGTGTGTTTGTTCGCTATTGTGCATCCCTCAGCGCATCCATTATTTTACACGGGGGGGTCCCGTGGGCGTCGCGGAACACGCGTGTGTGCATTCATGAAAGACAATTAGAGAAGGGAGGGGAGGGGGACGCTTTATGGGAAACGTCATTGAATCGACCCCACCGGTACCACTGCACATACAGAATCCTCTGGTCGTAATTGGTCGCTTTTGAACCGTAAACTGTGTGTGTGAGAGAGAGTTTCTCCCACCCTCCCCTGTCTCTGGCTCTGTCCCCCCCCCCCCCCCCCCCCCCCCCCCCCCCCCCCCCCCCCCCCCCCCCCCCCCCCCCCCCCCCCCCCCCCCCCCCCCCCCCCCCCCCCCCCCACCGACTCGCACTCACTCAGCCTCACCTCTCTCCCATCAATCCAACGGTGCAGGACCTTCTGGCTCGTCCGCCGGTTACCGTAAGGCAGATGACGAGATGTCCGGGACCACTTCCCAGGCCGATCTCGTAGACGCTACGGCGCGGACGGTGCTGCTCAACCGGCCTCAAAACACCAAGTTCTGCGACAACCACGTCAGGTAGGTGTCACTGCAGAGCGCCAAACTTCAGATCTGTGCTTAAATGATCACTGATTGTCGCAAATGAGTGATTTTCGATCGGAATTCACACCTGATCTGATCAATGTCCCAGCTGATCTGTGATGTCATGTACAATAAAAGCACATTTTACATGATTTGATTATACACCTGCATTAAATCATTACTGAATTAGTCTTCTATTTTGTAAAATAAAATATACAAAATATCAAATTTACTACTCATTTAGCCTGCATTTCTTATTGATTTGAAGTTATCTTTTTTTCCCTAAGTTATGATCCTGTGTTTGCTAAGTGACTTTTTAGATGCACATTGTTGGGTTGAAGGACTGCCTGTGTGTTTCACCTCATATGTCAACTAGACTTTGTACCTTTTCCCCTCCCTCCTTTAGTTTTCAAAAGTTGGTCAACTTTCTAAAACGGGTCCTTTTTTTTCTAGTTTTACAGCTGAAAATCTGTTGATTTAAATGAGTGAAATAACTCGCAGATTAAAAATTTTTTAGCAGCCGTCCCAAAAGGGGTGAGGGCAGCATATGCCTCTGCTGTGGAAAAGTGCTTGACTTAACAACATGACATGACAGTATCTCTCAATCAATACATCCTCATGAATATTCAAAGCTGAAATTAAAGCGGCTACACTTACTGACAGGTGTCTCCATAAATTACACGAAGCACCTGAGCTGGCTCATTTGATCACAGGTGTATTGTGTGAGGAGTTGTTTGGGTGATTTATCAGAGGATGCATTAATCTGCTCTGTCTCCAGTCAAATTGCTGGAGGTGCATTTCTCTTTTAGACATGACCTGTGTTTTTCACAGCTTTGGAACAAGGGTGCAAATCTTTGCGCCTTTTCTCTCCCACACTTCGCTAGTTTTTTTTCCTCTTGATGTTTCCTGTGCTTCAGCACTCAGGATCTAAGTGAATTTTTAAAAAGTGTGTAATTATGTGTCACTGACGGGGCCAAACGGCACGAGTCTCTTCCATCAACATCGTCCCAGCTGTCATCAGCATATGTTATGGGCTCAGCTGTGGTGATAAATAGCAAGTTAGGCAAATTGTATGAGTTTGTTTTAAACAGATAAATCTTTATTTTTCCTCTTTTGTTTACAAACCCTACATGGTGCCGAAGGGGAACCAGTTTCATATTGTTTGATGGAAAGCTGTCTTGCCATTATTGTTTTTAGAAGATTAGTTTAATTTTAAAAGGAGCCCATTATAGTTCTGCAAACAGGATTAAGGAGGGAACTCATCTGTTTGGGTCTCTTGTGGCGTTCTGCTTCTTTCTCCATGCCGATTGGTGAGGCAGAGGCACTCTTGCTCCTGTGGAATGGTCTTTGATGTCCTTGTGTTCCTGAACCTCTTTAGTTTGTGTTTTAAAGGTTCAATAGCCTTATTGATTTTTCTGAGATTAAAGCCTTAGCTTTTATCTGGATACTCAACTAGGCTCCTCTCCATTTCCCAGACCTTCCACTTTCAAACTTTTATGTCGTTAATGGAATTTATTGGAGATGCATCGACTGCAGCATTCTAGGCCGATTCCAATTTCTGGTTTTTGTAACCTGCCAGTTCTCATGTTTGCTGTTTTGGATTTCTCTCTAAAGCCAGAATGTCTCTGAGCTGTGACGGCTGGCAACAAACAGTGAAGGGCATTCACAGTTCAGTTTGAAAAATGTATCTATATATAATTTATATCATATTTTACATGAGTCCCAAGGACTCACTGTTGTGTTGCTGGAATTTTTAACATGTTAAAATATTCAAATAAATCATCTGTCAGAAATAGTAGCAGAATGATTGCAGGTGTCTGGATCCCTTCTCTGTTGCTTTTCAGTTTATTTCTGCAAGCCTGAAAATGCGAGAAGTGTGAGGTTACTTTGGGAGGGGTTGGCAAACACATTGTGAATAAAAAAGGGTCAATTGTGAACAAATTGAGACTAAATTAACACTCTGACTAAATTGCAATTATGTAATCTGGCCTACCTGAACCACTCATACTTAAAGATTATATCAGAAATATAAAAAAAAATAAAAAAAACAATTTAGTAAGATTCCAAATGACGTTTTCAACATTTCTCACAAGTTTGCATCCCCCAACTAGTCACAGCTCATTGACTGAGGAACTACAGTTTAATAATAATTTCCCCCCCTAATTTCTGTAAGAATTAAAAATGTGTTAAAAAAGGAGGAGAGATATAGAATTTTTCAAGTTCCAAATCTGCTAATCAATAGTCAAACTGCTTAAAAAAAAAAAAAAGGTCAGATTTTTGGTCACCTGCTGAGTAATCGGTGCATAGCCTGCTGATCTTAAGCAGAAAAGGACACCTGCATTCTTTCTGCCTTTAATGTATTAGGAAGATTGTTTGTTTTTTATAAAAACACAATTGCTGCAGGAGAGCATCACCCCTGCTGCAAACAGCTGTTGACCCCTCCAGCAATTTCGACATCTATACTTTGAAAAATAACATCCAGATGTTTTAGTTTTTGCTATTTCTTTAAACAATGGAAACGCTGTGTGTTGGCTGTTTGGGGAGTCTGGTATCACTTGTCTTTGATTAGATTAAGGCAACTTTATCTACATGAACACAGGTGTAGTATCACCAGCTCTGAGGTTTCCGTAGCATCGGGGTCAGGATGCTGTGTGTCTGTGTGACAGGCTAACAGCTGTTGCTCCACAGTTTTTCCATGTAATGTCCTGCTCTCTGTATTCGGTGTCTGTGTGAGTAAAAGGCCAATGGGAGGGAGGAACAGCTATGGGTTCATCTCCTTGGAGACTCTGAGCTGCAGTGGACGGATGTGCTTTGTCACTTGCACTCTGCACACGCAAATATGCGCCTGTCCATTAAATGAAATTCATTGCAGAAGGCTTTCACTCTCCACTTAGGCCACGCAAGAAAAAACAAAACAAATCAGACCTTGGCTTGAAGGTTGATTTTTTTTAAATTTTTTTAGTGTCTGTAAAAGCTCTTACTGTAGGTAATGACTATATCTAGGCTAATCGATACAGCTGTCTTATCGATGCTGTTGACTGACAGGCGGGTTGAGGTTGCCAAGGTTTGTTTTTCTTGTTGCTCCTATTTTCTGCAAGTTTTGTCTAAATTTAGTGTTCTGTATAAAAAGTCCCAATCTATTTATAGGGGTGATGTGTGTGCAGCCTATATTGACTGTTTGTCCTCTCTGAGCACAAGTTAAGTGTTTCTAATAGATTTTTAAGTGCTGTAGCATTAAAACCCAAATGTGTTATTCAGACTTTAAAGTGAAGCCCTTGAGAATGTTAACTTAAATAAGTCATTAGCACACAATTAATGCATGAATTCCTACATTTACTAATACATTATTTCCGTTTCTGAGCAGAACGAAACCTTATTTTTTCCTTGTTTTGCTTTGCAGTACCACCAAATATGGGATTCTCACCTTTCTGCCCCGGTTTCTTTATGAGCAGATCCGACGGGCGGCCAATGCCTTCTTCCTGTTCATCGCGCTCATGCAGGTACATCCTGATCACTACAAAAGCTGCCAGTGCTGCTGGCACACAGGGCTGCATCTCTGGTTTCACTTTGAGTCTGAACCCAGGTTTTTGAGTGACGCATCCTCCAAAGTCTATTTGAAACCAATATAATGTACACACAGCTTCCTTTAGTGTTGGCTTATGGATTTTTGAGAGGGGTGATTTTTCAAGATTTGCTCACATTAAGAAAACAAACAATTTTCTTGAATTTACACTTCACCTTCTTATCAGTTTAACAAGATTTTATCAGAGAACTAGTCTCATTGACAAGGAATCACAAACATCTGCATCATAGTAAGAATAAATGGCTAAAGATTCCTCTAAATATGAATATTTTACAATTGGGTCACTTTTCAGGTGTGTTATTAATAAGTCATTACATGTTCATAAGTAATTCATGGTTTTTGGCAGCTTTTAGACCTTTACATAAAGTTCAAACATGAAAAACAATTACTCAAACCAGTATCTCAGTTTGTTTGTAATTCACCCTCGTTTTATTCACAATTTGATTGCAAAATTCACCTCATGTCTTCCAGTTTCTGTGTCTCAGAAACTGGATTAAGAAAGATTCTCTAACACTCTCAATCATTCTGTGACTGTTTTTGAGAGAATGTTTGATTTGCAGATTTTTCAAAATTCCAGCACCACAAATGAAGAAGTTGAAAACCATCCCTGAACATTTTGAGACATTTTGAAAACTCTTGCAAATTTTGTTCAGTTTGTCCCCAACAGTCCCAGCCAGTGAGAGTCTGCCTTTATCCCATACTGTAGTCGCCCCTCCACTGGGTAATGACACCAGCTTTTCCATGAATGGTGGACATGTCTTGTTTTTTGAACAAACATTTTTTTAGTAGGAGCCACTTCACTGTTTAGAGCTGCACAACATATAGAAAAATAATCTGTATCATAACATAAACAGGCAATATCAATAATGCAGAAGACTGCAATAAATCAATAGTTATTATATTCCAAGTGCCATGCTGTTATGCTCTGCATGTCAATAATATGTTCAGCCCATCTAATGGACTCTCACTGCTCTTGATGTCCAGTCTAAGATGAAAGTGTTCAAGATGCTGAAGCATACAAATAAAAGAAAGAAGTGATGAAAATGTGAGTTTAACGCAGCTGATCTGTCACTGTAATTTTCAGTAAAGTTACATCTCATGTTTTTCTGTAAGGTGCTGAGCTGTTACTGCTCCTCGTTTCTTTTCTCCTTCCTTTTTAACCTCTCATTCCTTTGTGTGATTAGAAATTAACAGACGCTGGCATGTTGAGAAAAATGCATAATCTAAAGTTATTCTAGAATACAGAAAGCTTTTGTTTTATTTTTGACTGTACTAAAATAACTTATTATAGAGGCTGTATGATACTTAGCACTGTCTGTTAGCAGAGTTTTCTGAGTGTGGATACTTTTTGTTTCTCATCAGCAAATCCCCGATGTGTCACCGACTGGTCGCTACACCACCCTGGTCCCACTCATCTTCATCCTCACTGTGGCCGGGATTAAAGAAATCATAGAGGACTATGTGAGTGACTTTGTAAATATGATTATAAATCTATAAAATAAGAGAGAGAGAGGCATCGTGTATTTTTCTTATTTTTTTTACAGAAAAGACACAAAGCAGACAATACAGTAAACAAGAAGAAGACAACAGGTATACTGAGAGTTCCTGTTAATGTTCATTAACTGTCCGGCTGCGCCTGCGTCTATTTGCTTGGGTTTTGTTTTCCTTTCATGACTGGATGAATGGCCGTTGTTTGTCTGTCATTATTGCTCGGGCCACTCGTACAAAAAGACAAAAGTTTAGAGGCCATGAATACTGTATGAGAGCTGCTCTATAGGCTGACTGGTTGACTGACGGCTGCGTTGTGTTTGTCTCTCAGTGCTGCGGAGCGGAGCTTGGCAGACGATCATCTGGAAGCAGGTATCACTTTCACCTCATCGTTGGTACTCTTTCACATATCACTCCTGTGCTTTCAGTCTGTTTTACAAATCACTTCATCAAATATATTTGTCATAAATGACATGAAAACAAGAAATATTACATAGACGTGCAGCTGAAACCAAACTGAGATGAAAGGAATGCTGCAAAACAAGAGCAGTAAATGCATTCTTATTGAACATGCTCATAAATGGAACCCAGATGTTCAGACGCGCTCCATTAGGTCGAATCAAGTCAAATTTGAGTTCTTGCTATTTTGGTGACTCGCTTGTTTGTCAGCGTTAAAGCTCCTCTGTGTCAGAACAGGTGAGGGAACTGGTTCCAGCTACCGTTTCAACTCACTAGTTTCTGTTTATGAAGAAAAGTCTTAACATACAGGGTTTTTCATCTGTTCTTAATCTGTGATTACAAGATAAAAATTTTGTGATTTTTTTTTTCTATATTAATCATTGATATCAAATTAAAGAGATTTTTCTATTGTGAATTAGATTGAAAGTCTACTACAATCTGTAGAATACATATTTTCATTTTATTTGTTATATGGTACAAAAGCGTAGGATGGGACTTTGATTAAAGTGTGTTTGGATTTTAGGAACTGATCAAACTTGAAGTACCTATAATCTTCTGGTTGCTGATGTTTTTGTGATAATTTTAGTAGATAAGCCTATATACCAGTAATAATTCTGATTATGCTCAACAAAGCATCTCACTCTTTTTAAGTAGTCCACATTCTTTCAAAGGCCCTTTTTTCAAATGGTTGTGTAACTCTTCTTATCTGAAATTTGAGAACTGATAGTCAGAATGTAGCTCAAGACCTTTTTTAAAAAAAATGCTTTTTTTTTTTTTTTAATCTTTCACAGAACTGAAGGTTTTTGTCTGATCTAAATGAACTGTGAAAACCCCATAATAGAACTGATTTTTCTATTCTCTCCATGATTTTCTCTTCTAGCCACACACTTGCCGTCTTTGTCTTTTTCCAGGCGGTTTCTTATGCAGCCTAATGAGAACAGTTAAAGCGATGCACCGCTGTGCTCCCTGTCATGTTACCTCACGTCTTTCTCTCTGATGGCTGCATTCCTTCTAGTCACTGATTAACCTGCCTGTCATGTCTTCTCCTCACCTCCCTAACTCTCTCTGACCCCTGACTTTAACCCCCCACCCTATACCTTACCTCCTTTCCCCCCTCCCTTGCTCTTGCACTGTTGTTTCCTGGCCACCAGGTGGCAGTAGGAGACATAGTGAAGGTGACCAATGGCCAGCACCTTCCAGCTGATATGGTTATAGTTTCCTCCAGGTCAGACTCTGTTTTATGTGATTGTGCATAAGCATGGGTGTGTGATATTAATATTATCTAATAATTTGCTTTGCATCACCTTTTTACAGCTAACACTAATATACAGTTACTTTTATTTTGATGATTGCTTTTTTTATTACGTAGATAAGTAGAAGTTAATCTTTCAATAATGAAAACATGTAAAGACAGTTTAGCATTTGATAAATACATAAATCACTAATCAGACAACTCTTAATATAAATGTTCTAGTTTTGATAATGAATCATTTTATCCTCCCTCTTCACAGCGAGCCACAGGCCATGTGCTACATTGAAACCTCTAACCTGGATGGAGAAACCAACCTTAAAATCCGACAGGTACAAATTTTTCTCAGTGTATGGATCACACTCAAACTCCATCAAAACCTCAACTCTGTTGTTTCTCTAGTTCTTATCAGCACTTCCATGTTTATAGACCTTTTTTAAACTGTCTAAAATGCAAAGGTTCTCCTTCAATAAATGTTTATTGACTTTTGTTTTGTTTCCAGGGTCTTCCGCTCACTGCCGGCCTTCAGACCCTGGAGGATTTGATGACCCTGTCCGGTCGTTTGGAGTGTGAAGGCCCCAACAGACACTTGTATGACTTCACCGGAACTCTGCGGCTAGATAACCAAAAGTAAAGCCAGGCTTAATACAACCTGTAAAATCAAAATGCCCAGAATAAACTCAAGAAACTAACCTTAAAGTTTATCTCCTGATTTATTGCTTCGTACCTTTTTTGTTTTCCACCAGTCCGGCTCCTCTGGGTCCAGATCAGGTGCTGCTTCGTGGCGCTCAGCTCAGGAACACGCAGTGGGTTGTGGGAATTGTTGTCTATACTGGCCATGACTCCAAACTAATGCAGGTAAATCTCTAGTCTGAAACCTTTAAGCTTTTTATTAAACACGCAAAATTCTGGTTTTAAAAATCTAACAAAAGACATTTGGTGCTGAATGAAAACATGATTTTTAATTTGAGAGTTTTTTCTAAGTTGTTTTGACCTACTGGCCATTAAAAAAACCCATTTATATCCAAATGGAGGGGTGTGAAGTCCTTACACCTACTGCTTTGATTGCTCATACATTATTCTGCTAATAATAATTAAATTCCTTTTTTTCATCACATTTATTGATGACATTTTAAAATTACCAAGTAAAAAAGATGTCTGTTGTTGGATTTTTCTCCCCAGAGACATGATCTTTTTGTCCAACTTTCAGAACTCCACCAAGGCGCCGCTGAAGCGCTCCAACGTGGAGCGAGTGACCAACATGCAGATCTTGGTCTTGTTTGGAATCCTGCTAGTCATGGCACTGGTCAGCTCTGTGGGCGCAGCCATCTGGAACAAAGAACACACGGACGAAGCCTGTTGGTACCTGTCCCGGGAGGGTGAGTGTACGAATACACACAAAACACCTCATGAGCACGAAGATAATGAATCAGAAGAAATACACGGTAATGTTGGTAAATGAAGACTTACCTTTCTATAAATCAGGGGACATCTCCACTAACTTCGCCTACAACCTGCTAACATTCATCATCCTCTACAACAACCTGATTCCCATCAGCCTGCTGGTCACTCTGGAGGTGGTGAAGTTCACACAGGCACTCTTCATCAACTGGGTATGAATTATCTAAAACTTCTCCTCATATGGAGATTTATGCAGTTTGTAAAACAAGTATCAAACATGTCATTTCTGAAGGTGTTATTGATATGAAATTCTTCCTGTAGGTGAAACTAGACTTGTGTGATTTTTGGCTCATTCTTCTACACAGTTTTCAAATCCTGAAGGTTCCTTCTATGAAATCTCACCTTTAGTTCTCTCCATGTTTTTTTTTTTCTTACTAGGGTTCAGGTCAGGTGATTGTCTGGTTTGTTCTAGCAGCTTTGTTTTCTTTCTCTGAAACCATTAGGGAGTTTTTTGGCTGTGTTTGAGGTCATTTTCTTGCTGAAACAACCACCCTTGTTTCCTTTTCATCATCCTGGTAGATGGCAGCAGATTTTTATCCAGACTATCTCTCTACATTTGTCTATTCATCTTTTCTTTGTTTATATGAATTGTGCCATTGTATGCTGGAAAAACAGCCCCACACCATGATGCTCCCACCTCTAAACCTTACTGTTGTTTTTGGCCTGATATGCAGTGACCTTTGACCTCCTAACATTGTGTGTATTTTGGCATCCAAAGAGTTCAATTTGGTCTCATTTGAGCAGACTATTTTCCCAGTATTTCACAGACTTGCCCAAAAGTTGTTCAGCAAACTTTAAAACTCCTTTAACCTGCTTTTTCTTCAGCAGTGGAGTCTTTCATTGTGAGCTGCTACAGGCCATGGCTGTTGAGTGCATTCCTTGCTGTTGTCCATCCATACATCCAATTTCTTAATCGCTTCATCCAGTCAGAGTCGCATCAGAGAGCTGGTGCGTATCTCCAGCAGTCACAGGGTGAGAGGTGGCGGACACAGACAGGTTGCTAGTCCATCACGGGGACTTTTTGAAAAGTAATTCTGCTTGTTAGTTCCAGGTCCTTCTGACACTCTCAAGTTGTCCTTGGCTCTTGGACAATTCTTCTGATAATTCTCTTCACTCATCTGTTTGAAATCTTGCATGGAGCACCTGGTTATGGCTGGTTTATGGTGAAATGATTTCCTGATTGTGGTCCCAACAGTGCTCACTGGAACCTTCAGTCGTTTAGTTATTCTTCTGTTACCAACGCCATCAGGATGTTTTGCAACAATAAAGTTGTGAAGGTCTTGAGAGAGCTCTTTGGTTTCACCCGTTATGAGATGTTTCTTGCGTGACACCTTGGTAATGAGACCATTTTATGGACTGTCAGTTGAGGCTGAAGCAGCTGATTTTGACTTGCACTAAGTTGCATGATTGCTTTCTAATTATTAATAGATTCCAGCTGGTGTCAATACTTTCCAGGTCCTTTTGCACCTTCCTTTTTATGTATCTTTAATAGTTTTTTCCTGTGTCATTCAACTTTATTACACTTAATTTAATGTAGAATATATGTATGTAGGGCATTGAAGGTTTGGTTTCTTTGCACGTGTGGATTGGATGGATTGAACATCTGGTGAAATTGTCATGCCAATTGCACCTTTAGAAATATATTTACTTGGAAAATTGGTGGCATGTTACCGTAATTCTTTTTTTTTTTTTTTTACTGGCTGGAGAAGAGACCACATTTTCCTGAGGGTTGTGTTTCCTTGTCATCAGGATGTGGAGATGTATTACTCAGAGACAGACACACCAGCCATGGCTCGAACATCCAATTTGAATGAAGAACTGGGCCAGGTCAGTTCCTCTTCCTCCTCCATAGCTGCAAAATAAATCCATACACACCCTCCTTTAATACAGAACTAGTAAAACATGCCATTTGTTTTCATCATCAGTGATCTTTCTTTTCCAGGTGAAATACCTCTTTTCTGATAAGACAGGAACTCTCACCTGTAACGTCATGCACTTTAAGAAGTGTACCATCGCAGGAATCACTTACGGGTTGGTCATCCTTTATTTATTTAAATAGCCCTTTAGCATCTTGAGTTGATCTGTGAAAGGAGCTCTGTAATGAGAGTGTGTGAGCTCTGATGCTGCTAAACACACTTCTGCTGTTTCACTCTGAGTCATGTAACAGAATAACCTAATTAGCTGAGTCTGCATCTACATGCTTAATTAAAGGAACTAATCAACTGATTTTTAACTTTTTGCAATCCAACCTCATTTCTAACTGCAGCCACTTCCCTGATCTCGATTGTGATCGGTCAATGGAGGACTTCAGGTTGGTTCTCGTCACTCTTCTCATCCGTTTTATTTTATGACGGCTTTCTCTTCTTTATTCTGTTTAGCACATTCTCTAAATTTATTTAAAGGGTTTATAAAATTTGAATGCAGTTGTTTTTGAATGTTCTGTCAGCAGCCTGCCATCCAACAGCCATAACTCCACAGAGTTTGATGACCCGACTCTTATCCAAAACATTGAAAAGAACCATGTGAGTGTCCCAAAGACTTTTCTTGTTTGCTTATGTTTAAATTGCCAAAAATTGGACTTGAAGTTGCAGATAATTCCATCATTTTCTGTGTTTGCTTGTGATCTTTCAGCCCACATGGCCACAGATCTGTGAGTTCCTGACAATGATGGCAGTGTGCCACACGGTCGTACCAGAGAGGGAGGACAACCAGATCATCTACCAAGCCTCCTCACCTGACGAAGGAGCGCTAGTCAAGGCTGCTAAAGGACTTGGTTTTGTCTTCACCGCTCGGACCCCTCATTCCGTCATCATTGAAGCTGTAAGTGTGTAAAAGATTGTCCAGATTTCTCTGGCTTCTGGAGCAGGAGCTAAAATTTGTCTGTGGGTTTCAGAGAGGAAAAGAGATGAGCTATGAGCTGCTGAATGTGCTGGAGTTTTCCAGGTAATTCTTCCTGAATGGTTTTATCATTGTAGATAACTCATGATTTCATCATATGTCTAACCTCACTTCTTTTTTTTTTCTTCTTTCACAGCAATCGCAAACGCATGTCTGTGGTGGTCAGGACACCCAATGGGAAGCTGAGGCTTTACTGCAAAGGAGCTGTATGTTTATCGCATTATTAATCCTAAATATTGTCCAGAGGTTTTCATATAACGCTGAATATCTTCTCTTTTTCAGGATAATGTTATTTTTGAGCGTTTGCACGAAGCATCTCAATACAAAGATCTAACTGTTGCTCATCTGGAGCAGTTTGCTACTGAAGGTAAAGAATTCCTAAAAATTGTTTTTTTGTTGTTGTTGATTTCATGCTTCATTGTTCTTTTTTATATTCCCAGGCACTGTAAATTTGACTTTAAGATTTAAACTTTGTAACAAAACTCAAGAAGGAAGCATCGTTCATGTTTGGTTCAGGATTTTTAATCTGCTAGTCTCAATTCACAAAAACAATGCATCTGCAGAGAGTTTTAAACAACACATCAGTCAGCTATCTGAACAGTGTTGATGATTATCTTTAGTTCCACACACATAAACTCATGTCACACATCTTTTTGTATATAACCACATGTTAAACGTGCTTAATAATCCAGCAGATCTTTGATAATTTTGAAAATAATCTAATTTGCAAACCTCATTTTGGCAGCTTTTGTATGGTATACCTTTCTGTGACTAATTATTAAGAGAAACATGTCAGTCAATCAGAAGGTTGTTCATAAAACATGTCTAATCAGAAGGAAAAACATCTAACGTGAATTAGATTTTCAGATATTTAAAACCTTTTCAGATCACTTTGTCCCATATGTGATAGTTTTGAGTTACACCAGAACCTTTTCCTGTGTTTCTCTGCTTTAAAAGTATCATTCTTTGCTCTTGTTTGAGAACCATGACCGTTATCTGCTCTGTGATTGTTTTCATGGTGTTCTGCTTTTAAAACTGAGCTCAGAACGTATCTCTGTGAAAGAACTCGTGTTTAATTAGAGTTTGCAGCAAACTCAGCAGCTATCTGACAGATTGCCTTTGTTGTTTTAGTTTTAGCACATTTCCTGATTTCTTCTCGTTATATCCTTACTCAGCTACAAATGACTTATCAGTATTGCCAATTATCTTCACTCATTACATTTTCTTTTCCTTTCCTTTAGTTAATCCCTTTGGGTAACTCTTGTGTTTGAAATGGGGCTGACACATAAATAAAGCCGCTTTGAGTTTTATCGTTCCATCTCTGTTCTGTTCCTTCAGGCCTGAGGACACTCTGTTTTGCGTATGTGGACCTGGAGGAAGGCGCCTATCAGGAGTGGTTGAAAGAATACAGCCGTATCAGCACTGAACTCAAAGACCGCGCTCAGAAACTAGAGGAGTTATATGAAGTCCTAGAAAAGGTAAAAATAAAAACAAATTCTGCAAATCGTAAAATCTGTTTCAAGACTTAAAGGGATATTCTATGTAAAAGTTTCATTCTTACTCTTTGTAGAATGTAATAATTCATAACAGTCATTTACACAGAAAAATTAATGAAAAATCACTTTAATACACATTTAAGTAAATTGTATGTGTATTTTTAAGTTATGTTTGGGTCTTTGCTTTGTTTTTGCATGTGTAAATATGAGTATAGAAATTATTATGCATAATTTTAATTTTGTACTAAAGCGAAAGCAGTAAAACAACATTTGGAAATGATTTTATAAATTTGGCATTCAGAAAAAGCAGCCCAGTGACTGATATATGAGATTCCTAAAGCAATAAACTAATTTTATTTTATTAAAGGAAGTGAGAGCTGCTTTGGTTACCTACAGGGGGCAGAATGGCTCCACATTTAGTCCCTCCTCATTGAGCACATTCTTGGATCTCAATATACAGAATTACTCATTTCGAGTTGTCTTTTTGTATTTTTCTTTCATCAGATGTGGGTTTTTGTTTAGGGTAAAAGTCAAGTCCATGTTGATCTTAAAAGGATTTTCTGGCTTTAAAAGTAAACACTGGCACATTTAGCTGAAAGTTGAACTAATAGGTGTAAAACCAAAGATTTAGAGAAGAGAGTTGAGATGGAAAAAAAAAAGTATGTGAGGAGAAAAAAAAAAAAAAAGAGGAAGCATGAGGAGGAGGAGAGCTCCGGCTGGGAGACCACAAGGATAATTACCTGCACCAGGCTGCCAAAAGCCTCATAAAACTGGAGTCAACAACACAGTTGTGTTAACTTGTGTGTCTGTGTGGGTGTCTAACGAGGGCACACATGCATTTAAACACTGAACAAATTAAAGCAAGCAGGGGAAAGGTAATGGGTTACTTCTTGGCATGAAGAAACGGAGCTGGTCTGAGGTCTAAACTGAGCTGCTTTTCCGTCAGAACCCAATCTTCTGGCATCAATCTCATCCTCAAATCAGACATGTATGATGGAAGGCCCTCACGTGTTATAACAGCAGGTGATGTCGGGCTGAATTTGAAGGCCAAATAGGATTTATTTTTACAGTTGATTAACTTTTTTTTTAAAATCATGTTTTACTTTCCTCATCTTTGACTCTTTCTCTGCTTCATCATCAGAACTTACTGCTGCTCGGCGCCACGGCCATAGAGGACCGTCTCCAGGCTGGTGTCCCAGACACGATCGCCACCCTGATGAGGGCCGACATCAAGATCTGGGTCCTCACAGGAGACAAGCAGGAGACTGCCATCAACATAGGTGAGAAAGGTCTGAAGTTTAGAGTAAGAAGGTGGAAAAACCTTGTTTTGTGGGGTTTGAAATGCTTGACATGTCCCTGTTCAGTAGTTAAAATCTTGTCAGTGGGCCGTGTAACAGAAGTAGGCAGTGACACATGTTTGGTTTCTTGGCAGTTGTGTAGAAAGATGGTGGCAGATGTTCAGAAACATCAAGGGTTGAAATGAAAAATGTGAGCTGACACTTGTCGCTTTCTATGTTTAAAGTCAGGACATTTCTACCCATTTTTCTTTGGTTTTTAAGACACTTGAATCTGAGCAAAGTTGGAAAGCCACCATCCTGGTTTTTATTATCTGCTTTGCATTTTATAAAATTATAATTTTCTAAATTTTGAGCCGTGGCAGGCCAGTGTTTGAGTAAACCCTATCTCTTTACCATCCTTTATTCTTCCCCCTCCCCCTTATGTTGTTCCTCAGGTTACTCCTGTCGTCTGGTGACACACGGCATGTCCCTCCTCATCGTCAATGAGGACTCTCTTGACGTGAGTGAACACCCCCCTTCCTCTTCTTCCTTCTGTATTTTTTTTCTTCTTTTTTACAGCTCTGGGACTTTTTATGCGCTCATTCCCAAGGGAGGAAGTTTTGCGGTGGGGTCTTAAGCAGGTTACCGTGAGAACCAGGGTGTGGTCACTGCCAGATTGGTGGGTGGGGCTCTTTGTGTTCACAGGTGCAGGTAATTAAAGTCTCTGATGTCCCCCCCTTTTTGGAGGACAACTATTCTGAGCTATCACACTCCTGGTTGAATTGATTTTTAGTTGAATGCCAGCAGTGTTTGTGTTCTGGTTGCTATTTCGAGTGAGAACTGAGAATTTCTTAATCTGTTTACCTCACTTATGTGTTCCTTGCGTTAAGGTTTCATGCGTTACTGCTTAACGAAAATTACTTTATTGCCGTCATGTGTCTTTAAGCCTCTCACACAAGAAAGTCACACTCTGAGTTTGTTCAAATGAGAAATTTTAGAGATTGTACCTCAAAAATCTAAAGACTAAGCCTGTTTATATAACTGTAGGTTTGTTAGACCCAAAGTGTGTGTTAAAGCTCAAGGGACGGACGTCTGTGTTCATTTCTCAGTTGGTGGCCATCTTGGACTCTGAACTCAGATAATTGTGTTGGTCTGCAGCGTGATCCCTTTATACGGTCAACAGGGGATCTAATTTGTGTGTAACAGGATTTTAATTTGGTCATGATTACACATTTAACTGCACACAGTCACCCCCATCCCCATTTCTGATTCTCGCCCAGCTCTGATAAATGGGCTGTTTGGGAGATTTCACACTTTCACGCCTATCAAAGGTGTAACACCTCCAGGTTTTTAAACATTCTGAGCTGCTGGGGGAGAACAATTAGGTGAAAAAGTTGGACGAGGGTCAACATTTAACTTTAAATGAATAGTTCAGATGTTATGAGGGGGAGTTTGTAGATAATTTGAATGACCTCAGTTTGGAGAAATCATTCATTTCTGACTGGACAAACAAGCTAACGGCTAGCTGGAGTTGAGCCAGGACCAAAGTGGGTTCCTGCTGGCTAAAATAACTTTTAACAATCACGTTTTGTTTGTTTTTTTACATGAAAGTTTATGGTTATTTTCAAAACAAAAGCGGCTAGCAGTGGCACCAGTCCTGCCTGGGGCACTTCATCATAAATATCATCATAGTTTTGCCTAAGTAACCACATAAGAGAACATTGATGGTGATGTACAGGTCTATTAAGTGTTCACACAAACTTATAAGAATGGAGTTGTTTTGAAAATGGTGGAAATACACTTTGGTCATGCCCCCCACCCCCGGACTAGCATTTAGCTTATCAGTACAATCAGAATTAACCTCTGTTAGTTCAAGCTGAGGTTGTTCAAAGAGCTACTTGCTGCAGGAAAGATAAATTGTTCATAACATTTCCACAGAACTCTACTTCAGAAGACCTGAAGCTTCACTTTAAGGTGGTAAGGGTACTTTTAGACTAGTAGTTGTCTATAAAACCAGCAACAAGAAGTGAAAGAAAATATAATTAAGGCTGCAATTTAAGCATAGTATGGTTTGTGTTTTTTATAGCCGTCTTAGTTTAGTTTGACTAAATGAGCTATACCTTAAATAGCAAATACAAAAAGCTAAATTGTAGTTTAAACATGCAGGTCCTATAGCACATCAGGAAAAAGTACCTACATGTGAAAAGAAAACTTTCTAATCCTTCTAAACCTGTTTTCAGACAGAAAAAACAACACTTTGAATGGCTGAGTGACTTTATGTGAAGCAGGATGAATGATGCCACAGCTGAGAGGCGCTGTCTAGAGATGGCAGAAAAAATACAAAAGACTGGGAAGAGTCACTGAACTGTGCAAGAAAACGGTTTAATTCTGTTATGTAGCTTAAACACAGAGAGGCAGGAAAGCTGGACGACAGTCATAAAGCAACAATGAAGGATCGTGTGTGGGTGTGTGTGTGTGTGTGTGAGAGTGAGGGAGATCTTATTGTGTTTGCAGCAGATTTTTTTTGTCACTAAACTACATCTCAACCCTGGAGATGTTTGCCATTAAGGTTAACGGCTCATAAAGTTCCTATTATTAACTTTGCAGGTTGAGTTTTGAATATGAATCTGTTTGAAACACTCAGACATGTAGCATTAGCCATGCTTTTCCATCAGGACGACTTCAGAGAGCTCTGGTTGTGTGTGATTCAGATGAAAGCCATGCCATCTTCAGTTCGACACTTATCTCTCATTCACTTAAAATACCTCACACCAGGTCCACTTCTTTACCTCGATGAGCCTGTTTGAAAGTCCACCCTGCACATGAGAGAAAACAGAAGCTGCTTATCGAAGTCACTCCTCCAGGTTGACCTTTTGCCCCCATTTGTATCAGGCGCTGCAGCGTCGCTGGTAATGTTTTCTACTTGTCAGTGTGCGTTTTGGCATGTTTTAGAGAGAAATCAAGGAACAGATCAGTACTGGAACCCTGTGTTTTGGGTCTTTGTGGAGATAGTTTGGCATCAGGATATAATTTTTATATATATATATATATATATATATATATATATATATATATATATATATATATATATATATATATATATATATATATATATATATATATATATATATATATATATATATATATATATATATTTGTTATTTATTTATTTGTGTTCAAGAATTAGTTTCACATTTTTCCCACCTGATTTCTTCTGTTAGCAGTGTGAAACCGTTGTTGTGCGATGCTCGTTCATGCAGATGCAGTCCCCCGTTTGTTCTCCTCGCACTGCTGCCTCCACATCTGTCAGCGCACTCTGAGCTCAGGAAGCGACCACACACCCCGCGTGCTGTGTGACAGCAAAAAATGTGCGCTAGACAGAGACTTAAGAAGAGCAGAAACAAGTAACAGAATGTGTGTTTATCTTTGTGGAAACACAAGAGCGGGTTTGTGAATAAAGCTGGGGGACTGTTTACGCGAGAGACGGAGAATCTGGAAGGAGACGAGGAGATTTGGCTGATCCATTTGAGGGGCGATGAATGAGTGGTAACACGATCTCCTTTTGGTGCTCCTCCTCACCAAAACAAACTAGAGAGCAATGCCTCCTGGGTAAACGCTTTGCGACCACTGAAGCTGTGACGAGCGCCATCTGTCACCTTCAGATCCCACGCAGACTAGCACAAATCTTTGCCTTGTCTGCCTTTTTGTGGTTGTCGAACTGAGCAAACAAATGTAACGACTCCTTATTTTTGTTTTTGGATCTGCTTAAAGTCACTCACTGTTGAGACGAAGTGGCACACGGTCGCCCCGATCAGCCGGATAGCTCAGAGTGTACGTCGTTTCATCAAACTTTCCCACAATCCCCCGGTCCTCGTCATGCTGCCCGCATTACAACTCTTAAACAAACACCGTCTTTCTTCTGGCCATTAATCACTCTTGTGAGCAAACGCACACATTTAGTAGCGCCCCAGCTTGTGTGTGTTGTTGCTCTCACAGTCTTTATGCGTGTCTGTGAGGATTTCTGGCCCAGGCAGCAGAGGATGTGGGTGTTTGCACAGATGCGCTGTCTGATAATTAAACGGTGTATTAAATCTCACTGGTGACAGGAGCTGCACTGTTAAGACAAGCATGTCTTTTCACTCAGCAGCATTCTGTCAGCATTCCCTCGTTCTGGTTAACACTTCTCTTGTCTTTTCTCGTTTCTCTGTATCAACTTCTATTTATCTTTCCTAGTATTTTTGTTTTTGTATCTCTACATTCTGTCATTTAGATTTTGAAGTGGGTGGTCTGGAGAGAAGCAGCTTTTGGATTTCCCAATCATCACTGTATTAGCAATTAAAAAAAGTTTGTTCTTTTTAAAAACTAAAGTCCCATAAATTAAAGCAATTATATGTAATTTAAAAAAATTATTTACAACATTTAAATAGTCAGCGTTTAAAATTAATTGTCAAATTTACTATTAAAAAATATATTTTTTAATGTTCAAACACAAAGTCAAGTAAACATCTGCCAGTGGATTACATTTTTGTCACAAAGAATGATTTGTGTTTTATTTTGAATGTATGCATTTTTTAAAAGACAAAATGAGAGCTGATGATTTGTGGTACTTCCTCCCAAGCCCCGCCCATTTTGTGATCCAAATATAAACCTGAAAAAAATCCCAGGCGGAGCCGCCTGTGATCCTGGTTTACTAATTGTTCATACGTATGTGTCTGAATTCTTGAGACCAGATGCATATGAAAAATAAACGTTTAGTTTGGAACCTAAAATGTCTGCAGAGATCAGTCATATTGAAGGCAGCGCAATTAAAAAATAAGGCATTTTTTCCACACATGCTTTCCAAAAATAGCAGGGAATTTAGTGAGAGAAGGATGGAAACTACGGTGCTTTTTCTTTGTAAAAGTATTAGCAGATCACAAAGAACCATTGTGAGGTTTTTCCCCCCAAAGTTTAAACGGTGCCATTTGTCTGCTTTGGTCTGGACTTGGTTTACTGCAAATGACTGTTAGCTGCAGAAACTAACCAGTGTTCATACCTGTAGTAACCTTTTTAAATCCCTTTGGCTCTTTGCAGTCTTATCCTGGTTATTATCCTGGGTTATCTTAACTGACGCTGAAGCTTTGTCTGAACCTGCTGTGACAAGTTAAAGTTCTGTATTAGGACCCAGTGGCTGTACACGAGACTCTTTCTGTTCTTTATGTATGGACACACGCTATAATATACATTACCAGCACCACTAATAGATGTTGAAATATTAATATAGTTGCCAAGTGACTCAAATTAAAAAATGTTAATGATGCATGACTTTAAAACTGAAACATTTTTATTCCATTTGATTTGTTTTATGCTGGAGTAGCGGAGAAGAAGTGCATGCACATTTATGTGCACACAACCTCTTGAAAATGTACACTCATATTAATGTCTTACTTCTCTATTAAACTGTATAGACTACACACACACTAACAAACACACACACAGACAGACCCAAAAACAAATCAATACTGTCTGAGTTTCAGAACTCGGACAACCTGTAATTGACTTTAATCCTTTCATTGTGTTTTTGTTTTCCTTCGTCCTTGTTTGGGGGGGGAAAGGTGAATACAAACAGGAATTCCGGCATACAAAGAAAAACACACAGCCTCAGGCTGAGAAAACAAGAGCGAGGAATTTTTGGGAAAAGGAGGGACACAAAGAGTATGCATGTGCATCACTGTTCGGCAGGCGGAAGAGCAGCTGCTTTGTTCATACGACACTGTTCCATCCATGAACATGCATGTGTGTGCTGTGTTATGCCCTATGCACTCTAAAATGTGCACAGAAGTGATTCTCTGAGGTCAGACGACACTCTGTGTGGTCCTGTGTAATAAATGTCTAATTATTTGGTGTGATATAAATGTTTGTGTTTGTTCCTCCAAACAATGACTTGGACAAAGGGGATCTCATTTTACATTCGTCTTTGTTTATAATGAGATATAATGTATTCCACATGTAACGAACACAACTCATAGTAACAGAGCTGCTTGCTGATGCCGTTTAAAGCAGAAGTTGGATGAAACCAGATCTGCAGAGATTGCTGGTTTTTATTACATTTTTTAAGGGCGATTCCAATTTCCAATACTTGTAAAAACTCTGACCTACCTATTTATATTTTGGTTTATTCCTATTTGCATCTAAGCACTAAAACCAGTCATTTAGATCTGAATTGACATTTGTGTGCGTTGTTTGTTTGGTTTTAATTTCTTTTAAAACAGCACTACTTTGCAGAACCGTCTCTCTCTACATAAATGAAATGCTCCACGTTATTGGGCACAAATATTTGTCAATTTTTAAAGATAAATACAGACCAGCTAAAAAGCTTTGCAGATCATTTTCTTTACTAACCAGATTATAACTCTGGAACCTTTTTTTGTTTGTTTTTCACACTTTAAAAATGCGCATCAGATAACGGAACGGTTTTTCTACAAATCCTAAATTTAAAATAAATTTAGCAGTTCCTCTGATTTTTATAAATGCATCACAAATGGCGTACAAAAGTTTTTTTGCTAATCAAAAACATCTACATTAAATCCTTGCTGTTGCTAGTGCAGACTAGCCAATTTGCTCTGATGTGTACAAACTCTAAAAAAAAAAGTAACTTTTGAGTGCCCGAGCTATCAGTTTAGCTGAAAATTGTCTGATTTTCCTGCTGAACAGTCGCTGCATCCCTAAAAAAACAATCTTGTTTCATTTGTTTAAGTAATTTTTGACCTGCTGTAACCCGAGTTCACCTTTTAGCCTTAGTTTCCCTTTAATCAGCTAGTGTTGTTTAGAGTCATGATGATTTAAATGAGACTTAACATAAATAAGGAGTTCAGTCAGTGGGATAAAAAATTTCAGGTGTGTATGTTGGAAGGGGGGGGTTTGTAGCGTGTCTGTTTCGCCACATGGAATTCATTACATCCCCGCTGGATGTTTGTTTTCTCTATTAATCCCTGTTCCTTTATTATCAAGAGCTCCATCAAAACGGCCCCAAACTACTGCCCTGCAGGCGAGCTGACATTTTTACACATACACACACACACACACACACACACTCTTCTCCACTACATGTGAACGATGATTTTCACCCATCTAGAACATTCATTCAGTACATTTATCTTTCTTGTCTCTCCCCCCCCCCCTCCTTGTTGTCCGTTTGTAATTCTTTCCCACTGTCCCACTGCAGCACATGAAGGAAAGATTTGAGATTTAACTGCCTGATTATACATGCCTCCAGGACGTCACAGCATCAGCATGTTGCGATGATGTCTAGAACAACTGTGGACTTTATATTGGCAGCTTTAATTGTTTGGGGGTACACAGAAGCAAAATGTTTCCCCAGATTAAAGCAGACCGTGCAACCGTGAACATGTGTCTTCCATTTACTGCCAGCGGTTTTGACCTTTCAGCAAACTGGTGTTTTGATGTGCGTGATTTACATTTTTACCACGTTGTAATGCAACAATATTCCCAGTAAAATAACAGAAAACCTGGATAATGTTGAAACTTTCTCCAGAATTTGCTGTCGGATTGTGTGATCAGTCTCCGTTAGTAGTCAGGTTGATGTTTAGAGTTTCCTGAAAAGTTCTTATAATCTCTAAATGGATAACTTCAGATAACTCCTAAAACCACATTGCCTTCGTTTAACAAGAAACTTCATGCCCTATTTGTGTGTGGTTTTGTGTTCTTGCAGGCTACTCGTGCCACGCTCACAGCTCACTGTTCAACCCTCGGTGATTCTCTGAGAAAAGAAAACGATCTCGCGTTGATCATTGATGGCCAAACGCTGAAATACGCCCTGTCCTTCGAGCTCCGCCAGGCCTTCCTCGACTTGGCGTTGTCCTGCAAAGCTGTAATCTGCTGCCGGTAAGAATTCATCATTCATCATCCACATACATAAAGAAAAGTTTTAGCTGTTATTATAGCTTTTCCGTACAGGTTAGGCATCATTTAAAATAAAACAATCTTCCAAACTGTCTGGGATACATCTGAAAATCCCATTATGTAGAAACTTAAGCCGGAAAACGTGGCAGCATGTTTGAAATTCTTTAAAAGGAAAATCGATTGTGAAAATCCTACGAACACAAAACGGTTATTACAGTAAAAACAAAGACCAGGAAGGTGTTGTGGGAAAACTCGTGTGAATACTTTAGGTTTGTAATTCCCTAACATGGTTTTCTTTTTTATTAAACAAGTTCATTAACACCTCAGGCAACCTGTAAAAGGAAAAAATGCACACAGTTTAGGGAAATACCAGCCAAACTGCACCACATACAGAGTAGTTAGTGTCTTTGTTGTGTGTGTGTTAATGAGAGAAAACCAAGTGGGGTTGGTAAAACGTAGTCCTCCTGCCCAGCAGGAGCACATTAATGAAACAAACTGCTGTATGTAAATGTCTAAGTCAACTTATTGCCTCGAACCCTGAAATAGACACACAGTCAGTGACATTTAAATTCCGGCTGATTTAAAGTGGATCAAGACTCGCTGCTTGTTTCTTTTTTGATCCTGTTCCAGTCAAAACCAGTTGGATGTTTAACAAAAGAGTCCACTCCTGTGTGTGTTTTTGTGTAGCCAGGAGGGATGTAACTGAGTCAGTCTTGCGTATCTGAGCCATATCCGGACTCGGGTCTCGCAGACCTTGCAAACAGCCTCCAGCTTCCTCCCTTCTATCTTTTCTTTATGCAGCATCTCCCTTTTTTCTTCTGTTTCTTCCTACCTAATGAGGTCTTGCACATTGTTTCGTTTGAGCATAATAATTAACCCCACTTGAAATTTAAAGGAATATTTTCTTTCTGATTTCAGTTTTAGATCATGTGTTATAGAATAACTGGTCTGTGTACAGGTGCTTGTGATTAATTACTGATTTTTAGTAAAGATTTGACTTTCCACTAATGATTTATTCTGCTTTCTGTATTCAAAGTATCATATAAATCATACTTTTAAAAATATTATCCTACCTGAATACAAAATTTAACATTGTTCATTAGAAAACATCAATACATCACAACACAAAGCAATTTAATTAAAGTTTTTCCTATAAACAAACACCTGATGATTAGTTGTCTGTAATTAGAAATGGACTAATTGCTACTGGTTACTGGATAGAGTAAAAAAGACGCATCTTTATAAACCAGATTTTGAGTTAGCTGCTCATTTTTTCATGCAGAGCTTAAAATGTAAAAGATCTCAAGAACCTGTATGCTTTCTTTGTAATCCTTTAGAGAAATTAACTTGTGTACAACTTAATATTAAGAATCAAAAATATTAAATTCACTCTAACTGAATACAAGCCATATCACAGCTTGATTTTTTTTTTTTTACACAAATAATTGTTCCCTGCTTGCAAAAAAGCGTACTATGAAGAAATTTTAGCATCATAAGCAACAGATATACCTATGTAAATTTAAAGAATATATAATTATATCCTTTATATATACCTTATATCTTTTGTTTTAAACATGTAACAGATATTATAAATAGCTCTAACGTTGAGCTGTATTCACCAAACACAATGTACTCGTGTGATTAGGACACTTATTTTTGGTGTGTTTGAGGACCTGACAAACAAATAGGATTTTTGAGTTGAGTCAGGGAATCACCAGGTTCTATTAGTCAGGTTTAAAATCAAATGATGCCATGCAATGGGTTCATCCTAACATATGTTTTGAAATGTGGTGCTGTATTAACTAATTTATGACAAAATATTGATGCCAACAGTTGATGTTTGTTTGTCACCTTGTAGTTGAGTTGCTCTCAGCCCCTTTGGTTGTGACGCCTCAGTACAAAATGCTTTCTTATTGCTCGCTGCCTAACTCTGTAGAGATGCTCAGACTCTTGTTTGAGTAACTGTTGGTGGTCTAATGATGGGAAACTAAACTAAATATCAAACAAAAAACAAAGATCAGATATAATCTAATGCAGTAAACGTTGTACTGTAATCTTTCCCTGTAATCATCCCATAAGGCCTTAGATTTATCTCAATACCACTGTTCAAGGAGATCACTATAATGAGTAGGTTTTTACATCCAGTTACCTTAAAATGAAGAATTGACTGAGATTACAGCGTTTCTCCCCTTCAGTGATGTTACAAATAGTGTGTGTGTGTGTGTGTGTGTGTTAGAGTGTGTGTTTGTTTCAGCGGGTTGCTGGGTCCAGTGTACTCGTACGCATGGGTTCCTGACTTCACTGTGCGTTTGTTTATAGGAGGACTTAGCGGCCGCTCAGTTCCACCGTGAAGAGCTCTGGGAGGCTTTCATCTCTCCAGCTCCACTTTACACAATCCCAGACTCTGTTAGCAGTGTTTAGAGGAGAGGCAGAGGCAGAGATGAGGAGAGATTTGTGGTCAGAAGCCAAAAGACTCAGGAGCAGATGCATTCACACACACTTCAGATGCAGGAACAGGAAACGCACAGAGCAGAGGTTGATCCCATCCTTCCTTTAATGGCCCCAGAGGGAAAAGCCTGAGGTGTTTTACACTGCTGGGATCCTGTGGTGGTGGAGAGGTGTGTGTTTGTACTAATATGTACATAAAAGTTAAGATTTCTTTTTTTCTTCATTTTTGGGGGGGTTATTCAAACAGATCATTTCTGTGTTTTCAGCTCAGCCAGTAACTGATCCAGCTGTTCTTTCATGTTCAGAGAATATAGCTATTTGTCACCTGTGGGTGTCGTCCTGTGTGTTTGTGTATAAAATAGAGGCAGATGAGGTTATTCATATGCTCATAATTTAGTTTTCTCATAAAACCATCATATTGAATTCCGTTTCCACGTGATGCTTCATGCAGCTGCTCATAATCTCATTCTGTAATCGTGTTATCAGCACTGACAGAAAATGTAGTCCCTAAATCCCCATCACTCCATGCATCACTAGAAACAGGAATTTAAGTTAACATGCATCTGATAGCTTCTTTAGTAATCCTTTATGACTCTTCCTCTGAATCATATTGCTCATCTGTGGTAACTAAGCACCACTTCTTATATAAAATGCAAATATCTGCAAAACGTTTCAACCCCTACAAAAGCTTCTACAGTTGCAAGTGTTTTACTGTGGGAAGGTTAACTTTCTTTGTTGTCCAGCTTTTATCCCCGTCCCGTATCAGTTTTCACACGTCTCTTCTTTTTGTGACATATTTGTTTTCACTGAACAGTTTGCAGCTTAATGACGAGACCCATTCAAGCTGAGCACCTTTACCTGTGACTGACACTCAGAGAAAACCCCTCCTGATACTAGGTGTTTTAAAAATACTTTAAGTAAGTAAATTATACCCAGAATGCAGCATTTATTATATTTAATTTGATCTTTATTAATTATTTTTAGTTATTTCTTATAAAAGATAAAGATATTATAAATATTTGTAACAATAAAACATTATTTGCCAAGATACAATTTATTATACTGACTGTTTTAGGTTTGTTTGTTTATTTACTGTCTGTTTGTTTACTGACAAGATAACAAATCACATTTAAGGATTTAACGAGCCTCTATTGAGATTATATTGACATTTTTATTAACAGAGTAATCTGAATAATTTTCTACAAGAAAAATAAAATTTTCTTGTGTTTCTCCAGAAATTTTTATTGAAATCAGTCAAAACTCACGAGTGCATCTTAAATATGTCTCACAATAGAAAACATAGAATGGAATTTGCTTAGACTGACTTTAATTGAGCACAGCAAGAGAACTGGTTCAATGAAGTTGTTTTTACACCTAATTTGTCTCGTTTACATTTTCTGTTCATTTGCAGGTCAGATGTAGGTTTTTGCACATTAACAACTGAAATCTAGCACACAGAATAAGTCAAATCTCTACAAAAGCAGCCTAACACTTCACCATCCTCCCTCCTTGTCCTTTAGGGAAACTTGCGTAATCGATCCTCCTTTGGTCGTCCATTGTCAGTGAAGAGACCCAACCGGTTATTGAAAGAGTATCAGTGATACAGGTCAAGAGGGTGGAGTACCCCTGGAAGCTCCCTGTACACATACACACTCGGATGCATGCAGCCATCTATAAATCCATGTAAACACACACATGTGCAGTAGCAACACATTGAAACCAAGTCCTCTCAACAGAACAGTCATTGTTCTCTAATATTCACTGTAGACCCATAAACGGAGCGCTGCAGGGTGGTGTGTTTCTGATGACCTCTCGCTGATCTCATTGCAGTTCCGTTTGTCCTAATGGCTGATTTGCTAAGCCTTTAATTTCCTCCCAGATCAAGCAGCTGCATACATTTATTATTAACCCACCTGTTAACTCGTCTCTTTCCGTTTCCCTGCAGAGTGTCTCCGCTGCAGAAATCAGAGATTGTGGATATGGTGAAGAAACACGTAAAAGCCATCACTCTGGCCATAGGCGACGGAGCGAACGATGTAGGGATGATTCAGACGGCGCACGTCGGAGTGGGAATCAGCGGTAACGAAGGCATGCAGGCCACCAACTCCTCTGACTACTCTATTGCTCAGGTGAAGCATGAAAACACACAGAACTGTTACAGGTTACATGAACAGAATGAGAAGGCAGGTTTGCTGGTCCACCCTGCTGAAGTCACCTGATCCTGATCTTTAACCTCACCTCAGGGAGTGAATGAAAGGAGAATCACTTACAAAGATCAAAGGAGTATCATAGTATCATCCCAAAAAACCAAGCTTTTATAGTCCACACAAGTAAATATATATAAAAGTCAGCTGTTTCCTGTCTTGATGGTTTTTTTTTCTTGTGGTTTTATTTGGATTTTTATCTTTTAGTGCTGCTAGAAGAGTACACTAAATAAAATATTATGTTTTCAACATATCACATAAGAATATTGCAATATTATGTATTGGCTACCCTTTAAACTTAAAAAGTATATTTGATAAAACAAAAAGGGAACACTTAAAAAGAGATATTTGAGCCCACAGCTATATTAAACCAATGTCTTAGTTCTTGTTTAGGACTCATTCATACATTCCTTTGTTAGAGAAGAAATTCATAAGTTTTATAAACAAAAAATTATTCAAATATTAGTATTTGTAGGAATCTCTGAGACTGTAATGTCATTAAAAACAGCAGCAACATAAACAAGAGAGCAGATTAGAGTGAAACTGTCAGAAAATCAGACTAAATTCAATCTGAACCTTAAAACCTGTGGTCAGTCCTCAGTTTAAAAGAAACGAGGGTTTTTAGTTAAAAATGAGTCAAATAGTTAACATGAACATAAACATCTGGCTGTATTAAAAAGTTGTGAGGAAACATAACAAAAGTTTTAAATCCTCTATTTTTATTTTAGAATATTTTGAAATAATAAAGTTTAGATACTGAATCAACTCACAAACTTTTATTTATAGAATTTTTGACAACTCACATTAGTCTTGCCTCTTATACCAGTGTAGTTTAAAAAACACAATCTTCTAGTGTTTTCCTAACTTTCTTTTCTGTTGTCTAGTTTTCGTACCTGGAGAAGCTCCTCTTGGTCCACGGGGCCTGGAGCTACAACCGAGTCACAAAGTGCATCCTCTACTGTTTCTACAAGAACGTGGTCCTCTACATAATCGAGGTGAGAACCCCCCAACCCCACCCCTTACACACACACAACCCATACATCACCACACCCTGTCTGTCTTACACAGTTACAAGAACAGAGACATTTTGCAGCTGCTTGTCGACATGGCTGATGGTGACAAATGAGGTGCCCTTCTGGTGTCTGCTTTCTGTCTCCCTTAAACACACATGCATAAATATATGTATAGATACATGTATAGTTGCACAGTAAAGTGTGTTTAGCTTAGCAGTGATGAGACCTTGGCTCTTAAGGTCAACTGTTCTGTGCAAGAGTTAGTTTAAGGTTCCTAACTGACTCGGTTTTTGAGACAAAATTATTTTTAAAACTCTAATTAGGAAGGTTGGTGCGTTGGTTTGGGTAAATCACTAAGAAATGTGTCTCAGAATTGATAGAAATGTAGTGTGTGTGTGTGTGTGCGTGTGTGTGAGGTTCTGCAGCCTGATATGTGGGGTATTTGTCAGCTGTCCTCACTCCCACCGCCTCACTCTGCTGTCTGACGTAAAGGATGCCAGCAGGTGCGGGTCCAGCCGACTGTCCCGCTCTGACCAACTCTCTGTCTCTGTAGATATATATGTTTCCATGATTATCTCACATAATTAGCTTCCAGCAGAGGACTCTGGGTCAGAGGTTAAAGACGATCTCTGTTCACTTACTGGAGACAGAAAGGGGGGAGGGGGAGGGGTGTGTGTGCGATGGTGAAAGAGAGTATGTCTGACATCACCCCCAGGCTGTATGCTCCACCGTATGTCCCAGTAAAACCACATCCTCAATCATTTAATGTCTGACCTCAGATCAGCTTTGAACCACAGTCAAATTAGATAACACTGTACTGTGCAAAAGTTTTAAACCACCCTTAAACTGTTCGTGTTGTCATTTCAAGCAGTCAGCCTTTCTTGCAACTGGTTACATGTTTTTTTGATCAATGAGTTCTTCAGGTTTTCAAATGTTGTTTTGTGACTTTGGCTGCTTTTTTGCATACAAATAGTCATACCATTATAACATGAATATTTATGCTTAAATAAATATCCTGCTAAGTAAATGTTCTTGTGTCCAATAGAAGCACGTTTCCTTCTAATGTAGTTCCTCTCGTCTCTGTTCATTTTGTGTTGCAGCTCTGGTTTGCGTTTGTGAATGGCTTCTCTGGTCAGATCCTTTTTGAGCGCTGGTGTATCGGCCTCTATAACGTGGTGAGTACGTTGACCTTCTGTCTATCTCTGTATGAATCTCACCTACTTTGTCTTCTTATCACCGCCCCCTCTGCATGCCAGAGGCGTCTGTACGTACGTCTCGATGAGAGCAAACTGCTTTCTGTCTGACCGCCGATGCCTTCAGGCTCCGCGTTTTTAAAACATTACAGAATTCCTTTTAGTGCCGACGATCTGATAAGAGCAACGAGTTAAACAAAGTGTACGTGCCTTTTCTGTGACCTGCAGTAACTGCTGCGTGTGTATATTTTCTGTGCTGCAGATATTTACAGCACTGCCTCCGTTTACTCTGGGGATTTTTGACCGGCCCTGCAGCCAGCAGAACATGCTCCGCTTCCCGCAGCTCTACCGGATCACCCAGAATGCCGAGGGCTTCAACACCAAGGTACACACACACACACACACATCTGAAATCCCATTCAGTCTTGTCTTCCATATTCAACTCCCAGCTGTTTGGGGTTTTGATGAGTGATGCTGGCTGTTTTTATTTAAGTGAGTAAACAAGGAGACTGACGTGTTTTCATGACAACTCTTAATAAAATTCACAGCCTCAGAATAAGAAAGTCTTTCATTCTAGGCTGCTGTGTTAATGTGTGTGTGTGTGTGTGTGTGTGTGTGTGTGTGTGCACATGCTTTGAGGAAATTGCTGTTTTCTGTATGTTTTTATGCGTTTTGGCAGTTTGCACTGACTTGTTTCCTCCTTCCTGTGTCCTCCAGGTGTTTTGGGGACACTGTATCAATGCACTTATTCATTCAATTATCCTGTTTTGGTTTCCTTTAAAAATGTTGGAGCACGGTGAGTGATTTAAAGATATTCTTCTTCTGCAATCCAATAGCTTTAGTTGATTTCTTTGTGATGAAGTTTTATGTGTGTGTTGCCCACAGACTCTCCCTTCAGTAACGGTCAGGGAAATGACTACTTGTTTGCAGGAAACATGGTCTACACGGTAAGGTTCCTACTTGTGTTTTTTTAACTGTACAATGTTTGTGTGCTGTGTTCTCAGTGTTTGAGTCTAAAGTTGATCTCGTCTAGCCATTCTGTCTCCTCTCTGCACTCATCTCGTCTGTTCACCCCTCTATCTCACCCTGCTGCTATCATTTTACTCCCTACAGTCTCATGAGAATGCGTGTGTTGGTTATTTGTTTGGTTGTGTGCGTGTGCAGGCTGTGGAGGTTCTTGTGGGTAACAGACATTGCTGAGTTTACTGTATAACGTTAATGTTTATGATCTCCACAGTCGCCTGAGAACTAATCCTGTTTTTCTGTTGTGTGTGTGTGTGTGTGTGTGTGTGTGTGTGTGTGTGTGTGTGTGTGTGTGTGTGTGTGTGTGCAGTATGTGGTAGTTACAGTGTGTTTAAAAGCTGGAATGGAGACCACCGCTTGGACCAGGGTAGGAGCATTAACTCACTCTTAATAAACCAAGCCACATGTTATGTATTTTACTCAAACATTCATAAATAAACAAGAAGGGGAGGAGTTTCACCTGACAGCTCTAAATGCTTCATAACCAGGAAAACCTTGAGAATAGATGTGTTCTGCTCTGGTTTTATAGCGGAAGATTGAGGTTTCTCTAACCGTAGTTGCTTGCACCTTTTTTTTCCCACCCCTAGGCAGTTTATGTGATCCTGGATTTCTTTTCTCATAGTCACTTTGTAATATTTCAAATAACAAAACAATGTCTAACACATTCTCTTTACCGTGAAGCAGCTGAATGGACTGCTAATTACACCGTAAGAGATTAATCATCTAAGGAACAAACGGACGTCATGGCTGCTCAGACAGAGGAAAGCAAAAGAGAAAACCAGACCTGAAAAGGCTGAGATTACCATCTGTTAGATTGATATTAAATACAAAAACATCAGAGGGAAACGGACTGAATAAAACGTTGCTGATTCAGAGTCCAGATGTTCTTATTCTCTTCAGAAAATTCAAGTCAGGAGAAATGTTTTCAACTCCCCTGTGTGGTTTTAGTGAAATGATGTAGAGGTTAACCAATGATTAATAGAACTCTTTTATTAATGACTCAGTTACATTTATCATTTTTAGATAAAACTACCAAATGGGATTAGTGCTTTGTTTCCATTATGACACACTAGAGAACAGAGGTCCACTGATATGAGGGTTTAAACAGCAGATGCCAATTTTTGAGAATCAGGGCAGTTGTTAACTATTTACAATGACAATTTTTCATTATTACCACTCATTTAACAACCATTACAATAGTTTGGGACTCTTGGATAAATATATTTTAAATCCTATAAAAGAGGATTTTCACGTAACAGAACTACAGTGGTGTGAAAAGTGTTAGTCCCCTTCCTGATTTCTTATGATTGTTTACACTTGAATGTTTTAGATCATCAGACAAAGTTAAATATTAACGACAACACAAGTAACCACAAAATGTAGTCTCTAAATGAAGGTTTTTATTCTATAAGGAAACAAGTCCCTCTCATCTGTGCAGAACAGCTGTAATTCAGTCACATTGGGGGATTTTTGAGCATAACGCACCTTTTTAATGTCATGCCACAGCATCCCAATCAGATTCCAGTCAGGACTTGAGGCCACTCAAGTCTTCATGTTGTTTTTCTTAAGCCACTCACTGATGGGTTTTCTGGCGTGTTTTGGATCATTGTCCTGCTGCAGAATCAAAGTGAGCTTCAGCTTGAGGTCATGAACAGATGGTCAGACGTTCTCCTTCAGGATGTTTGGTAGACTGCAGAATTCAAGGTTTCATTTGCAAAACAGGCCCAGACCATCACACTACCACCTCCATGTTTTACTGTTGGTATGATGTTCCTTTTTCTGAAATGCTGTTACTTTTACACCAGATGTAACAGGACACACACCTAACAAAAAATTCAGGTTTTGTCTGTTCAGTCCACAGAGAATTTTTCCAAAAGTCTTGATGATCACCAAGATGTTTTCTGGCAACTGAGACGAGCCTTATTTTTGCTCATCTGTGGTTTTTGTCTTGAAACTCTGCCACGAAGACCATTTTTGCCCAGTCTCTTTCTTATGATGGAGTCATGAATTTAACTGAGGCAAGTGCAGTTCTTTGGATGTTCTTTTGGGGTCTTTTGTGACCTCTTGGATGAGTTATCTCTGAGCTGTTGGGGTCATTTTGGTCGGGTTGCCTACCACTCCTCCTGGTAAGAGTCACCACTGTTTCATGTTTTGCCATGTGTGGATAATGGCTCTCACTGAAGAGCAATCACGTTTTTCACTCAGGGCCTTGAAGGTTTGGATTTTTTCCCCTTAATAAAAAGCTCCTTTTTTTTTAGAGAACTGCGTTTTGTGTTGACTTGTGTTATCTTCTAGTACGACAGACATATAAAAGCACTTCACACCACCGTAATTACAGTTTTACAACCTGCTGCTTTTTTCTTTTCCCTGCTTGGTAAACAAGGAAGTTTATAAGCTCTGTGCTGCTGGTGAAGATGTTGACTTGTATATTCATAACAATAAAAAGATTATGATCATTTTTGCAGCATTTATCTAAAAGTAATTTTTGAAAACTTAAAGGGATATTTTGGTAATTTTGAAATGTGTCTTCATGTAATCGTTTTAAGTCATTTTTATCTGACCCATTGTAAACAGCTTCCTGAACAACCTCAGTTTAGAGAACTAGAGTTTATGTCCTACAGGACTGATAAGCTAATGGCTAGTCCAAGCACAGCAAAAGCCAAAGTGTTCTGCTCTCATCTTAAAATCACTCCAATCTCTATAAAGTTTATATGTTATGAATATGTGACAAATAAAAACCTTGAAGTGTACACGAGCTAAAGTTGCACATAAAGTCTGCCCCGAGTAAAGCAAACAACCAAAGTAATTACAGGATATCTTAGGAGAAAATAACTTTAGAGTAATCTAATCAGAGAATTAACAAACAGAACTAAACGTCTGACCAAACACATGGTTTCAGCTTTCAGATGAAGAGTTTAGGACAACAGGGACTTTATTTGGTTTATTCCCACTGTTGGAGTGACGGAGAGCGGCAGCACAGACAGATAGGCGCTAACACCTTTGTCCGTTCAGCTGTCCACACAACAGTCTGGCAGTAATGAAGTAAGGTCCCAGTGGAATTCACACAGTGTCCCCTTACAGCACATCACAGAGCGGGACCAAGACGGTGCCAGGAGGGGGGGATTGGCTATATCCGGATGAGCTGTATGTAAAATATTTGACCTCGTGTCTCTTTTTCTGCCCCTCTTCTTTTTGTTTGTTCTTCTTTTCCTCTCCTCTGTGTTGTAGTTTTCCCACCTGGCCGTGTGGGGAAGCATGGCGCTCTGGATGGTTTTCTTCACCGTCTATTCCTACATTTGGCCCACCATCCCTATCGCCCCAGACATGCGGGGCCAGGCAAGTCACTCTCTCTAAACACTCGTCATTCACTTCAGTAAAAGGGTGATTGGAGTTGACGTAGATCCTCTCTCTAAATCTTTTTTTTTTGCGATGACTTTAGTAAGTGTTGCTGGTGTCTACAAGGCTCACCTCTTGGGTGTTCTGTGGTGGTGGTGGTGGGGGGGCCTTCTCAGCAGGCTGCCCGCACCTGCTGCGAGTCACCCGAACCCCTCCGGTCTTTTACTGCCCTCAGTGGAGGTGTTGACTCAAGAGGGTGGGCTGCCTGTGGTGGCAGTAAGGGTCCAGTGGGGGTGAGGAGATTATTTGTAGGACCTCTTAATTGCAAGTGTTTGGGGATAAAGCCTTGGGGAGTGAGATGGGGAGATGGGGTGCCCCGTCGAGTGGGTAAGGGAAGGAATCAAGCTGTCTCAACCTCCCCCTTCAGCCCATTAATGCAATTTGTGTCAGAAATCAGGAATGCGGTCAAATATCTTTGCAGCTGCCCTCCAACCCTCCATCACACACACACACCCAACTACCCTGTTACTGCTCTTATTTCCCCCTCCCCCTGCTATCTATATGTCCATCTGTTCATGAATGTCCACAAGATAGAAAATTGCATCCTGCTTAAAATGACTGTTTGTGGAGAATCATTTATTTATCTCGGACCACCTCATTCTCACCATGTGACACGCCACGTTTCCAGTGCTGCAACAGTGAACTGTATGACTCCGTGTGTGGGTGTTTTATGACAAACGGAGACTTTGCAGAAGTTATCTGACTCATTCTCTTGGGAATCAAATTGTCTTCATATCAGTGAACGTAACTAGAGCGGAGACATTCCTGAGAAGCCCAACTAGAAATATTCAGAAGTTCCAAAATCAACTATAAACTGTATAAAAATGTAAAGAATTCCCAGTTGATGTTTATACTTTGAAGTCTACCTGAGCTGTAGCGCTACAAAGGGGGTGGGATTTCTCACCTTTTTCACCCAAATCCCCTTGTTGTCTGGAAAACTTTCTTAGTTTTTAAAATATTTTGCTCAAGTCATACAGCAC
Source organism: Callopanchax toddi (assembly GCA_006937965.1). NCBI lineage: Eukaryota > Metazoa > Chordata > Actinopteri > Cyprinodontiformes > Nothobranchiidae > Callopanchax > Callopanchax toddi. The sequence goes on from SSNR01000004.1 coordinate 2,174,998, forward strand.
TGCTAGGTAATAATGAGGAGATGTCAATGCTTATGCTTTATGACCCATCATTTTTAAAAAGTTTCTAAAACACATTTAAATATGAAAGTTCAGGTATGTGAAAGTCCACAGAGCTCTTTCAGAAGTTGTGTAACTTGAGTTGGAAGGATCAAACTGTGGGATTAACAGCAGCAGGTGAGGACAAGCAGCAGACTCAACAGTCACTAACAATGAAAGAACGTTGTGAAAGAGTGAGGTTGAAGGGAATCACAGGAGAAAGATGTGTGGGAGGAAGAAGCAGAGAGAGACAGATAAACTGAGACAGCGGTCGGATGCAGGATTAATCTCAGGAGACTGACTGAGAATGGGGTCAAAGGTCAATGAGGCAGGTTGCAGCTGGACTGCGTGGACATGAAGTGGTTACTCACTTTTTATCATACAGCTTCACAGGAGAACTTTGGCTAACTCCTCCGTATGGTTTCCACTGAATCTTTAATAGCCTAGGCTCAGTACTGAGAAAAATGACTTAATCCTCAATTTGAATTAATATGCGAGTGAAAACAGACCGTGTGTTGTCATTGCAGGCTGACAGGGTGATGCAGTGCTGGCACTTCTGGTTGGGTCTGGTTCTGGTGCCCACCGCGTGTTTACTCAAAGATTTCGCTTGGACGGCGTAAGTAGAGCACATTTAATATAAATACATTCAAAATCCAATACAGAGACTGTTTAACTTAACCCAATGGTTTACATAACCCACATTGAGTCTGTGTCAACACTTACGCACTTTATATTATGAGCTGCATGTGTCTGAACGTGAAGCACTCAGACTTTCCGTCACGGCTCTGATGAGCTTACTTCTGCTGTGCAGCACACGTCGCTCCGTGAGGAAGACTCTGCTGGAGGAGGTGCAGGAGTTGGAGGCGCGGGCCGTTGACCCAGGAGCAGCCGTGCTCAGGGACTCCAGCGGTCGCAGGTGCAGTATGCTAAGATGGCAAAGGATCATGGGATTTCACCACCATTTGTATTCATTTTTATTAGCATCATGAGTAATGATTTCTTTTCCCCGTTTGTTGCCTCTGTTTGATTTTTTTTTTCTCCATTAGTTACAAATGCACTGATTCCAGTTTTATTTTTTGTCAACTGATTAAAGTTTTAGCCAGTTTTAGTATCTTTTAAGGAAGCCCTGCTATTATTATCTTTGTTATGATTAATATTGTTGTTGTAATTTCTAACTGAATTCAAATCGGGTATTTATAACAAAGCTTTAGCAGTCAAATAGACTTTACTACTTGTCTTGAACGACACCAGGAAGTGTGTGTTTTGTTCTGTTATGTGACATAGCCACCTAGCTGTGGTGTGTTCACTGACCATATTAAAAACTCCAGATCTTTTCTGTTTAGAAAAAATAACAAGTAATCCCAGTCAAGAGGAAATTCCCGTCTCATGTTGATAATTTGAAGTATCCCCTCTAACTCTGTGTTTATGTCACATGATACATGATTTATTTTTCTTTAGTTTGTAAATTGGATTTCCTTTTTTTTTTAATATGTGAAAATAAACTATTTGTGTTCCCTGTGGCACCGTCCACAGGGCTGAAGCCAAGGCCGAGGTCCCGTAGACCCAGAGCCGCTCCTCAGAGGTAGTTTCTGGGTTTGCTTGTGTAAACTGTAGCCTCACATGGCCTGCAAGCTGCCTTTGAGTGACATTTGCATGATTTTTTAAAATCTGAGTTTACATTTCTTTCCATTTCCCTCTCATCTAAAAATCACTATTTTCTTTCCTTTTACTCCTAATTTCCCCGTTCCTCTGGATTTTTAAATCTTTTTGTAGGTGGACCAATTTGAACTGCTGTACAGACCTGGTGTGTTTACTGTTTGGCTGTAGCTCAGACTGTGACTTAGCCGTGTGTGTGGTGTTTGTAGATTTGTGTTAGAACAAAATGAGCAGGTTATTCATTAATGCACTTCTGGTTGTTGGTTTGTAGGTAAAAGCATCATTTGTTAGCCTGATAAACTACACCGTCAGTTTTGCTCTGCAGACTACAGACTTATATATCCACATATAGTCTGGCTTGCCATGCTAATCATTTGTACCATTTAAATAAAAGATTTTCATACTTACTAATAAATTTAATGAATAAATTAACAAGTAAACATTATATATGTATAATCCTAAATGGGACCCATATTCTAATGGAAAGATGGAGCTACTAGCTCTGATCTAAACGCAGGTCCTCTCTTTTTCAAATTGTAAATGAAAGGTGGGCAGCTGAGTGCAGGAGTGAAGTGGAAAGAGAGTACATCTGTGTTTGCAGTTCCTGGGGAGGTCTCAGAGTAGGAACGGCTGGAAAGGTACAGAGCATGCTCCTGCTCCTCTCAGGGGAGGAGTTCAGATCAGAACTCATCCTTGGGCTCTTTTTGAATCAGCGGGTATTCAGGAAGAAAGGAAAGGAAGGCTTGATGCACAGCTCTGTTGTCTCTTTGGACAGACGTCAGTTTTCAGAGCCAAAGACTTCTGAGCAAACTTTAGAAGAACCAGACTTTTCTTTAATAAACTTTCAAAACTATTTTTCTTTACTTGTTCCAAATTTCAGCCTTGAGTAAGCCGAAGTTGAGTGTATAATGAGTAATCTGCAGAATCGCTCACTTTAATGCAAATAAATCTCCAGCAGATGACTGCAGAAATGGTAATCTGTTGAATAAATGTGAATTTATCATCCTGACGAGGTGGTCAGTGTCCTTAACTTTTACATCCCACACGTATACTTTCATGGCTGCAGTGATGCTGATGAGACAGGAGAGAAATTCATGATTGTGTGTGTGTTCGTGTGTAGTATGTGGCCAGGAGTTAGTTATTTTTGGTCAGGAGAGGAGAGGAGCCGTGACGGCGTGTGGTCTCAGAACAGAGGGTCCACTCTTCATCCTGGACCGGTGTGTGTGTGTGTGTGTGTGTGGGGGGGGGGGTTATGAGGAGAGAGAGCGGTGACCGAGGCAGGGAGAGAGGAGGTGTGGAGGGGGAGAGTTTACTATGAACAGCCTGTTACTCTACAGGCTGGTTCTGACTTACAGTTGGGCTCAACTCCGTGTCAGAAGCATTCAGACTCAAAACCTTCAGGTCCTAAACTCACTTGGGTTTTGTTGACTTGTGTGTTTTTATGTGATCCTCAAAGGAAAGGGTTATTTTATTAGGTGTTCTGCATTCTGTTACTCAGGGGAAACTTCAGCACTTAGACTTTAAAAACTGACAGAATTTTAAAAAAAATCAACTATCAAACCTCCACCAGATCCAAAGACCTAAAGATGTGGACTATAAATCATTGACAGTAGCTCGTTATTGTGCTGAGTAGCTGTGAGTTATAGTGACATTTTCTCTTCTGGCCTTCTAATGTGTTGCTTCATGGTAACTGGTCATTTCTCCTTTGTTTCAGTCTAAACGAACGGGCCCATCTGCTGACAAGAGTCTTTAGGAAAACACCCTCAAGTGTCGGACGCTCCAACTCGGTGCAGCAGACTGTGACACGTGAGTGTCCTCATTGAAGACGGATGCTCTCTTGTTATCCTTGATTCAACACCAGGAGTCAGTGATAAAAGGGATTTTTTTCAGCGATTTTGAAATATGTTTTTTTTTTAAATGGCTCCAGTCTCCAAAATTTCATAGATGTTCATACAGCGTTATTTTATAAACCCTGTCAGTTTTGCATTACATTGATTTTTCTGCAGAAATATTAGAAATTGTCAGAATCTGCTTTATTGTCATTCAAACCACGTAAAGGTCCCATATTATGCACTTTATATCCACTCTGGATAATTATTTTACTTCTCAATAACATGTAAACGCTATGCATTGGTCAAATTGGCCCTTAATTTAAGTGCAGCTTAATATGGGACCTTTTAAAGGATAAACTGTTCTGTATTCACTTTTTCACAGAAACACGATTCAAACTGGCTAAAAATAAATTTCTAGAAATACCAGTTAGGATTCAATAATGTTTTGTTTCATCTTTTTCTATTTAAATAAACAAAAAGTTGGAAAAAACCTAAAATTCTAACTCAACAGTTAAAGTAGTTTCTGTCAGTGTTGTTGAGATGTAGGAGAATGAAAACCGAGGTTAAACGTTGGTTCATGTAGCAGTGATGTGAGAAACCTGGAAGTAAAACCATTTCATCTTTTATCTAATGTGAGATTTAAAATCATTCCTGTTTTGACAAGTTACCTGAGAAATGACTGTAATGTCAGAATGTTAAGGAAGACTTGGGTTTCTGGAAAAAGCATGCAATTGTTGATCAAAGTCATGGATTCATGGTTCATCGTCTTCTGTTCGTCTCGTTTTGTGTTCCTGCAGATGGCTATGCCTTCTCTCAGGAGGAACACGGCGTGGTGTCCCAGTCCCAGGTCGTTCGCTCCTACGACACCACCCGCCAGCGCCCCAGCCTCTAGCCCCTCCCCCCATCAAGGCTTTGGCTCAATGTAGCAACCGTTGTCGAGGTGACAGCGGAGTCGAACCTAAGCGACACCTTAATGCCAGGTGACCGATCTCTGCTGTGGCCTTAATGGAACAATGACCCGACCCCCCATCGGGGGAGGGGGGGTGGGGGTGGAGGTCGAGTCTGGCGCTTGGAGGACTGAACTGAGAGGAGGGACCAGAACGAACACTGAAACTCACAAAAAGCTGCACAGGCATGAGCAAATCATATCAGTCACGCCAAGTCGAACTCAGAAACTGCTGCTTGTGTGCACCTCAGACTGGGTTTGCTTCACGCTGCTGTGTGTCCACGTGTGTGTGTATGTGTGTGTCCGCCTGTGCATGTATGCTGTGTTTGTGTGCATGTGTCTGTTCACGTGCGTTTGCTTCCACGGTTCCCTCTCGCCTCCCTGCTGGAGGAGAGGGTTTCCTGTCACCACATGTGGATGCTGAAGAGGAGCTCGGAGTAATCATCCAGGAAGAGGGTGAGAGGTGAGTTCAGACGGAGGACCAGAGGGGGGGTTTCTCTCCATCGCAGCTCCAAGCTTCACTGCCAAACACCACGGAGATGCCAATGAGGCAGAACGCTCACACCAAACTGGACCACCACCCTGCTGCAGCCCTCCTTCTCCTCCTGTTTATCTCTCACATTTCTTCCTCCTTATCTCTGCATCTCATAGCAGCTCTGCAGCCTCCATGTCTGCCCCTCCGCTCTCCACTTTTAGTTCTTTTCCTCCCGTTTTAGATTTTCCTGCAGCTCCTGATAGTCTAACGTCGTCAGCTGATCCAGAAGCAGCATGCCTGGTTTTTAATGTTCCTCTTCCAGTTCTGTTTAATGGCCACTCTTAACTTAACATGAACTTTATTATTTTTTTATTTCATTAAAGTGGACATTCTTGTATATGCATTTACATATTTTTCTTTTAATGTGTTTTTTTTTTTTTACTTTTACATGTTTGCCAGGGAACATCAGTCCTAAACCAATGGGATGTGACTGAAACGCTCGCATGGGTCATGTGTTTCTCTGCTTCGTCTGAATGTGGAGTCTGTTGTCTGTGTGCTCCGTGTTCAGGCCACTCTGGTTCAGGAATGCATCTGCAAATAGAAGGTCCATCCAAGTCCTAATCATTAAATCTAATCAATCCATGGCCTGACCAAACGTCTCTGTGTTTTGACTGTCAGCTGAGCACCCGTGGTGTCCAGTAGGAGGATTTTCAGTTTAATTGTCAGGAAGCTGCAGGTTTACATTTCATGCTGAAAATTGAAAAAAAGAAAAGATGTAGACCTAAAAAATTCAGCATGAGTTTATTACCAGAATCAAAGTCCTCCCACGCTCCAGTTTTCAGCTCAGGAGCGTCAGTGCAGACAGATCTTTAGGAGATTAATTCCTTCTCAATTGTAGATTTGTTTCCCACCCACCTTCCTGAACATGGCCCAGCCCAAACGGACTACAGCATCTGCAGGATGGAGAATCCATCAGGCCATTTTTAGATTCAGTCTGTAGACGAGCCAATCAAAGCTACTCCTTAATCTTGTCAAAGTTTAAAACTGTCTATTTCTTGTCTGTGCTTCAGATGATTGTCTCTGTGGGAGTCTGTGAAAGCTTGAGTTTGCGTCTTTGTCAGCATTTAAAAGGGATTAAGGTGAGAGATTCACTACACGGTTCACCAAACCTCATCTTCAAGTGTCTGTTTAGATATCCTTTGTTTTTTTTAGGCACAAGATGGCAAAAAAACCTAAAAACAAGCCTGCTTTGTGTTTTAAAAAGTGTTTATTTTGTAAGATTCCAAATTAAGAACATCTCCCAGCATCGCTGCATACCGTTTCAAAGGGAGCAAACGCTTTAATTAAATCTAAAAAAAAAATCCACAATTTGATAGATTTGTGTCACACAAGCTGCTGATTGTATCTTACACTGTGCTTGGAGTACAGATGAGAAGCTGCGGGATCCCCATTTATACAGCTCGGTGAAAATTATGCATTCATTTTTGCAGATTAGTAACCAATAATTGTCAATTTGTGCCTTTTTAAAGGGAAAAAATGTGACTCAGACCTGCCCTGGAGCTATGCATTGATCTGTGTCCACACACACACACACACACAACAACCTCACAGGAGAGAAGTGATGGGATAAACTGGCAGAGCGCCTCACTGTAACACTTCCAAGGAACGTTAACCTTCAGCCTTGTGTGAATGTAGTCATGTTTTGGGGGTTCAGAGTGTGTTTCCGCTCTGGTTTCTGGGTGGTGGGGGCCGTATAGTTAGGTGGAGCGTCACAGTCTGCGCCCTGTGCTCACTTCATTAGACTTTAAATGGCCTTATGGGAGATTGCAACAGCCTTTCACATCACGCCACCTGCGTTTCCCATTACACAGTTAAGGTCTCACACACACACATTTACAGTACTAACATCTATTCACATGCTTTCTCTCTTCACGCTTTCAACACAAACAGAAGTATACCATATTGTACAAACCGCTCACAATCACTCACAAGCGCAGATGTGCACATAAACACAGCATGTGGTCATATTCTCTCTGCTTGAATATCCATTTTTCAAACAGTCTACTGCCATTAATCATCCCGTCATCACTCGTTCCTGCTCATGTAATCCAGGAAATCTTCTATTTTTTTCCACGTATCATGCAAACAAGTCTGTTTGAGTTTTCTGTTTGCATCGATTGTTTCATCTCACATCCTCACAGGCAGAGCTGAGCTCAGAGATCAGTTGAAACTCTAAAGACCTCCAAACAATAGCAGAGCAGGCCTCACTGCTTAAAGGTTTTATCCTCCACTCTGGCCATCCTCTGCTGCAGCCCTCAGAGGTTAAACTTCACAAGTTAAGAGTTTGCAGCAAAGTGTGGAGTGGTCCTATGGGCTCATCAAATTGTTACTGGGGGGAACTTCTGATCACTGGTGATGCTGGACCCAGCAGTAGGAGGAGGACAGGGGGACTGGAGGGGTCTGTATCCTCCCTGATTGGGGTCTATAAAGGTGGCGGAGATGGGGTGGGCGTAGCCGATGTACTGCGGGTGCATGAACTGACCCTGATGGGGCATGATCTGTGTGGCCTGCTGGCAGTTGAGAACGGAGAAGTTGGTGGGCATGTTGACGAAGACGCTGGCGTCCGGGGGGAGGCAGCAGGAGGCCTGAGCCCGCATGAGAGGGGCAGCGGGCGGGACTGGGCGGGGGGCGGCCGGTGGAGCGGATGAGCTGGATGAGGTGGCTGTGCTGGACTGTCGGGACGAGGATCCCCTGGAGGTGTTGGCCATCATGGGGATGGTTTCCAGGAGGCGTCCGCTGGTGGAGCCGCCTCCCGTGGCCCCCGATGAGGATAGCTCCTGCTTGGGTCGTAGGCAGCGACAGCAGCACACGGCAACCAGAGAACCCACCACCACGAAGGCCACGAAGACCGAACCCACGATCAGGAACGGCACGTAGATGGGCACTAGGAGAAGAAACAGGAGAATTAAACTAAAAGCAGCAGAGTGGATAAATGAAGCGTTCACAGGGGGTCTCAGACTCTCATTAGCAGTTATTACTTTTGTTTTGATCCAGTTTTAATCCTCCACACCCTGCTGCACCCCCAGCCTCCTCCACCCCACTGACCTCTGTTTATCTTAGAGCGGGTGACATTCTTAAACCGGCCTCCAGTGGATATTTGTAACCCCTTTTCCTTCAACTATTAATGAAGGAGCCTTTGAAATAAGTTACTGTAGTTGAACTGTAGCACTTGGCATCAGTTTAAAGGAAAAGCAGGCTGATTTAATGTCACTGTTGGGTTTTTTCCCCCTGTTTGCAGCTCTCACAGCTCCACCACTCAGAGTCTGAGTTTGCAGGGTCAAACAGCAGAGTTGTTATTGAACACGTAAAATCCTGACGTTTTTACACGCTGAAGCCTCGGTTCCAGAGTGTTAATGTGTTAAGTGAGCAGGAGGACAACTTTGAAACCCGATCAACAGTAACTCTCCTGTCCAAGTTTTCCTAGCTGTGACTTTTGGCCAAATAACCAAGTGAGTTTGGCACAAAGGACGCTTAGGATGAGGTCACTCATGAGGTGTTTCCCCACGCCTGTTCATTTCCGTCCTCGCCAACACCTTCCAAACACAATAATGTTGCAAGTGATTATTTTAGTGTTATTGTTCCCACAGGGTGACGTTAATATTCCAGTTTGGATGTTCCCTGTGTTGCTATGAGGTGTAACTTTATGCCAGGGAGAGAAAAGGTGGCAGCCGGCTCCAGTTTCCCTTTGTCTCTGGATCCTTTTGAAATTCATCCGTATGACTTTTTCCAAAATGTTCATCAAAAGTTACGAGGCATTAAAAGGATTACAGCATGAAACTTGTTAAGAGCTCTTTGGCAGACCGGGACCTCGACCCGTTTCCTTTGGACAAGATGTGGTGTCGACTTCAGACGGCTACTCACCTCCCAGTAAACAGGTTTTATAATGACAGCTTATAAAAGCTCTTCACTGCCTTCCTGTCCTGTCAACAGATCAGCTTCTAGATGGCTGTTTTCCTTGAGAACTTGTTTCCAAAACCAAACTGAACCACAGCCAAGCATCATGGGAAAAGTAAAAGGACTTGTTCTGTAGATAGCTCAGTTTGAACAACCTCAGTTTGGAGAAATCTGACTGGATTGATGAACTAATGGCTAGTCACCAAATCAAACTGCTGCTGGTTCAACACAACTCATCCTAAAAATGTCAAAACGGTTCAGGTGAACTCTAGTAGAAACCTTTACGTTATAAAGAAACAAACATGTCAAATTAACCCCAGTATAAAGGTTTGTAAGAGCATTCTGATGAACTGCTATAAAATGTTCAAAAGATCTGAACCATCTCTTGAGTAAAAATAGTAACATTTTATATTTTTTAACAAACATGCTCAGAAGTCCTGCAGAACCTTACTGGTGTCGCTACTTCAAACTGCTTGTTTGAACTGAAGTTAGTGTTTAACTAAAGGATCACTTTAGAAATCTGGAAGGTCAGTAGAGGATTAATGGACTGGAGAAGAGCAAACGGGACTAAAATCATCAATGAAAGCCCGTCTACCTGAAATCGAAACTTGACTTTTGATTAATCGTGATCTTGTTCTCACTTGTAAATGATCTGACATCATTCTGCATTGAAAAGTTCTTCAGATTAAATCTAAAACATCTGTTTGCTACAGCTGCTAAGAGGTTTGAAAGTTTTTAGTAGGAAGTACTTAAATAGATTTTGTATTCATTTTTCTCCATCAGCTCATATTTTGCACATAACTGCCTTCCATATATCACAAATGGGTCATTTCCCTCTTGTTTCGAATGAGTGCAGGAATCCCTTTTGGTCCACATGGCGGTGGAAGTCCTATTGTCTCCTGTCACTCGTCCACACCTGTTGCTGCAGCTGAGCTGTGGCAGCCGTGCAGCAGTACTACCCCCCCCCCCACACACACACACACACACACACCCCTCTCTTAAGCTGTTGTTTGGGGCTGAGTCTTTGTGGCTGGCTGCTGGCTGGACTCCCTCTGTCTCCTTGGGCTGTCCCACGGGGATTCTCCTATTCCTAAATACCACATGTTCCCTCATGTTGAGCACATTAATAATTTCCTACCCGTTCTGTGCATCATTCTGAAATGATAAATGAACTGCGAGGGTATGAAAAATGTACAAAATGCACAAAGTGAACTTGGTTTCCCCATTTAAAAAAAACACACACTTCCTCTGTTGTTAGTGGGAAAAAAAATGTGCAGTTTCAAGTAAATGTTGGCTGGAGGCCACTGAGTGGAATGTATATACCTCTTCCTGTAGTGATAAGGTATGATGGTAACAAATGACAGATTACATTGTAGCTGCAGGAAAACATGAAACAAGCCTTTGTCGTGTCCAATATTTGCTTCATTGTTATCTAGTTGGCCCCTTTTAAAAGATATGATGCAGCTTCAAAGACTTTATGGAAGATTAACTTATGGGAATGTTGGCAATAATGAGGGCCCTGACTGAAGGGGGGGGGGGGGTGTATTGTCACCTAATCCACTACATAATCTGAAAAATACAGGTTTCGTTCTTTATGTCATTTGTGTGAATCTCTTAAAGCCTACAGACACCAGAGAGGCTGCACATGATGCATGATGTGATGTGAGAGAGCTGTCAGCGCCCTTGGTGAGCCACTCTCCCAAGATCCGGTCAAGTCCAAATTTGATCCCCGTGGGGACAGTGAGATTCGAGCCTGGCTCTCTCCTTTTTGCACTGTTACAGAACAAACACAGCTATTTATAAAGCGCAGCAGCGGCGTGGCACAATTTGCCATTTGTGAGTGCAGTTAACTGGTCTTTAGAGGAGCCTGCTGTCTCCTGAGCAGCTGTCGTTGCCAAGTGAGGAGGGCAGCAGATGAACCCTTTGACAGGGAGACACACTCACTCACAACCAAAGGGGCTGGAATGTTTTAGACTTGTGAAACCAATAAAAACAAAGCTGAGTCTGTATATCTTGGAGTTAATATAAGATCGGTGTTCCATTTTGAACATCAAAAAGATGTTTTTCTGCAGTTGTACAAGTTTTCTTTCTGCAGCTTTTAGTTTTTACACATTTACATGAAAATGGTTTTATCTTCTTTATAATTCAGAATATTTGATGTCGGAGGAGGTTATACCTGCTTTGGAGTCCTTGTTCTTGTCGCTCTCTGTCCCGGGTTCCTGCGCCTGCTGGTCGTTCTCGCAGCTGCCCTGATCCAGCCGCGCGTCCGTGCTGGCGCAGCAGTAGCGCAGCTCGCATTTCCCGCAGCAGATGATCGCGTCCTCCGCGTCGATCTTCTCTGGACACTGAAAGCCTTCCTTCCAGACGCCCTGAGAATCCTGCCAGCCGTGGCAGAACTCCCCGCTGGCATTCACGTCTATAATCAGGAGCAGCGTCAGAACCACAGTGACTGGCATCGGGAAACCTCCTGCCCGCATTATTCTGGGCCAGGTGGCCGCGGCGCGTTGGAACATGCAGGGGTTTTTTTTACTCCCTGAGCCGAACCTGGGGCTGGGGATGTAGCTCGGTTCTGTAAAATGACCAGAGGGGATGAAGTGAGAAAGCTGCAGATCTCCCAGAGGCGCTCATTTGTTAGAGAAATCCTGTGCGTAAATCACATCCAACGGTTCCAAAAGTTGTCCCGGTTCTCCAAAGTGGCTGAAAGTGAAACTCGACTTGAACTGATATTCCAGCAGTAGATCTCCAGAGCTGAATCCAAAGACTAACGGGTTTCCTGTGGCACCGCAGCGCGGCTGTATATGTCTCCCCTCAGTGCTTCAAATGACGCGCAGAGGAACCAACTCCTGAAGCCCGATCCGATCCGAATGCGCACAGCTGTCACCGCTGGTCCCGTGCGTAAAGATAACTTTCCCAACTTCTGTGACCCGGTCCGCATTGTTCAGCGTCACAAATCAGCCGATCAAACGCGTCTCCCTGTTGCCCGACTAGACTGCAGCGTTCAGACTGAGTCCGGGTTTGTTTCAGGGTGAGGGGGGCGTGTAGGGGACAGAAACACACCTCACCAAGTCTGATGGCCCGTCTGATCTGAATGAACGGGATCATGTTACAATTAATCTATCTGACACAACTTCCTGTTCAAACCTTCTCAACATAAACAAAATATTTGTTGGCAGTTGTTTGTTTCAATAAAGTTGAGTCAATAATATAACATGTTCAGACAGGATTATTAACCCTTTATGCTTTATAGAGCATAGTTAGTCCCAATTAAAGTTAAAAGAAAAAAGACTTAACAAATGTGGGGATGTATTATTAAAAATCTAATTACATTATTAATACATTAATGGTTTTATTAAAAATGTACATTTATTGCCCCAAATTAATTTTAAAAAGATAAATTCATTGTTTTATTCTTGGTGTGGACATTAAAAATGTAAATATAACAATAATTTTATTTCAAATGTCTTTTTTACCCCCCAAAATGTTTTTCTCCATTTTTTGAAGAATTCCTCCCACAGTTCAGACCAATGTTCGTTTTAATGTCTCTCAGTTACAGTATTATCAGTCTTTTAAACACACAACAATACAAAAAACGACTCATTTTTTATGTCTACAGCATTTCTTTCGTATTACCATTTCAAATTTGAATCAAACATGTCCATAGCTACATTCTTACTAGATCTACAATTTTCAGTTGTACACTTTTAAAAAAAATTCTTAATTAAACAAGAAAATAAAAAAGCCTGTATTTTATAAGGAAGATAATACAATTGCTTGTAAATTATGGACAACAAAAACTCATATGTTCCAACTTAAATCAGTTGTAGATCAACAAGAATATGTTGTGGAAATGTGTTAATATAGCTCATCAAGTGAACAGTTGCAATAAAGATGAGTTTTCCTGTTGAAATTCCAGCATGTCCATTGTATATTAAAAAGTTTACACCTTTTTAAATCTCACTCATTTTCTGCACTCAATTGATGCTTTTTGCATCCTCAGAACACTTTGCTCGAAAATCTAAAATTATAATTTTATTATAGGAACATAAATATAAATGTTTTTTTTATATTTATCTTTTCAAACTGACTTTTTACAAATCCTATGATATAGGTTCTCTGAAATATGACTTTTGATATTTTGAGCCTGAAATATTTGTTTTCAACTTGGGAATAATAATACAAGTAGCGCCATCTAGTGTTGTTTTACTACACTTACAATATTTTAAATACCAGGCAAAACCTAGTTAAAATTATAAGGGCATTCATTTATTTACCGGTTTATTTTAAGTTTTAAAAAGTCTTAAATTGTGTTTTCAGTCTGTGATGGAATGACATGTTCCCGTCTACTTACGGTACTTACTGCTGGAAATAGACATTATGGCAAGTTGATTTATCATATAAAATTAACACAAGATCTTCAAAGCATGCGTTTATGATCATTTTCTTAAAAATTTAAATATTCAAAACGTAATACCTCTTGGCCACTGTTAGCATATCAGAAATCAGAGATTTTCCTTAAATTTTCACCAAATAGAAGTTAGATTATTCAACATTTACAACGCTTCACTGGATATTACAACACAAATCTGTTTCTATTTTTCATATTTTTATCGAACTTCTTACATCGTTTGATACCCTGGATGGGAAAAGAGTTCGATAAAAAAAAAGTAACGACGTGAACCGCTGTGACAAAGTGTTATTAACTTTAAAACAATTCTAAATCCAGGTACGATACCGCAAGATGCTTGTTACAATTGTAGAAATGACCGGAAGGGGGCAGCAACACACCATCACTGCCTGAGAAACGAAGCGGAAGGAGAAACCGTATCCGTGGCAACACAGGAAGTGGCGCGAGACTGTGAAAAATTAAACTGAACGGTTGATGTTGATGCTGGAAAACGCCTTCAGCTTCAAATTGTCCACCATAAACGCTGTAAAACGCAGTTTTTGCTGCTCACCGTGGTTCCCAACAGTTAAACGTAAGTGTTTTTTTTATTTTCAGGTTTGACTAGGCCTGAAGTTAACATTTAGTTAATACAAGAGGAGTTTGTTGACTCAGGCGTTATTTTAGTTGCCTGTGTTTTTGTCCGTATTTACTGTGAGCAGATGTCGTTTGCCAGAGTGGGTCGTCCACAACTACAAAGCAAAGGAAAGAAGCCTGTTCGATCAAAGAAGGCTCCTAGAAGAGAGTGGGTGGTGAGTACTGGGGTGTTGCGTCGAGTTGTGTTACCCCCTCGACAACCGTTCCCTCACCTGTGTTTCCCCTGCTAAAAATGACACATTTGGCGTAAATGAATGAAAACCTCATGTCATATAGGTCAGTTGTTTGAGTTTGACAAATGTGTGGCCTTGGTGTCCTACTGAACTCAAGGGAAACACTCTTTAATAATGATATTCATAAATCAAGCTACAATAGGCAAAAAGGCACTAAAATGATCTAGTAAATATATATATTTAATTCCTGTGCAAAACAACAGAATTTATGGAGAAAACAATTTGTAATGTACATGATGGGGAAACATGGGAAATTCATTTCAACACAATACACACTAAATGAAAAATCACAAAGCTCCCAGGTGTTTATGTTAAAGCATTTATGTTCAAATCAAATCTTTTTGTTTCAGAGCACAGTCAATGACCTGTCTATGTACAAGCTGACACCTGCTGAGCTGGTAAAATGTTTTCATTGATTTTTACTCTTGTATAAGATGGGTCTCTTTTCTAGCCTACATATTTAAAAATGACATCTTCTGTTTTCAGAGTCATCGACACGAGATTCACAAGTCTCACAACAAAGCTGCAGCTCAGTGGGAGCTGAAAGAGAGAGCCCTGAAACGCCGCTTCAGACATGGCGGGAGCCCTGCTCCTCTGGACCAGGCCAGCCTCAGCATCATCAGGGAGGTGTGTGAGACAGTTCTTCTGTAGTTTCTTTAATCTTTTCCATGCAGTTAGAATGACTGTGTGTTGCTGCAGGTGTTCTCTGATCAGCTGCTGCTGCAGGATGTGCTGGCCCGCTCTGACAGAGCCATGGCTGTGGTCAAGGACCTTTTTGGAGATGCTCCACGGAGGCAGACTGGTAATTAACTTGATTTGCTTGGGTTCTCTGTTCTTCAAATAACTTTGTGAAAATTAGTTTGAAAGATTCTCTTTATATATTGAATAGTTATTAGAAAACCCATATATGCTCTCCTTCTGATGTATAAAAATGTTTCTACAGGACATCCCAGTGTGACTGTAGCTCCAAACTGTGACTCTGACTCAGAACTACCTGTTCACCAGAGACCAGATCCTCCAACCCAGCTGTCTCTCCTCAGCCAATCATTGATGGATCAAGAGGTGTGTGATCTGTATATAATCTCTCCAGCATTCTGTGTGGATTTTTAGGTGCATTAAAATGCTTTATAAATAAAATGTTGTGTTTTTATTTTCAGGCTCTTAATGAAATAGATGTTTCAAAGGAAGACTGCAGACACAATGCACCTTCATGCAGTTCAGAGAGTCATGTGATCAGAAGGTATTAATCTAACGTCCTCAAACTGTTGTTGCTGTCATGGATATGTTAATCTTTGTTTTTCTTAGCAGATCCAATGTACGAAAAATGAAGAGTCAGACTCGGGGTAGAGAGATGCAGCAACGTAAAGTCCATCACCTCAGATATCGCGATGAAGATGATGTTCCTGTGACGCCCTGCAGATCAGGAACAGCATCTGACCAAACAGGTTTTTATAAAATGTCTTCTGTTGAGTCAACATCTTATCAACAGAAGTATCGGTATATGCAAAATGTCAGACAAATATTTAGACATGCTCTTTTGCGTTTTCAGCTCTCAATGCCACTGTGGCTGTTAGACGCATTCGGTCCAAACTGAATCAGTCTGATGAAGGCAAAGAAGAAACTTCTGCTGTTGTTTCTCAGGTCCTGAATCCAGATCCTCCTTTGAACCAGTCAGGTAAAATCAGTGAAGTTAATATTCAATATGAGAATACCATCATATCAGAAAATGTGTCTCTATGTGTTGCAGGAAGAATCAGCAATAGCACCAACAGGACCAGGAAGTGTATTTCTCAGAGTTTGGAGCTGGATGGCTCCTCTGTTGCCTCTCTTAGTGGAGACCAGTCCAGTCTGGGTCTGCTGCAGGCCATGTTGGGTCAGGTCGAGGCAGACTTGGATGCTCTGAGTCCTGACTCACTACCGGGCTCAGCAGGAAGTCAAAAACAACACAGAACTCAAGGCCTCACTGGATTCTCTGTTGCTTTGGTCTCCACGCTCGGACGTTTAGTGCACCTCCTCAAACGGGTACCGTAGGAGATTAAAATAATCTGCGTTTAAGGCAGATTATTTTTTATGTTGCTACATTTATGTAACCTCAACGGTAAACTTTTTTTAAAACATTGTGTCTGACAAGATGTTTTATCCATCCTAGTTGTTTAAATAACCCCTTGGTTTTCCTGCTTTATGCCAGAGAGAAACTGAAGCTCAGAAAGAGGCAGAAGAAAGAAGAACACTGGAGGAGGGGCTGAAGGAGCAGCAGAGGCTGATTGATGCTCTCACAGCTGAAACCATGACTCTGAGAGAAGATGCTGCTGCCCTGCAGGTGAGACTAAGAAGAGTTTCTTGTCTAGATTCTGAAATGTTTTTCTTTCCTGATTTGTTTTTTAAAATCTATGTTTTGTTGTACTGCTTAGGCAGGGTTACAGCAGCGCACAGCAGATCTGGAGCAGAAGTTGGACTCTGTGGTGCTGGTGATGGGAGGACTCGGACTGCTGGGGGAAAACATGAGCCCACCGAAAGATTCTGATGCTAGAAATGCTAATTCTAATGGTAAAACCCAGTCTGCATAAATTCTGCATCATGTTTCTGCTGAGGAATTGGTTTAAATTAGGTTAATTTATTGTTGTGCAGTTAGTCCATCTGCTCCTGTTGTTGAGAGAGCTCAAGGTCCTCTTGCTGTCATGCTCTCCCCACCTCGACAGAGTGATAACTGGCAACAAAGTTTTGGTAGCTTTCAATATTTACATTTTAATAACTTTATTTTTCAGCCTAACGCAAGAGCCTAAATTTGTATTTCTCTGCTTCACAGCGACTCATCCTGCTCCTCTGCAGCAGTTTCTTCCTCCTTTAAACACCCAGCGTTCCCATGATGTTGTCCAGGCTCACGGTTCTAAATTGAGTCTCCACAGCCGACTTTCCTCCTCTTCCTCCTCCCCATCAGTCACCTCTGATCATCTCCACTCCCAGCCCTCTCCAGAAGCCATGCTGGCTGAGATAGCTCAGCTGAGCAAACAGAACGAGCTGATCAGGGCTCAGCTGAACCAGGCCAAGAGCCTCGGGTCAGGAGTCGCAGGACTACCTAACAGCAGTAACCAACAAGGAGAGCTGAGTCCTGTCAGCACGGGGAGAATCACGCCTCAGAGAGTCGGAGAGAGGAGGATGTCTGGGTCCATCAGCACTAGCAGAAACCAGAACATTCAGTCTCCTGATGAGGAGACAATGAGTCAAAAGGTGAGAAGCGTGCTGAAATGTTGGATTGATTCAGAAATCGAGCAGATTGAGAATTTGCAATGATTTTATATAAAAATATTCTGCATGGATTCAAAGAAATTCTCAATAATAGAGGCAGCAACAGGAAATGTCCCAATATTTCATATAAATATAACACACATTAATACATTCAGAACACCTGCTTGTTGACTAAATTAACCGACTGGGATAAATAAAGTTGCATTGAATTGTCATAATGTTACACTGAGCAGCTCCAATATTCAGTTTTAGGACAGATAATCTACTTTTTTCAAATGTTTTTTTTTTTTTTTTAAGACTTTAGCATAAATTTACTAATGATAATTCTTTCAAATACTTCAGTGTATATTCGCTTTTCTTATTCGTCATTCCTTTCAATGTTTCAACATTTAAATCAAAATCCAACGAAAAAACATGGAGGTTTGGGAGGGACTTTGAAAACCTTGCTTTGTGTATGTGAAACTTGCCAATCAGGATTATTAAATTAATTACTAAACTTACAGCTTTGTTATTACCTTCAAAACTTGCAATAATGTCTTTACTTTCCAAATTAGTATTATAACCAAGTTTTGTATTGACCAATTTCTCCAAGTCTCTCCAAAACCCAGCTGATTGGGGGCATATACAAAACAAATGTAATATACATTCTGGGTCCACTTCACAAAAGGTGCATTTGTCACTGATGCTAGTAAATTTGGAAATTATTTTGTTACAAGGATAAATGTTATGTAAAATTTTAAAATGCAGTTCCCTTATTTTGTTTGAAATACAGAATTGGTAAGGGCACGTCCATGCTTTCCGCCAACCTATATTGTTTAAAACTGCGATTTCCAATAATATTTTCCTCTAGGCAAAACTTTGTTATGATGCTGAAGTACTTTCCTGAGATATTTGTTAGTACATTTCTTGTCCATTATTTCAATGCCTCCAATCTTTAGGGATGGCATTTGAATATTAATTCTTTGGTAAGTTAAGTGAGATTTCATTAACTCAATCATTCCTTGGGGGATAGACTTTACAAAACAAAACTTTTTTCAAATGTTTGACTGGTTTTTCCCCTCAGTCTGCATCATCACACACCCTGAGTGTGAACAGTGTGGAGCAGCGCCTCCTGGAGCTCAACAGGCAGAGCGCAGCAGCCAGGAATCGACTGCTGGAGCTCATCGAGTTACAGAAGCAAAACGTGTCAGTCAGAATCTCTCCTTCAGTATCCCCTGTCCCCTCTTCAGCCTTCAGCCCAAACACAGCAGGTATGCCGGGTGGAAGAAGGATGCTTCTGTATGAAAGTTCACATAGAATTTTAAATAACTCTGCATTATTTCCTTTTCAGCTGGAGGACAAAGCTTAGATGAGTCAGAGCTGCTGCCTGAGAGGGACGTCCAGACACATCGACGGTGGGTGGAGGTTACGTGAGGCTCACGATAACCAGCAGATACTTAGATTTGCTATTTTCATATCTAGTTAATAGTTTTTTAGTCTGTACTCAACTAAACTTATACAGAGCTAACCCGAGTACAAATACAAAAACCACATTATTTGACAAGCTGAGGTCTGTGTCTCTACTTTTGATTACGTACTGCCAGACCTACTATAGAGTTAAGAAGTCAATTCAATCAAACGTGACAACATGAAGAAGGCCGAAAGGTTTTAAAAAGCAACACATCATGCCCCATATTAAAGAAATTCAAGAACAAATTAACCCAGAACAATATCTATAGTATTACAGGACTCACTTGGTTAAAGTTAAGGTCAGAAGTTACGATTCCACTATAGAGAGATGCAAAGATTTCTGAGGCCAAACCACCTTCTGTGGACTGATGAAACTTTCTGGAAGGTGTGTCCTGTTACATCTGGAGTAAAATGAACAAATTATTTAAGACATAATCATACCAACAGTCAAACGTGGTGGTGTGATGTCTGGCTTTGCGTTGATGCTTCAGGACCTGGGGCCTTATGTTATCAACCTCTTTCAGAGTTCTTAATTTCATCCCGAACCCGACCCGTCGGTTTGGATTAGGCCGAATAATTAATTGATTGAGCTGTCGGGTTTGAAGAAAGAAAGGAGAAAAAACCTGTGTTGTAATTATAAAAAATATAGAATGATTAATTCCATTCAGACTAGAAAAATAATAGTACTAAAACATGATGCTGAGCTATGAAGTGTGAGCAAAGTTCAGGTGCAGGAAAAATGTTGACAGCTCATTAAGTGCAGCGCTGCATGAGGTGCAAGTCCTCCCAGGCTGGCGTTGAAGCCTGCCTGGTGTCATTGGTAATGTTATTTGGGGACACGATTGATTGGTTGATTTTGACTGATTCATTCTCCATTTAAAAAAAAAAAAAAAAAATCAGGTTGGGGTCAGGCTTGGGTGGAGTGTTACATGTGATGATGCCGGGCTGGGATCAGGCTTCAAGTCCTTCGGGTCATTTTGGGTTTGGGCTGAATTTTTGGGCCTCTCATCATTTTCCATGCAATATTCCTACATACACATTTTCTTGATTTCAGCATATGCCTTCTTTTAGTAGAAAAGCCATGCAAGTCTTTGTATATTAGGCCTCTGGACAACTTTCTGTAATTGATGAAACCATGAATTCTGCTCTCTAGCAGAAAATCCTGAAGGAAAATGTCTGACCTTGGACCTAAAACAAGCAGTTTATGTTGGAAAACCCTTTAATGTGGATGAATTAAAACAATTCTACAAAGAAGAGTGGGACAAAATTCCTCCACAGCAATGAGAGGGACCAGTTATCACAAACACTTGAATGCAGTTGTTGCTACCATTAGTGCTACACTCACTTATTGGGTTTAGGGGTCAACACCTTTTTCATATTGTGTAAAAAAAAAAAAAAAGGAAAGAATCTGTAAGAACTAAGAAGGCAAATAATTTTCACTATATTGGTTATATAAGTTGGTTATATATTTTAATGACACTGGTGGTTTTAGGAGGACTGCTGACTGTAATAAAAACATTTTAAATTCAAATAAAATAAGATGATATTGTGTTTGTGTTGCAGATCTGCTGGTTCTGATGCGTCTTCTCACTGTGAGGGGTTTGAAACCAGGAACAAAAACCAGGTGCACACAAACATAAACCAGAAGACCACATGAATGTTCTCAAATCAGATCAAACTGTTATGACTTGGATCTTAATTTGTTTTTATTTTTCCTCCGTAGATGGAGACGCAGAGGGAACGAGAAGGCTGGTTTTCCTTGTCTGCTCACATGAGATGACAAGAGAAATGGTTCAGACAAACTCTAGGAAACTCGAATGTTAGTATTTTGTGTCAATGTTTTTAAATGCCTATAATAAAATGTATTTTTAAATTTAAAAACTTAAAATAACCATGTTTTGTTTATATGGGATGTAATGTTGCACTACAGCCAGCAGATGGCACTGCAGATTCACAAAAACAATCAAAATGCTGGCACCTGGTTTTTAAGAACTCCCTAAATGAATTCCATACACTTCAATAGCCTAAATTCATTCTACAGTTTATACACAAATGGTTTCTTTCTAACAGCAAATGTGGAGCATTTCTAAAGAGATGAGTAGACGGTACATTTTGGACTTGTATACAAATAAAAATGGACAGATTTGTAACTTTAATCACCTAAAAATACAGAGTACCAGTGAAGAATATGAGTCAAACATTTCTAATCTCAGCTCTTAAACTAAACTCTTAAACTCAGGGGACATTTAATTGGCACTTATAGTTGGTGTGGTTATATTCAAGTGTCACATTAAGTGATGGCAGTGGGAAAGTGATTTATATTCATGTTTTTCCTACTGTGAGGCTAAACGTCTGGGGAGGTGTGTGTGTAGGCAGGAATGTGTTGAAGTTATGATTTGAGAAGTTGTTTTTGCTTCTGAACAACAGAAAACTGGCAAAATAAGACTTACAGACATACAGAAAACTATTTCCTATGAAGTTAATTCACTCTGCCTTTATCAGTTAAAGTAATGCTAATATCTTAAGTAATTTAACTGCCCTGTGATATGTTTATATTGTAAGTAGCTGGGTTTTTTCTGTAGTTCAGCATAGTTTTATATGAATTTGACTTATGCATGATAAATAAGTGATCACATGTCAACTTGTTTCCACTCTAGGTGATGTTTGCTCTCCGTTTTAGGCTTTTAAAGTGACACACTTGATTCTCTTTCTTTTATAGTGAGTCAGCAGATATGTGTGAACGAAGACAATGAGCAGCGGGGAAATCAAAAGGAGTAAATATTGTAGATAATAACATGACGGAGGCATAAAGGAGTGAAGGACAGCGGCCGTAAACGTGGGGTCAGGGGTCACGGTGGCGACGCAGAAGGTGGTGAGCAGGGCTCATTGTGCTGGAGCGGGGTGAGTGAAGGACGGGGTGAATGGGGATTAACCTCAGCCCAGTGCCCCTCAATACCCCACTCCCCTCCTTCACTGGGGGGAGGTTCTCATGTGAGCAGCACCTTCACGCTGCTTCTCAGCAGCTTCTGCTCCTCACACTGATTTTACCAGAGAACAATCAAAGGAACAACTATTATCAGTCGAGTTATTTAGTTAAAAAATAAATAAGTCACTAAAGTGAAAACAATACTGGGGAGGCATCAGGGAGGGATGGGACACTTATTTAAACAGGCCCCCACTTCACCTCAGTGAAGGAGGCTCAGAACAACACACACACTAAAGCTTGAACACACACTCTTTGATATGATGAACAAAGAGAAAAAACCTGGTTTATGTCATCTCGATTCATTAATAAAACCAGTTATTGCTCCTTATTTTTTAAATTGAAGATTATTTATATTTCTTTAACTGAATTGAGTTGAATAAATAAAATAAATGTTCATCCTCTGCAGGTTTTCCTTATTTGTAGCCCTTTAAGACCCGACACATTAAATAATTTTCAAATTTGAAACATTTGTTTGCTAATGATATCAATCATTGACTTCCATAATGAATTTATCAAGCAGTTACATAATAATACAACAATAATTATACTAAATAAAAATTCCACTTGACACATAAGTACACAAAGGGAAGACTGAACTTAAGCTTTTTCAGGAAAATACACATCTAGTTAAACAGATGGAGCTCTTAGAAATGTGTGTATCATATGTCACAATGGGGTCTTAAAGGGTTAAACTTTTATTTATTTTTAAATTCACTTAAAAACTTTCAGTGTAACAATAAAGCCACTAGGGGGCAGTATTAATGTGTTGCTATGGTTTAAGTTTGAATTGAATTTTAAACAAATTTATGACATTTTAAAATATGTCTCTGTTTTTCATAATAATAATTAAGAGACTAGACACAAACAACAAATGCTTGAGACTGAACACCTTTTACAGTGCATCACTTCTGTGTGATGCATCTAATTTTAAAATGATTAAAACACAGAAAAACCCCCACATCTGACATCTAAATTAGACATATTCTAACATGTTGTTTTAGCTTCTTTTGGTGCAGTTTGGTTTCATGTGCAAAAGCTTTTTTGTTATTTGATCATTTTTTTTGCCTCATCAAAAATTACCCATAATAAGCCTGGTGTCAGCACATGCATGGCGTGGCATGTTTGCATGTTTTGCGTGTGAGCGGTGTCAGCGTCCTCCACAGCTGTGCGAGGTTCTGATCTGCAGCATGCTGTTGGCTGCTGTGAAAATATTATTGCAAGTGTTTATTATTGCTTCAGTGTGAAACAGTGGGAGTGTTGTGTGTACGGCACGGGTTGGTGGAGTAATGGAGTGCTTGCGTGTGTGAGTGAGTGGGTGAGTGGGTGGGGTGGGCGGATGGGGAGAGGTTCCTCGCCCTTCTCCTGTTCTCTGTTTCCCACCGGCCAGCCCCCGGCCTGTGGCCCGTTGCACCCTGGGTAATGGGGAGGCCTATTGGAGTTGATTAGTTCCGGCTGGATCCCAGATAGAGTTCTGACAGGCAGGAGAAACGAGCTCTCAGCGTGACCCTCCGCTCACACACACACACACACACACACCCCTGTCTCAGTCACAATGGGTAAAGCAGGAAAAGGGCTTTTTAAACAACTGCACTCCTCTGAATCCAAAACTGAGCTATTACTGCAACAGAACACACACACTGCTATATTTGCTGCTACTTCCAGTCTGAGCATGGGCACATTTTTCTCAGCGTTTCCCTCCATAACAACACGAATCCTTTCTCATGAATCCGACAACATGAAGATGAATATTTACGCTCTGTGTTGCATAAAGAATCGGCTGCATGCATTCAGGAGCTTTGTGTTTTCTTTGTCGAACCATCACATCCACCATGCTGGACACCTGTGGCATGAACTCACATTCCTCAGCAGAGCAGCATCACTCCTCTCTTCAGCTTTATCCTCCTCCTCCTCCACCTCCTCTGTCTTTCTCTCCTTCTTTCTCCACACATAATTGATTAAGGCCCGTTTTCATAAATCAATTTGGGACGCACATCAGTCAGCCCTGAATGGAGGAGACCCCCCTCTGTGCAGCGGTATTAATCTACCTCAGCATGCCCTGCCACTCTCACTTACATGCTCACATACACATCTGCATGGTTTTCCTCCTTTAGTTTTTGGGGTTTGGCAGTCGAAGGTCACCAAACATGAAATATGCAAACTCGAGCTGTAGTTTTGGAGTGGAAACAAGCAGTCTGATGGACACAAACGCTGTTTTTCAGAGAGTCTGAACGACACGCGCTGCTCTGCAGAGAAAGAGACAAGAAATGTCTGAAGGAAGTGATGGGCTGAAAACGAGGACGGCAAAATAGAAAGTGGGTTTTCTATAGGAGAGAAAGAAGTTGTTTGCTTTAAGGAACAAATACGTTGTTTGTTCACTCAGCAGTCTGTCTCTAAGTTAAACAGTGTTTATAATTACAGCAATTTAATTATCACTATTATCAAATGACTTCATCTCTTTTCCTCTTCCATTCAGAGTGGTGTTTTGGGTGTTTTGATACGAATGTAACCATGACGCCGCCCTTTCTTATTAGAAAAACCTTTCCAAGTCGCAATGCATGCTGGGAACATGAGCCTGCAACAGCTGCAAGTGATATTCCTGACTCTCCCCCCCACCCTCTGCTGCTCTCAGTCTGGATTTTCTGTTCCTGTTTTTCCCCCCCTAGCAGTTTCCTTCACCTTGATGTTTTTTTTTTTAAATAATCTTTGTTCTCCTGGTGCCCCAGCTTCTATTTGAGTCCAGTTGTTCCACCTTTCCTTCATCTCTCCGCCCTCGCCCCTCCATCCGTGCTGCAGGGTGTTGGCTTTAGTGGCAGTGAAAGCTGCTTCGCCTTTAACAACAGTTTGTCTTAATGAGAGGAGGGGGGGATTCAGGAGGGATGGGGGCGGAGGGTCACAGCTGAAGCCAATTGCGTCCCTTTCCTGTCTGAGGCGCTGCAGGCTGGGGTCAAGCTCAGGGTCACGCTGGCCCATCGCTCTCACCGAGTCCCAGTTCTGGTTTGGAATCGCTGCCCGCATATCTGTGTGTGTGTGTGAGAAAGTTAAGAGGGCAAGGAGGCACATCTGTTTCTGATCCCCCCAGAAAGCCTCGCGATCCAGACCTGGACAGGCTTGGGGTGCCTGTGCTGAGGGGGTTAGTGGTCACACGCACACAGTGTGTCGAGTACAATGTGGTGTGATGTGGCGTGTTTTCACAGCCACCTCCTCCCGTCAAGACATCTGCAGGAACCAAAAATCACGCTTAAATACACAATTCAGCTTACAGTGCGCCATATGAGGTCTTAAATTCTACGTGAATCATGAGAGGAAACATGATGTTTCTGCTTGTTCACGTGAGATAAATGTCATCTCCACTGACAACATTTATGTCACACAACTGGAGCATTGTGCGTTCATAGAAGCAAAGAATGTAAGAGACACTCTATCACGATGATTCACATCTGCATGTACGTATATAACATGTGGGAACAGTAAAATACTTGTTAGAAACTAGAACCAAGATAGATTGGAGCTTTCTAAATGCATTCAACACACAATAGAAAATATAAGATGATGTATTTTAAGCAAAGTTAGCTGATTGAACACTTGATTATTGTAGAAATGACTGTGTGGTTTTTTCCTTATTATTAAAAGGTGCAACAGTCCAGTCCATTAATTATCTTAGAACTACTTTAAAGGGGAAGATACCCTCATATTCAGCTGTGTTGGTTTATCCATGGATGAATGATCCTTACAAGGTGTTCCTCATAGAAATCGTGACTATATAAGATTTATTGCTAAAAAGCATTGTAACTATAAATAATGGACCAAGGACAAATTCCCTCACTTTTTATTTTTGACTAAATATTTGTGACATTTACACACTTGTCTTTGACCCTTGTTAACTTTGCATTAATGTTTTTCAAATAGTTCACTTCTCCATTTTTGTATAAACTGGTTCTTGGGTCACTGTTCAACAGTCCTGTTCTACCAGATGATATCATTATATTTCTGTTGTGACTATATATTTTTTTCACTTGCGCATTTTGGAACTTTAAAATAACTTAGGAACATTTTAGAAACATTGTAGTTTTAAAAACCACTGTATTAGCAGCTAAGGA
Source organism: Callopanchax toddi (assembly GCA_006937965.1). Lineage (NCBI taxonomy): Eukaryota > Metazoa > Chordata > Actinopteri > Cyprinodontiformes > Nothobranchiidae > Callopanchax > Callopanchax toddi. Next base: position 2,200,946 of record SSNR01000004.1, read on the forward strand.
CAAGATTATAAACATTCGGCTTGTAAAACAATGTGTTAGCTAAGGAAGATAAGATGTGGGTCTGGACAGAACTGTTAGGATGAGCAATTATGAGAAGTCCTTGGTAACCATAGCAACTGGACCTATGATGATGCAGGAGGTCTAGAGCCATGGAGGAAGGCGGAGGGGCCACACTGTCAATTGTAGCTCTTGGTTCCTTTTTGCTCCTGGTTATTTGGAGAAATGTGAGCCTCCCTCCAGAACACGGTGATGTTTTTCCTGCAAACCTCCTGATCATTCAAGGATTTTTCCTGTTTTCCGCTCAGCACCGTTGATTAATCTTCCATAACTTTGACTGAAATTGTTTTGTGCCTTTTCTGGATAAAAAAGGCCCGTCTGCTTTCAATTTTAAATGGTGGTCTGATCCTGAAACTTCTCAAAAAATTATTATAAAAAACTTTTTTAAATGTTATAAAATAAAGTAGCAAGGTTTAATGAAATAATTTTTTTAAATAGAAAATATCCTTTTAGTAGTCCACAAAAACACTGAATACTTGACATTTCTAAGTATATCGGTGAACGCCCTATAAAAGGGTTAAGAATCCCCTCTAATAATGAAGCGTTCTCTTTATAAAAGGCAACACATAATAGAAGCAGTTCAAATGAACGGTTTTATAAATCCTTACACTGGTGTTCATTTTGCATAACACAGTTATTTACACATGGCTATTTATAAATGCTGGTGTCACTCTCCCTGTAGGATTATTATCATAATATTTCTTTCAATAAAACCATAATGAAAAACTGACTGCAGTGTAAATGTTTAAATGTTCGTATGAACTGCTACGATTTTTTTTGCCTTTGGAGTTATTTCAAGACAGCAGCAATTCACTTTGGGTATTCAAAATTCACTTCTTTGAGCTAGCTGTTAGCACATTGAGCTAGCCGTTAGCACATTGAGCTAGCTGTTAGCTCATTGAGCTAGCTGTTAGCTGATGAATCCATTCAGAATTACACTTAATTTCTCTAAATTGAAGCCGTTTGAAGAGCTATTTGTAACAGATATGATATTAATTGCTCACTTGTCTATCGCAAAACCTCAATTCAAAATATATTTGAAAATTGTTGGCGTGAAGTTTTTTGTCAAATTAGCTATGACTTAATATTTTTCTGTTTGTGAGGTTAATTTTAAAAAGTTTAAATGAAAATAGTTGATTCAATAGTCCTATCAGAACTTGTGATGTAATAAATCACCATTTTATTGTTTATGTGGAAGTTTAAAGAGCATATTTTAAGTTAGACACTCCCTTAAACAAATGTTTAGAGAAATATAATAGAAACTTTTTCTGAATAAAAATGTACACAAATTCAGCTTATTTAGGCTCTTGGATTCGTTTTTGTGAGAATTGTCAATTTTTTCACCAAACCGGAAGTGACGACAGTTCAGGGAGACCGTTCGTTCTCTATATAGAAAACTGATCCACTATTCACTACTTGTGACGAGCAAAACAAACCCCCAGAGTGCCGTTATTTTATTATTTTATTACTATAGTGAGAAGTTATTTTGTTAAGATAAAAAAAAAAAAAAGATAAAAACAATCAGTCCTGTAAGGCTGTACCCTGTCGGTCCAGCTGTAGACCGTGACCCACCTCCTCACTCGGGTCTGGGTAAAATACCAGCGTTTAGCACCAGGTTTTGATCATCAGAGCTCCAAACATTGAGCTGCGTTCAGGTGGATTGTTAAGAAATGAAAGAGTTTATAAAAAGTTTCACAGGATGCAGCTAAACGGTTCGAGGATGATCGAAACAGTGTCAGGTCAGGCTGGAAACCCCGCCTTGAAGCCCCTCTTGGTAGCCCCACTGGGAACGGGAAGCCCCTCTGGAGAGCATCGCGGCATGGATTTACTGTACCCCGCCAGCCAGGTGAGGGTCAGACACCTGAAGGAAACGCTCTCATGAAATCGCTGATCGGTACCGGACTACGACCCACCACGAACCGTACCAAACCTGGCATGGAAACGAGACTCAAGTCTCCCCGTTAGCTCCTGTTAGCTGCTGCGTGCTAACAGCGGTTCCGGTGAATAGATCGAAGTAACGGCGCCTGTTTAGAGTCACACTGAATGTTTTTCGCTGGTATGTGGGACTCCATCACATCCAGTCCTGGACTAGACCAGGACCACCGGGGTTTTTTGTCTCCAAACAGAAGTCACCGTACCGGTAAGGAAGCCGTGCCGTTGTTGACTCAGTGTCCTGACAGACTGGCGATTGGCATTCACAAACATAATAAATATAATTTAGCATTTTTTATTAAAATGAATTCACACCGACTTGATTAAAGAGTGCTCTAACCTAAAACTAACAACTCATCGCCGACAGCGAGCAGGCAGCTGGCAGACTAGAGCGGTGCCAGTCTGAGATGTTAAAGTAGTTTAGCTTTAAAAAATCTAACACAATGATTAAAACAAGCATCTGTTACACAAACTCCACACAACAAAGGGCTCAATTGATCATATTTATGGGATTATTGATCGTACAGAGTGTTAAATTACCCTACAAATACTTTATTTATCTACATCTGACAACACTGTAAGCAGCGCCACCTAGCTAGGAGCTCCCTTAGCTGACGTCACAGGTCCACATATGAAAAAAAAGCGTTTTTAGAAGCTTTGCAAAAAGCGGCACTTTTGACTAGAAAAATGGTTTAAAAAAATGTATTGTAAAACAAAATACCCTCAATAAACATTTCAAATAGTATTTTTGGACAGAGTTTTATCAGAATGTAAAAAAAAAAAGAACTTAATATATGCTCTTTAATTCATCTGCTCGATGAAATCTAACTTACCAGAATAAATAGCTTTACTGAAGTTTTTTTAAACATCATGATTATTCTCTCATTACTTTGAGCTCCCCAGGTGTAAAGTTGAGATGAAACGCTGCGTCAGTCTTTGAACAGAGCCCATAAAACACGCACGTATTAACAAGCATGACTAACAAGCTGCAGGAATCACAAACCTGGATCATTACACTCACACGCTCCTACATCATGTCTCCTCATGTATAAGGTTTCTTTTGTCTCAAGATTCATCTTTTGTCTTTTAGTTGCAGCTTTTTTCATTTTTCCACACATTTCATGCTTGATAAAACCCAGACATCTTTGTAAAAATGGTTTTGAGATATTTTCCTTATGGTTGTCCCAGCAGACAATTCCGTTTTTTTTCCCACGTATGTTTTTATTTTATCGCAGCCCTAGTTTCTGTTGGCAAGGATAGAATTGTAGGTGACTAAAAAAAGCAGCTATTGAGATCTTTGACTACAAAGTGTCTAAGAAATGCCCCAGGTCAGTCGATACGGCGGGATGGTAACAATCCTAGATTTGACCAAATGATCCAAACTGCCTTCTTTGAAGGTGATACTGAAAGCGAGTGGAGCTAGAATGTTGGTGAGCACCATTTAGCTGAAGAACTCCCATCAGTAAGCCATTAGGACAAAGCTGAACCAGGTGGCCTGGAAGCAGTTTCAAGACGCCACAACTTTCAAAGAAACCCCTTGTTGGTCCAAATCCAGTAAGTCGGAGGGAAAACCTGATGACAGTGTGGTATGATGGATGTCCTCGGGTTGGCTTAAACACACTGGTCCAAGTCGGAGTGTTGAAACTGACTGACTAATCCAAAACAACTCACTAAACACATCAACTTTTCTCACCATGGAGATAGTTTACTAAATATGGGCTGATGTCTGAACATGATTTAGCATGCTGACACTTTCCCTCGTTTAGGCTGATTCACCTGGGATGGATCTTTCGGCTCTAATAATCCGACTACAACCAGTTTTCGTGACTCTGATTCTTCTCAGGATTCTTCTAATCTAATTTGTTACCTATGGCTGTTTACCACTAATAAAAGCTATTATGATCTGGGTTTTGTCCTTAGAGGGAAATGGTTTAATCACAACTTGCGATGTAATTAATCTGCAGCCTTTTGAGGTCATTATCAGCTGCTCAGATCATCTGTGAAATGAGATATAAAACCACAGGATTTTTGTTGTTGTTGCCATTTTAAAGTGTTTTTCTGAGTAAATATAGCAGTTCTGGTGCATCCAGGTATCAAATCCTGCAGGAATTTCTGCCGAAATAACCATGTAATGTAGAAATAACAGCAGTGTAAAGGTTTATAAAATAACGCAGCATAAACTGCTGTGAATTTTGGAGACTGAAGCTGTTTTAAAATTGTCTTAATTGAGCACAGAATAGCTGTTCTGGACATGATCGGTTTCTCTCCAAACTTCCTTAAACATTGAGGCCTCACTCTTCCGAGGAGCTATAGAGAGGATAGATGTTTCCAGCTGCTGATGCCGATGGTTGTAGCTTCACTTCTTTGAAGTTCATCCTGTCTTTCCCTGTTTTTCCTTTTCCCACACGTCACCGATGTGTCAGTCTGACATCCACAGATTGCTTTGCTGTTCCTCTTTAGCTCACCTGAGCCAAAGAAATGTAATGTTTTCTGCCAGGAAAATCTATTAATTTCTCTCCATGCCCTTCTTTCCCCCGCCCCCG
>SSNR01000004.1:2210294-2295384 GCA_006937965.1 Callopanchax toddi
GGGTCTGACGTAGGGCTGCGTCTCCTGCTGGGGTGGCGTTTTGGCTGCCTCAGGGTGTCCCTCTGGCGGCCGCGTCTGGGGTCTGGGGTGCTCTGCGGCGGAGGCTGCAGGTAGCTGCTGGGTGGCTGGGTCATTCCGGGGGGGTCTGGGGGCTCGGGTTCTGGGGCGGGCCGTCTCTGGCTGGGGCCTGGGGTGGTCCTGGGGGCTCGGGTTCTGCTTGGCGTGTTGCTGGCGGGGGGGGGCTGGTGTCTGTCCCGGTGCCTGGCCCTGGCTCTGGGGCCTTTAGTTTGCTGGTGGGCCTTGGTACCACCTAGCCATGTGGGGCTGGTTCCATCTGTGCTGGGGGGGAGGAGTCTTGGGTCTGGGAGTGGGGGGCTTTGCCTTGGTGTCTATGTCCTATGTAAGTTTGTAGTTTACGATGTGCGTGATTGAGGGAGGTATAGTTACCCTGCTGGAGTGGGGGTGGGGGACTCCGTGGGCTCCGTGGCGCTATGTGGGGCTCCTGCCGTGGACCTGGATGGGTGGGCCGGCGATCTCCCTGCCCTGGGTGGTTTTGGGGAACGGGGGTGCTTACTGGGGCAAGCGGGGGAGCTGGCCCCCTGGGAGGGCTTGTCCCCCCAAGTCTTGCCTCCCCATCCCCGGATTTTTCCCTCCATCTGCTCCACCACGTCACCACACACACAGGGCTTTGGGTCACAGGTACGTCATGGGTGTGGAACACCATCTCTGCAGTCCTGTGGCCCAATTTTATTGCACAATTTAAACACTTCCACCACAGACATTCTTACATTATGCATCTAGGGTCTTTGGAGAAATTACACCCAGTAATACCCGGGGGGAGGGAGGTCTAGCCGGCTAACCTCTCCTCCGGTGTCATTACCCATCTCAACGCATTTAGACACTTAGGATCCAGGGCGGGGGATGGCGGGCCGCCCCCCACTCTTTTTAAAAGCATCTTACTACAACACGCATCAACACCACATTGGAGCAGGTGGGGGGAGACTTGGGGTCTTCACACACCCCTGTTCTTTGCTTGCTGCCTGGGGCCTGGAGTGGAGCGGGCCGTCTGGTCGGGGTCTGCAGTGGGGGGCTGCTCGGCTGCGGCGGGGTGCGCGGTGGTCTGCTTATCCCCACTTCAGTAAGGGAGGGACCATCTTCCATCTTCACCCTTAGGGCGCTGGTCCCTGGTCCTGAACATAGAATGTGCATGGGGAGCGAGAGTGGGTGTACAGCGTCTATTGTGTGTCTTGGTATGTTTGCAGGAATGTGTGTGTGCACGCATGAGGGAGGGAGCGTGATTGTGTCTGTGTGTGACTGTTTTTCTGTCAGGTTTCGTCCCCCCCCCCCTGTGACATGCTAGGCCCTCCTTGGCAGAGATTATCCTCCCTGGCTGCGCCTCGGCATTGGTGGTGCCTTTCTCCAGTAGCGTGCTGGGGTGTCTCGAGGTCTGGGTCTGGGTGCTGGGGGCATCTGCCTGCTCTTCTTCCTGTGGCTGCCTGGTGGGATCTGGGCCCCCGGGGGTGGTCGGGCCTCTGCTGGGGCTGGTTCGCTCCTGGGTCTCGGGTCTCTAGTTCCAGCTGGATCTACCCTGGATGGCCGGCTGCAGGCGGTGCCTGTGAGCTCCTAGCCGCGACCCCCCCAGGGGCTCTAGCGCGGCGACTGCCGGGGGGCCCACGTGGGGTGAGCCTCTGTGCCCTCTGGGGGAGAGTTTAGCGACTGCCCTGACGGCGATCTCCCTGGGGTGTCCGTGCCCTGGGTGGCCTCCGGACTTCTGGGGCCTGGACCTCCTCTGCGTCCTCCGTGGGCCTTGGGGGCGGGTCTGTGGCTCCTCGAACTTATTATTGAATGTTTCAATAGAGAAACCTTACATAAACAAGCACGCATATATACACACAGGTGATCACAAGGTGCTCACATAAAGACGGACTCAGGTGTTTTCAGACACATTGACTGGGGCTGTGGTTGGCACTGAACTCTCTTGAACTGGTGTATACGTATACATTTGAAGAATATCACAACTGATGTATATTCATATGCTGTTTGTTGCTGTTGTATCTTTTCTCCCTGTTTTGTTTGCTTGTTTGTGCTTTATTTACAGGTCTAGAAGTGGATTCTTCACGTCTCTTGTTCTCTTCTTTTTCTGTTTACTTTCTCCCCCATCCCTCTTTCTGTACCCTTCCCTTCACTTTCAGGCTCCGTGTCCAATCAACCATAAAAACATTCTAATAAAGATTTTGGGGGTTATATTTAAACAAAAATCAGGAGGAGTTTTATAGCAGTGGCTGTAACCTCTCACCTGAAACAGCAACACTGTTGGGCTTGTTTTTGGCACTCAGACATTATTCTGTTTGCTCCACAGCCGGACAGGACACGGGGTTAAAAAAAAAAAAAGCATGATCCCACTTTTATTTTCACAGTACATGGTTATTTTGACTGATATACAGTATTAATAAAATCCTGCAGGGCTTGACCCTTGATTGCATGCAATGGAATTGCTATATTTTGCTGCAGATATTTACAAATAAAAATAATCACAACTGTTGTAAACAACCATGTAATGCACACTTTATGGTGGTATAAATTTCACATTAACTGCTTCAAAACTTTGGAATCTTGGGGGCTTTACCTGTATACAGGAGCAGCTCCTTCACGGTGGATTTTATTATTTTATTAAATATTAACAGCTTGGGGAACACATGGCTGGAGGGCCAGACATAGCAGGCCTCCTACCTAGGTACAAGAGCATCAGTCTGTAAACTTTATTTCACTAAACTGAGGTTGCTCAAGAAGCTATCTAGGACTGGTAAAATAATTATGAGTTTAAATGTTTTATGAATTGTTTGACTCTTACATGGAAAAACACCTGAAAATGGCCATAGACTACTTTTAAAGTTGAGCTTAAATGTGAGAACTTTCCATACAGACTAGAGTAAGCCCAATGCCAGTTTCCTCTTTGGCGGCCGTTTCAACATTATTGATGTTGTATCCCACCCCAAAGTACTTTTAGTTCTGTGAAAGACATTTTGAGCCTCACTGTCAGTGTTTAGGTTCAGTTTGACAGTTTCTGAAGTCATTTTGTGACTTTAAAGTGTTTTAAATATGGCCATAGGAGGTCATGGTCACTCATCTTTATGAAATTTGTGTTCACATTTCTTTAAAGTTTCTGATATTTTCGACATACCAGGAATTTATTTGAAGTGATTTTGACTCACAAGAGATGTGAGAGCCATCGTGGTCGAAACACTTCACCAGATCACCTCTGTGGATGGGACTGTTTGAGTTGTGGGTTTTCCCATCATGCCCTGTGAAACACATCCCTGTCACCGCTCCTGACGGAGGTGTGAGCGGTCCACTCAGCTGTCTGTCAGTCCCAAACAAGCAGAGGCTTCACTGTGTGACAGGCTGGAGAAAAGGGGGCGGGACGTCCTCTGGGAGCGCGTGGTTGGACAGCAGGCTTGAAGGCAGCGTCTGCTTATTTGATAAGAAGTCGTCCATCAGGAAGGAAAATAAACAGTAGAGCGTGCTGCTACTGCAGAGCCAGAGGAAGAGCTGTTACTAGAGCACAACACAATATTTACACTGCCACACACACACACACACACACACACTAGGACTAGCTAGCACAAAAACCTGCTGTCATTAGGCAGAACAAACACTGGGACAGATTTACATACAGTAAACAGATGCTCAGAGAATAAACACAAGCTAAGATGAAAACTGTTCTTTGAGAAACACAAATGTCAGCTGTTTGCTGGTATTTACTCCACGCTTTGTCCAGGATGACTGACTGTTAGTAGAACACACGTTCTGCTTATGCTAACAGTTATTCATGTTCAGACTACCAAGTTTCTAGATAAAAAACTGAAAAATAATTTTTTGTGTTTCACATATTGATGTTCAGCTCTCAACATCCAGAAAAACATTTACCAGTAGTCCTTTAAAAAAACAACAACTCTTTCTTATCCTAACACATTTAATTTTAAATGTTCATTTCATGAAAGAAAACCAATGTTAAAGGGATTGTTCAGATTTTGAAAGTGATTTCTATGTAAAGGTTGTGAACAAAGAAATTAGTTCATCAATTCAACAGTTATTTTGGCAGAAATGTAAAATTCCATACAGTGATGATACTAGAGGTAAGCTAGCTAGCTGCTAATGCTATTTGTGTTTGAAAATAACCACATAAATCAATGTTTAAAGAGTTATTAACAGATATTATTCTACACTAGTGTCAATGGCCCTTTGGTCCTCTCATTATGCGCTACATTATTTATCATGGTGAGTTGAATATGAAGCATTTAGACCAGCAGGGTCCAAACGGGGGTGCTTAAAGAAAACAGCAGTAAACTAGTTCTGTATAAAGTAAATGAACAAATGTGCTTTTTGGTTATTTTTGCCCTGTTAATGTTGAGTGGGTGGTATAATTCAATAAGTATGACTAAAATTCAAACGTTTCAAATGATTTTCAAGGCATTTGTGATTTTAATGTAGGCCCTGACCAGCTTGTTTTACCTCATGAGGTGTTATTTATGTCAATGTGTCCAAACCCTGCACCTAATATCTGCTAATAAGTGAATTGGTTTAGATGACGATGTTGGGAAGAGTGGAGGGATCATTGATCTCCTGACTAAGTCCCTCCCTCTGGCTCTGACTGACAGATAGCATCGATACAGCTCCTCATCGCCTCCCTGCCCTCTGACCTGGGATCTGCCTTTCAGCTCTGAGGGTGGAGAGAGACAGGAAGGAGATGGCATACAAACCCGTACTGTCATCTAAATATCAGGATGGGGTATGGATACGTTAGCTGGGATGACACTAGGAGTGTGATTTGCTGTAGTTCATGGATCCAGTAACTTTATTTTATCTGCTCCTTGTCAGAATTAGTCAGAGTGAGTTGCTGCCAGTAGATGTGTGTGTTTGGGTGTGTGCTGTTGCTCTTGGATAGTAGACATGTTTGCAGCCTGTGTTCGGGAGTCTCTGTAAGTCATTTTGGTGTGTTTTTTGGAGGGGTGAGATCATGCTGACACTGAACATAAAGACTCATTGAGTTGAGTGGGACCATAGGCTGAGTCAGGAGGTGCAGTGGGAACAGGGATCTGTGTACGCACACACACACACACACACACACACACACACACACACACACACACACACACACACACACACACACACACACACACACACACAGTTTTTGCTCTCGGGGCAGTGAGTGGAGAGGGCTCCCGAGGGCCAGGGGGACTATCGTTTTCCTCGTTAATTATGACCGTCTGGCAGGCTGGAAAGCAGGAAGTCAGAGAGGGAGAGATGGAAAGAGGGAGGGATGGGAGATAGATGATAGGAGGCAGAAGGGGGGACGAGAAGGGGTGAGTCAAAATAAGGGAAAAGAAGCAAAAAAGCCAAGATGGATGATGGGAGTATAAGATGGGATGTCTGCGTAGGGATGGGGGAGTATAGAGAGGCAGATCCAAATAAAACCACATGCAGGATGATAAAACCAGGTGTTTGATAAAAGGTGGAATGTTGGACTCTCAGCCATGACGGGTTTTTGGATGTTTTCTCCCCTCTCCCCGTCTCTTGATATACAACACACACTCCCCGACCTCTGCTTTCCTTCAACCTTTTGACCCTTTCAGAAAAACCAGCTTGAGTCTATAACTTAACTTTACTGTTCAACTTTTGGGCCCCTTTGAAGGGCCGTTCTTCACCGAAACTCCCTCCAGAGGTAGAGACCCAGCATAACTGACGTTAATGTTTTGTCATTTGAAAAAAAAATAAATAAAAAGAAGCATCGTAAGGCCAGTTCAGGCCAACCTCGAGGCCAAGCAGTTATAAAAGTTGAGCTGAGCAAAACGGGTCTTGGATTTAACCGGCTCCGGGTCCAATTAGGACTGTCTGCCGCATCTGGACACAGTTAGGAGCTTGAGTCAAAACTCACACTTCGTTCCAGCAGGGATATAAAGTCACAACTTTCAGACTGCAGGCCACTTAAGCTTTAATACCACAAAGAGCGGGGCAATATTTACAGCTCTACATGGCTGTGCTGATAAAAACCTGAAAGAGGAGAAGGCAGCGAGAGCAGGAGGCTGGAGGGCTGCTGTCAGGAGGAGGATTCTTTCCATGTTGCAACACAGCAGTTTGAGGGTTTGCTGAGGGCAAACAATTACTGGAAAGGGGACAAGAAGGAAAAAAATTACTTTCTAATAACTATAAAAAACACATTTCTGCTCGAACTGAACGCTGCTGATTTATATTTATGTTCTCAAAAAGCAACAACTAGTTCAGAGTCTACTGAATAAATACTTCTGTTCCTAAATTATTTAGATTTCAGCCATTCTGAGGTGTGTTTCTGTGTAAAAGTTATAAATAAGTCGTGTGTAATTCATCTTAAACTGCTTATCGAACAGCCTCAGTTCAGAGAAATGGATTTTGTCTCCCCAGAGATTTAAAAATAGTCTCTACTGTTTCTAAGAATTTCAGTTTCTAAAAATCTCAGTTTTAAACAAACATCCAGTGTGTGCAGGACTTAGCTAACTTTCATTTTTTTATATTTCTGCAGAGCACATTTTTGCCTCTATATCTACCTGAATCATGAACTAAACTTCATAAAAAATTATCTAATAAACTAAAAGAATTCTAAAAAATATATAGAGATGTTTGAATATAAAAGTAAACATTATTTCCTTGCATTATTAATACCTTAAATTTAATATTGTTATGTTAATTTATATTATATAAGCTTTATTGCCCCAAATAGATTTTTAAAATGCAAACAATTTCTTTGCTTTTTTCTGGTTGTGGGAGTTAAAGGGTTAATTGTTTTCCATTCAATATTTATAATCTACTAATTGTTCAAAACGATGCTTTTTAAATGAGGTCCTATGAATCCCAAAGAGTCAGGTTAAATAAAAAACGCACCAAACAAAAGCTAGTGGGCCTCAGGAGGAGAAAGCAGCTCCAGCTCATGTCAGTTTTTTTATTATACGCTTATTTCTGCAGCAATATTAAAAAATTCCTCCTGGACTTGACCCCTGGATGCACCAGAACTGGTATGACACTTGTAAGTATTTACAACTTTGACTTAGAAATACACTTTAAAATAGCAAAGCAACCTGTTTATGAACATTTTTGTTTCTAAAAACTAAAAAAGAAACATTTAAATGAAAGAAAGGTTGTTTTTTAGCTGTAGAACAACAAATATGGTTCAAATAGAAATGGATATCAGCAGATTCCAGGTTGAGCAGCACAGACACTGGAGAGAGAGACCGCCTGGTGTAAATACGTAAAGACAAAAAAATGAAATAGAAGCTGATGTAGTTCAATATAAAAAAGAACAATAAAGATGATTATACCACAGAAAATTACAGTCTTATATTGTCAGCGGAGATCTGAGTAACCCCTGAGAATAAAAACAGTATCTAATCAGAGCTGTAATGAACACATTCCAAAACATGACATGCACCGTAACTCAGCCTGGGGTCTGACCCCACCTGAGCCTGGATCTCTGTCTCAACAGCACAATCAGACTGGAATGAGAACCAATAACAGCCTATTACCCTCTGCACGCCTCCAACACACACACACACACGCACGCACACACACACACACACACAGACAGTAAGCTCTACTTTAGTAAGAATGTAAAAGAACAATAAAATCTCCGGATATGAAAAACTCCTGAGGCAGAGATGAACAGTTAAAGGACAGGATTCTCCCCTCTGTGCATGTGTGTGTGTGTGTGTGTGTGTGTGTGTGTGTGTGTGTGTGTGTGTGTGTGTGTGTGTGTGTGTGTGTGTGTGTGTTCACGTGTTTGTGCACTTCTGGAGAAGACATCTTAAAAGAAAAGAAAAAAGATGCCATAAATCTCTTCTGCACCAGTTGTTCTGAGAAATTTGAGAGTCTGGGGGTGAAGTCGAAGGCAGAGCTCAGTATCTAAAGCTGAGGCAAGCAACAACAACAACAAACACTTTTGATGAATGTTTTTTGAGGTTTTATAATTTGTACAGTTCACTATGAAATATTGCTGATAAACTTCAGAAATCTTCACATCACTTTTTCTAAGTAAAAATAAGAAAATTTGAAGCATATAAACTCCTTTTGTTGAAAAATCTTTATTTCATAATGTTGTTAAGATGAGCCTCAATGCTTCTCTCTTTTTTTACTGTCATTCTAATTCTGTTATTGTTAATGTAAAAAACCAAGACTTTTTAAATGAGTGCATCATTGTTCACCATTACATTTACGAATGATGTTTCTTAAGTTTAAGAAGTGTTAGTGTTGTTTTGTGATACTTATAACAGTCGTATGTGTTAATAAGCTCCAAATTTGGTTTTATTTTTTGGCTCCCCGTAGTGTTAGGACACTATAATGTGATGCACGGTGGTTTTCTAAGGTTTAAAATTAAACCCCATTTTTAAAAAATGCATATTTTTACCTCTTTGACGTGTTTTTTGTGTGTAAGCATAAAAAATGACTTGATAGCTTGATTACATCAGAAAAACTTCAGTTTCAGTTCTCTACTTTGGAATTGATAAGCTAACAGTAACATCTGCATGAACCTCGATATAATTTTGCAGATTAAAACCATTTTAAGAAGACAGCCTTACACTTTGATCTTGGCTTATCCAGTAGTTTGTCAGCCCTAAAGGACAGAAACTAATAATAATAATAATAATAATAATAATCTTTATTTATAAAGCGCCTTTCATACAGAAAAAAACTGTAACTCAAGGTGCTTAACAAGTTAAAATGACCCCACATAAACCACATTCCCATCCCTCCCCCATAAAAAACACACATACGCATACACACACACACATACACACATACACACATGTACACATACACACAAAGGACATTGGACTGAGTACAGATGAGCAGGTTCTAAGGAAACGCCATCAGAGGAGCCCTCTGCACCGGCAGCAGCAGGTCAACAGCAGCAGCCAACGCACCGACACGGGGCGACCAGAGGAGGCAGGGCTGAGACCTCCACCTGGAACCACCTGGAGAACCAGGCAGCCACAGCTGACCACCGCTCCCGAGGCAGAGGACTGCCTCAGAGGAAACACTGGAAGGAAATACTCAGTTAAAAGCTAGCTTAAAAAGGTGGGTCTTGAGCCTGCCTTTAAACACATGAGCGTTCTCTGCAGCCCTGAGGTTCTCCAGCAGCCTGTTCCAGAGGTGAGGGCCATAATAATAAAAAGACGCCTCACCGTGAGTATGTGTTCTAACTTTCGGGATGACAAGCAGACGGCTGCCAGAGGAGCGCAGAGACCGCAGAGGTTCATACGGTAAAAGCAATTCTGAGAGATAAGAAGGCCCAAGACCATTAAGACACTTAAAAACCATTAAAAGAACCTTAAAATCGATCCTAAAACACACAGGTAACCAATGCAAAGACTTCAGGATGGGTGTAATGTGCTCCCGCCTCCTGGTCTTCGTCAGGACACGTGCTGCTGAATTTTGTAAGAGTTGTAAACCTGAGATACTCTTTTTGGGAAGACCAGAAAGCAGGGCATTACAGTAGTCCATTCTACTGGTGATAAAAGCATCAGTGTCTCTGTGTTGGCCCGAGAGAGAATGGGGCGGACTCTGGCGATGTTCTTTAGGTGATAAAAACCTATCTTAGTAATGTTTTTAATGTGAGGGATAAAAGTCAGCTCAGAGTCAGAAATCACGCCCAGGTTCTTCACTTGTACAGAAGGATTCATAGACAGTGATTGTAGTTTTGGTCAAAGCTCTCTGAGCCTCAGGACCGATGACTAAAACCTCAGTTTGGTCCCGGTTGAGCTGGAGAAAGTTTTCTGCCATCCAGGACTTGATGTCTGAAATACAGTTAAAAAGTACTTCCACTGGCCGTGTGTCATCAGGAGACACGGAGATGTACAGCTGTGTGTCATCAGCATAACTGTGAAAATGAACTCTGTGTCTTCTGATGACGCTGCCAAGAGGGAGCATATAGAGGTTAAAAAGCACTGGGCCTAAAACTGAACCCTGTGGCACACCACATGTGATCCTGTGGACCTTAGAGGAGCAGGTATCTAGACTTACCATAAAAGTCCTGTCTGTGAGGTAGGATGTGAACCATTTGTGGACAGCACCAGAGAGGCCGGTCTGTTTTAAACGGGTTAATAATAATAATAATAATAATAATAATAATAATAATAATGCATCAGTTTTATATAGCGCTTTTCTAGGTCACTCAAAGACGCTTTACAGAGTTGCATCATTCATTCACACAGTCATTCTCACCGGTGGTGGTAAACTACGACTAACGTCTGTAGCCACAGCTGCCCTGGGGCAGACTGACAGAGGCGAGGCTGCCATTCTGCGCCATCGGCCCTTCTGACCACCACCAACATTCACACACAGTCACATTCACACAGGCAAGTTGGGTGAAGTGTCTTGCCCAAGGACACAACGACAATCTAACCCAGCCAGAGCTGGGGATTGAACCAGTGACCCTCCGGTTACCAGACCGGCCACTCTCCCAACTGAGCTAGTGCCGCCCCAGTTAAAAAGTGTTAAAAGAATGGTGTGGCCCACTGTGTCAAAGGCAGCGCTTAGATTCAGTAGGACCAACACCGTCAGCTTCTGTGAATCATAATTTAATCTAAAATCATTTAAAATCTTCAGAAGGGCCGTCTTGGTGCTGTGGTTCACCCTGAAACCAGACTGAACTTTCTCCAGGACATTGTGTTCATTAATAAAATCATTAAGCTGAATAAAAACAAGCTTTTCTAAAATTTTGCTCAAAAACGGTAAGTTAGATACCGGTCGGTAGTTGTTCAAATCATTAAAATCCAGATTGCTCTTCTTCAGCAGGGGCCTGACCACCGCCCCTTTAAAGGCAGCAGGAAAGACCCCCGTCTGGAGGGAGCAGTTCATCAGGGTTAGAATCTCCTCTCTAAAAGAATTATAAAACTGCTTAAAAAGAGAAGTGGGAATCGGGTCCAGGACACATGTGGTGGGTCTCACTGAGGAGAAAACTTTATCAAGCCTCTCAGCTCCAACCAGGACAAAGCTGTCCAGTGTTTCCTCTGGTAGAGACACACACTCAGAGTCATCTAAAACCATGTTCCTTTGAAGTGATAAAATATGACGTCTGATGGAGTCTACCTTCCCCCTGAAGTGGTCTGCTAACTCCTCACAAAGGGTGTCTGAGGGGGTTTTCTGGCACGCATTGGTAGCACGGTTAAAAAGTTTATTGATTGTTGAAAATAAAATTTTGGGGTTGTGCTTATGGTCTGAAATGATTTTGGAGAAGTATTCATTTCTTGAGATCCTTATTGCATTATTGTATGATCTGAGTAATTCTTTGTATATTTCATAGTTTATCATGATTTTATTTTTTCCCCATTTCCTCTCTGCCGCCCTGCAATTTCTCTTCAGTTTTTTGAGTTCTTCATTTCTCCACGGAGATGCATGTTTTGACTGTAAACTTTTAACTTTTAGTGGAGCGAGCAGGTCGAGAGTGGACTGAAGCCTACTGTTAAAATCATTGATGATAAAATCACAGGGGGCAGGTCAAACAATAGGAGGAATCTTTCCACAAACTTCTAGAAAACCAGCAGCCACTTCAGGGGTTAGATGACGCTTCCTGACAGTTTTCACAGAGACCTCCCGCTTGATAAAACTAGTGATGCTAAAAAACACACAGTAGTGGTCAGAGACAGCCAAGTCAACAACAGAGGACACACAGGTGGTGGGTAGACCATACGTAATGACCAGGTCCAGAGTGTGTCCTCTGTTGTGAGTCGGCTGCCTGACATGTTGACTAAAATCCATAAAACTCAGAATATTTAAAAACTCCACTGATAAGGGATCTAAAAGGTTATCCCCATGTAGATTAAAATCCCCAGCTAAAATGATCTTTTCAAAGGAATTGTGCAAAATTGATAAAAACTGAAAATTCCTGAATAAAAAGCTTGCTCTTTATAGGAGGCCTATAAACAGTGACACAAAAAATCTGAGGAGTGTTAAAAACAGTAGCAGAGTATTCAAATGTACTAAAATGATCAAATAAAACAGGTTTGGCTGAAAGTGTTGATGAACTTATAAAAGCTGTACCGCCTCCCCTCTTGCTACTTCTCGTGGAAAAATGAAACTCAAAATGAGGTGGGGAGGCCTCTGTGAGAACAACCGCTGCCTCTGCACTCAGCCACGTTTCTGTTAAGAATAAACAATCCAGGTGATTATCTAAAATCAGGTCGTTGATTAAAAAAGTTTTGTTCAGCAGAGAGCGAACATTTAAAAGAGCCATATCAATGGTGACTGGAGGTGGAGCGACTGTTTGATTTCGGTGAAGTGGGACTTTTGGGAACTGTTTAAGATTGTTAGGATTGCACCTGTTGGGGTTATGATTTCTAGTCCGCTCTCTGCTGATGATGACGGGTATAAGTGAAGTCTGACAAGGTCCAAGTCCAATATGAGGGTTACTGTTAAAATCAAGACTGAGCTCATAGGAACTCTGTTTCTCCAAACTGAGGTCATACAGGAAATCTTCTACAGAGGGTAAGATGGCAAATGTTTATAACTTTTCACTGACTCACACTTCAAAATGACTAAAAAATGCAGTTATTTTGCTCTGACACCACTTACATGTCATGATTTAAGTGTCACAATTTTGGGTTACTCATAACAAACAAATTATATTCTCTTAAATGCAGAGATTTGTTACTATAAATATAATTTGTGGAAACACCAGACATTTTTAAATGTACTTTTAGAGGAATGTATACTGTATAGTCGCTTTCATGTCTAGAGTAAGATCCTGGTTGTGTTCCCAACAATCCAGTTGAATTCTTAGAATGAAGCTGTTTGCATGTAGCCTGGCAAGCCAGACTATACGTTCACATATAACAGAGCAAAACTGACGGTCTAGTATACTAGGCTAGTTTGTATGGATATGAGAGGAAGTAATTGTGCTACTGTATATGCAACTATACAAAGAAGCGTGAATTATTACAATGTTTTATATGATGCTTAAGAATGTAATTTTTACCAAAACCGGAGACATCTCTGAACTGTTTCTGTTGTCTAAACCCCAGATTCTACAGATGTAAAAACATACAGAAGAAAACTAATCTAAGGTAAAGAATATTCAAGATCTTCCTTTGGAACAAAAAATCTGAATAAAACTGAAATTCCTCCATGAGATTCACCAGACTTTATCCTCCTCCATATTCTGCATAACGTATGAGCATGAAGTTGCAGTTCAGAGGTCAGGAAACACTATCATTCATTTAGGACACTTTCCCATGAGCTCCGTCTGTTTTATTTTTAGTATTTATGAGCAGAAGAAAGACAATCGGAAGATGAAGGAGAAGCGGTGGAAAAGAAACAGATGACTCCACTTCATGCACTGAATCTATTTCATGCAGCTTTGACACGCGCTCTGCAGTTTCTCAGCTCTTGTTAGTTCATTTCAAAGCGTTCACGCTAAGAAAACCTTAGAAAGTACAACTGCTGCCAATGTACATTTGACTCTACTTTCCTCCATGCTTGGTTTGTCCCTTTATTTGGATGCTGTTGCGGTGTTATGTATCAGAAAGCCTTTCATGGTGACATTTGAAACACCTGTTGTTTGAATGTCAGGGTTATTGTAAGGCCTTGAACCGTGACTGAGAGTGCAGCGACCATGTTGTTGATGAGTCCTGAAACTCCCACTGAGCCACAAGTTGTTGTTATGCCTCAGAGACGTTTTTTTTTTTTTCACTCTTTGAAGGGCAGGTTTTGATTTTGTACTCTAAATTAGTAAAATATCCACAGGACCAAACAGTTATAAAAAGCTTTGGGTTTCTGTTATCATTCCTCCTGTCTTTAAGTGATTGTAGAGGATTCACTCTTTGTGCCCCCATACTCTGCAGAAAAGCAGCAATCTCACTGGATCTGTTCCACCACGCAAAATCTCATTTGCAAGTAGAGACACATCACCAATCCGCATCTGTACCACTGTCATGTTTTAGAAAAGCAGCGAAAACCACATGTGTTCTGCTTTTTTCAGCTCATGTATGAGTAAGTTAAGACTCCAAACATGTTTTTTTTTTTTATTTGGTAAAGACATGCTTTAGGCAGCCTAATAATAACTCAATAATAGAGGGACAATTAGTGGTTTGTGGATTACATGGCTTCCTTCGGTTGATGTGGCGTGTAGAACAAATAGAGGTAGTGATATTCTTCACTAGTATTGTCAAAAACGATCACTTTTGTTTGTTGTCAAACCAATCAAATTGAGACATTACAAAAAACTCTTGTCACCAAGTGAATGTACAGAAACATAACGCTCAAAGTCCTGAGATAAGTTGGAACTGCCTTTGGTTTTCCAAAGAAAAAACACAAACCAATCAATCAATGAGTGGTTGAGAAAAAAACAAACCTCAAGAAAAACGTTTCAGCGAATATTGTGTCTGTTTGACATGTAATCCAACAAACCATTTAAAGATGAACATTACAGTAATGTAGCATGTTTGATTTAATTATAATTAGCAGAACATTTCTGATTTATTTTCTTATTATTCTTGTTTTTTCCCTGTTGCATCCTGTATTTTGCTGAGGCTCTTTTGGAACAAATCAAGAAGCAGGGTTTTAACTCTGAAGTTGTACTAAACAGTTTTGCTCTGCAGACTTTATATCACACTCTGCAGACTATATATCCACATGTATAGTCTGGCTAGCTAGGTTAGTACTAAACCACAACAACAACAATAATGAAGGTAAGGACCAATAACTTGGTTGACTGCTTATAAACTTTATTTTTCTACTTTTAAATATTTATAAACCAACAAAATGTATAATTGCAGATAAAATTTATGATAAAATGTGAAGATTCTGAATTTGAGAATCCAGATTTAGTGTACGTTTCCACTAAAAACAGTGAGTGTGTGATTGATTCTGGTGTTGTCTCACTGAGGAAGTGACACAGCTGCTAAGGTCAGCAGATACAGAGGCAGAGGGAGAGAGCAGGTCGTTGTCATGGCACCCAGCAAAACAATGGGTTGAGGCAGCTGAAGAGGAGATGATGTTACTCAGTTTAGCCCCTTCAGGGGGAAATCACCTCATTCTACACACACACACACACACACACACACACACACACACACACACACACACACACACACACACACACACACACACACACACACACACACACACACACACACACACACACACACACACATCTTTGAACAATCCACCTTTGAATGAGGAGGCACAGCAGATGAATTCACACCTGACAGCCGACACCTAAAACTCACCCTGTCGGTGTGCTCCCTCCATCTCACTCTCAGTCTTTGTTGGTGAGATGCACAAATCACACCGCATGCTCACACACTGCTGACACTCCTCTTCTCTGTTCCTCACTCTCCATCACGTTCATAACAACATTTATAATCATCTACATGACAATCTGTGCGGGGCTCTATAGTGCGGCTGGGGGGCAACAGGGGTTAGTGCTGAAGGGAAGCGGTGCATGCTGGGATTGCGGCCTGCTGGGAGAGTGGCATTCTGGGAGGCGGTGTCCTGCGGGCAGGGGCTCTGGGGGATGCAGTATGGTTAATAGGCCTTTCATGGCCGGCCCACAAAGCCTTTTGTCCCTGGGCTAATTCATCCTGCACAGCATGGAAAGTTAGAGGGAGGAAGGGGGTGCACCGTGGAGATTCTTCAGTTTTTTTGGACTGGGGTGGGGAGTCCCTGTTTTTTGCCCCTCTTTATGCTCCTCAGTGTGGTGGAAGGTGGCGCTAGTGAGAGGAAAACATACAAACTGAGACCAGATCAGTAGCAAGGCTGGCAAGATGTATAGCTCAACATCTGGAAACATTATTATTCCAGACTTTTTACATTAAGATCATCTTTTATAAATACATTGAGAAATAATAGTTAATCGTGTAGTATTCTTGCATAATCTGACATGATTTATTAGCCAGTGAATGACTATCAGCTACCGCAACTCAAATTTTAGCTCAGGATTTGGCTTGACTTCAAAAGTAAATCGGTTGTAGATGAACAATGATTATATTCTGAGATTAATTAAAATCCAACCAGTGGTTCATGAGATATTTTGCCATCAGGCAGACAAAGTTGACACAAACAGTTAAGGGCAAAGTTTTGTTAAGATCTTGCTAAATGTATAGTGCTTAGAGAATTTGTTGAAAATGACATTAAGCTACAAAGACATCAGATTTGGGTTCAGTATCTTTAAAATTAACTGAAATAATGTCATTTTTGTGTTTTCTATAGTCTGCCTCTTAAACTGAATTGGCTCTAACAGTTAAAGTCAACGTTTTACGTAAAGCACAACGTGAAGTGCTTGGAGAATTTGTTGAGGATGTCTCTCAGCTACAATGACACCACATTTTAGCTCAATATCTGTAAAATTGGCAGAGTTGCATCCATTTTCATGTTTCGTAAAGCAGATCAGCTGTGGTGGCCATCTTGAATCAGATCATATCAGTAAACCTAAAGATTATTTTCTGAGAGTTTCAATGAGTGTTGAGTTTGCTCAAAAACAAACAAGAACACAAACACACACACAGAGGCAAAAACATTACAGCCCACCAGTTGCTGTAAACTAGTCTCTGGAACCTTGTTACCATATTCTGGTTTTTAATTGGCTGACAAAGCTGTACCAACTCAGATCCAAACTGGGTGTCAACGCAGCCCCCCGACCAAGAGCAACAGGTGCCGTCAAATTCCACAACTCATCAGTGAATGGAATGCTGTTGGGTTGGGAAAAGAAAAAATACCCTCAGGTGGATCATGGTGGGAGTTCCTGCATTCCCAGAGGCGAGAGCTGGCTTCCCACCAACGGGCCCCCTCTATCAAACCCTGTGATCTGGGAATACCCAGTTATTAATGAACTGGACAGGAGGCTCCACTCGTTTCAGAGTGCTCTGATTGAAGTGAAGAAGAGAATTCCAGGAGGGGGGTGGGTGTGTTCAAGCTGTGATCGGTGTGTGTATGTGTGTGTGTGAAAGTGCTGCACGGTCCTGACTGGTTCTGTCCTGACCACAACAAACCAGCACAGCCCAGTACACAGCTGCACTGGTGAGCCTGCAGGCCTCAATGGATGGGGGTCAATACAAACCGAGGGGAGCAGTGCAGGAGGAGGGGGGAGGGGGCGCTCTTCTCTCCCCCAGAACAAAACTTTAACTTTAAATGTTACATTTTTAAGCCACACACACATTTATTATAAAGAATTAAAAGAAAACTCAACTCCTGGTTTGAGTTTTGAGCGCAGCCCCTGGTAAGGCTCTAATGTGGAGTCATTAGGGGGGTAATGTGAGCTGCAGTACCCGGGAATGGGATCCCTGAGAGCCGGTCCCTATTGTTCAGGTCCCTCCTCCTGCTTGGGAAGTGGGAGGACCCGAAAAAGGCGTTCCAAAAGGGAGAATTGTTTGAGAGCTCAGTCATCCAAAAACGGCCTTTCAATGTGAGAACTCGGGGAGCCGAAGAAGAAGAAAATGTCGGTGGCATCGCAGTAAATTACTAAAGCAGCGAGGAAGAAAAGGAGAGAGGAGGGAAAACAGGGGCGAAAAACTCTGCTTTTTAGGGGGACTTCGACTCGGAAGAGAGGCTAAAACAAGAAAAATCGAGTGAAGAAGTTGAGCAGTTTCGGTGAGTTTTATCCCCTCATCATGCGGTTTGTCCCGTGTTGTTATGGCTAACGTCGATTTACTAAGTTATTCCTGAATGTTTCCGCTTTCTTTGGCGTTTCACGACTTTCGGAGCTCGTTTCCTTGAAAAACTTTCTACATTTATGCTGAAAATGATAAATTAGTAGTTTTACATCCAGTACGTGATCGTTACTACGTTCATAGCCGCGTTTGTTTTGTTTTTTCACACTTTGTGTAAAAAAAAAAAAAAAAAACTTTTCTACAAATCACACGAATCGGATAGTATTACAATCTGAGTGTGCGCTCATGTTTTAGGTTTTATTAGAAAAATGAACTTTGTTGTTGTCGGACTGACTTAGCCTGTTCGTGATTGGTCGAACCTGCGTTCATATTATTAGGTTTTCCTGAATTTCCTGCCTGAATCTGCGGTGTGCTACAACAAAACGCCGTAAACAGAGAGAGATCGGCTCCATGTGACACGTTGCAGAGATTTCTGGTTGTATTTTGTGTTTTTTTGTTGTTAAATGTGTGTAAGTTGTTGCAGGCCGCAGCCTATAGTCGCTCCCATAGGGATGAAGGAAACATTCAGCCAGCTCCCCCATAACATCTCAGGAAAGCAGAGTAAAGTTGTATAAGTCTGTAGGGAATTTGTTAAAACCACACAAATTGGACAATTTTCCCAGAAAAATGTCACAATAAATCCAGATTTATGATAATTTGTGTTAACGTTGATTAATTTGTGTCCTTTGACCTTAAAATGACAGATATGCTGATGAAACAAAACATGTAAAATATACATCATAGTTCAGTCAGGAATAGTGTGCTAGGACTTTGTCAGATGATGTGGACAAAATTCATAAAAACCTGCAGAAATGTCCACAGAAATATCAATGGGACTTTAGGGACGCTGCACTGATATTTCTCAGGTAGATTTCACAGCCAAAACAAGTTTAACTTCATGACTGAACTGACCTTTTGATATCTTTTATGGTTTTTGGACACTTAACGGTTTTAAGTTAAGTGACTTGTAGAAATCTTGCTATAAAATAATCAACTGGCAGCTGATTTCAGAGACTTTGCAAGCAAACTCGACTCCCTCAGCATTTATACACAAGTTATACATCAAAACATAGAAGCTTTTGTCTACTTTCACCCCTTACTGTGATAACATTTATGGTTTTCTCTCAGATTCCCCTCAGAGTGTGAACTTAAGCTTCTATTGATTTCAGTTATATTTTATCTCTAAAGTATTCTCTACAGACCTGGAGCTGAGTATAAATTTTGACATATCTACTACATATAACATTGAAGAAACATGACATTTCACGCGTTTGACCGTCAGAGCCTTGTGCTGCTATGAGTTCAAGACAAACTTACAGTAACTGTTTGTCTGAGGCTTACTCTTCTTTACTTTACACTTGTTAATAGGAAACAGACATTTTTGTTTTAGATTGGATTATTACGGAGCTGATGTTTGAATTTCTTGCAGCGGCTACATTGGCGCCCCTCAAAATTTCTTCAGAATTGTTCTAATTTTCCGTACTATGTGTTTGATGGAAGGAGAGGAATGTTTCTCTCTAAAACAAGGCTAGCTGAGTGTACTCCCCTCTTCACCTCTAAGTCCTGGTGTCAGAATGACCTCATTAGAGCTGGTAATAAACTGGCAGCTGTTGGATCTGCCTCACAGAGATGTACGTGCAGTAAGGAGAGTTTCTCCAGATATCATCCTCTCATTCAGGTCTGGTTTAACGAGTAAAAAGTTTGTCAGCTGCTAATGAGTGTTGGCTCGGGGTGTTATCATGGGGCCTTTGCTGGAACAGCCGCAGGGGCTCGCGTTTCCAACCCCAGGTGTCGTTTTGTGATTTTTGGATTACATTTTAGCCTCTGCTGGCTCTTTGGATGGAGCAATTCAGTGACAGACATGGCATCGGACAAGAGGGCCTGATTGTTCCCGCTGAATCGATGTCACTTGGATTAAAAGTCGAAACGAATGGCCTGGCCTCCCCCAATTAGGCGCACAGCCTATAAGTGAATTAATTGGTCTCAGTGAGAAAGAGGGAGCCTTGTTGTTTGGTTGCTGGGTTTGTTGTTTTTGTTGATCATCTCTGACAGGCGGGCGGATCAAAGTTGAACTGAATGATTATCTGCCTGTTTCTCACACTGCTTCAGCCCTTTTCATTAGAGGGAACAACATGAGTTCATAATCAACCTCTTAGAGGAGAGTATCTGGGAATATTCATTTCACACTCCATAGAAACCCTTCAGAAGTGAGATAATACATCTGTTCTGTATGAATTCAGCATATGATGAAGACTGAAAGGCTTTTAGATTAAAGCAACTTGTAAAAAAACCAAATCTACTCCAGGTTGCCAAATGTGGGGGCTGATTGCAGATTTTGCTCCAACTAATTGGAAGAATGTCACAAAATGTAAAAGATATTGTGCGTTTTGTCCAAACATGATAATAGGAATGTAACGCCTAAGGCTGCAGTTTAAAAACTGGAATTTAATTTTAATGTGAATAAAATCACATTGAAATCATAGAAGACATTTTGTGACTGAATCTAGGAACAAATGTGTAGTATTGTGACAAATAGTTAACATTAAGTTTTTCACTGACAAGAACTTCTCCAGCAAAGCTGCTCAATGAAATTTCTCAGTCAGCAGCCAGACAGACAGTGGAGACGAAATCTGCAAGTTTCCAACCATTTAGCTGAATTTTTATATGTATTATAGCTTGTAAAGGAATTTTATGATGTGTCTTTAGGTCTGCAGCCAGTTGAAATAAAGTTTTCGACTCGTATCTTCGTGTTTTTCAAAACCAACGTTGCTGTACTGAAGTGCGATGTGAGTGGAAAGATGATATTTTACTTGTTTGACTCTCATCTGGTGAGTCTCTACGTCTGGATGTAAATCAAAGTCTGTAACATGTAAGATTCGTTTCCAGATTAACAGCCAACAAATTCACAAGGTCCGATGTTGGATCTCGTGTTTGGGAGCCAGCAGTTCCGACTCTGGCGCTGGAAAGCAGCATTGTTATTATAGTGGGTGTGACATTGGTGTTAATTGACAAAAGAGAGAGAAAAAATCCAGCCTGAGGGCATACTTTCATCTCTCTGACAGCGGGTACACTCATGCAGTCATAACAGCCTGCAGGTTGAATCTCTGGGTCTTTGCTGCAAATGCACACATGCGTGTGTGTGTGTGTGTGTGTGTGTGTGTGTGTTTTAGTCATCCGATTAAGACCATCTCTTTGCACTGGAATGCATCACTTTTTATTTCAGTGCACAGCTGGCCTCACCTGGACAGTTGTTTCGGGATTAGAAGAAGTGCTCAAGACTTTCAGGGGAAAAGAGAAGGCTAGTTTATATTTTTAGCAGGAGTTTCTTTCTGAGTTGATGAAGTTTTCATAAACCAGCAAGGAATGCACTCATGACCAAATAAGGCAGCTTCATTTTCCCCTGGCTGACATTATTGGCCCGTTGACATATGATGCATTAGCCTTCCAGCGCTGACAGATTGGACGCTCGGGCTCTGGCCCTCGCTCCCCCTCCCCGAGAGAGTTTCTGTGTCCAGTCAGACATCGGATAACTAAGGAGGGACACCTGGACCGGCAGGTGGCCGGGGTCCAGACCCCCTCCCTTGAGGCTGCATACCACTGTTCTCTTGATCCTCCCTGCCAGCCAGGACTACAGAGACGGAGGAATGTGATCTTAAAAAAAAAAAAAGTTGAGGGGGGACAGAGAAGGAGAAAGTTCTGACAGAGTTTGAGAAGTTAATTTAGATGATCAAACTGATCATCTAACGGAGAACGAGGATGAAATAAATGTCAGGAAATGAAATAAGAGACAAATGAACATCAGTGTAAATCTTGGGCCTCAATTAATCCTTTAAACACCGAACAAACTTTTACTGATGGAGACAAAATGAAAATGGCATTCAGGAGAGAGTTTTCATGATGTCTCTGAAAATTTGTGATCGTTCTCTGTTCCCTCGTGTGAGTCTTGAATTTTTTTGAACATGTTAAAAAAAAACCTAAACATTCTGTCCAAGTGGCCACAGAGCTTTTTCAGTTTGGTTTCCACGAGACAAAAAGGGAGAGAAATGTAAAACGGTTTGAAAAGACGTCAGCAAAACAAATGGCAAATAAAATCAGGAGAAATTGCAAACACATTTGAACATAATTAAGACACTTTGTTGCAATTCAGTCACAAACAATTTTTTTTGTATGATCCACGTGGTGTGGCAAAATGTATGAAACTTATCGCACATGTTTATTCAGTTTGATTCCAACTAAAGATGTTCCTGTTTCCAGCAATTTCTTTGTCTCCAACTAGCTGAAAACAGTCGTGGTCCAGTGAGATACTGACTTAAAGAAAACAAAAGGAAGAAAAGAGAAAAGTGGGTTTATGGCATCTTATATTATCATTGTATTAATATTGTGACCATGTGTTTTCCTGGTATTGTGCAGATCTTTAGTATACACAACCTCTCCTTGCAGAGTACTGTCACACACCAGTTAATTATATCTGTTGATGTGCATTTTAGATACGATCACATTCAAAGTCCTTGTAATAACAGGATTATCTAAAGCCTTTAAAGCAGTTGAGTTGATTTGTTCCACGACTTAAAGTTAAACTTAAGAGGATCTTGATTGGATAATGAAGTTACTTCAGCCATTTTCCTCGCTCTCTCTTTTCTCCCACACAAACAAGCAAATGCACAGTTTGCAACTGCTGTTAGATCATTGATCAACTCCAGACTCCGCAAAGAAAGCTCTGTGTGTGTAGACAAATAAGTCTCTGTGTGCAAAGTAGATATTTGGACAAAGATTAGGGGGTGTTTTACGAGCCAAAAGCAACCCAGACGCTCTAATAGATCATTCACACACAGACTTGAGGTTGTACTCTGACTTTTCACTGTAAGCTTCACAATAATTCTCCCCCTCTCTTTTTAAAACCCCTTTTCAATTTTGCACATTTCTGAAAATGTGTCTTTTTGTAGTTTGTTTGCTGTCTGACAACAAACTGTCCAGGTGGAATATTAATGGCACATTGTATTTCTTAACTTTGGCGTGTGTGAGAAACAATAAAAGCATCAGAGACATGCTGGGGAATCTGGCTTGTGTTCCAGGGCTTCAACCAGTAATCAGATTTATTGTGTTGCACTAGAGAGAGAAAACTCATCATTGAAGAATGTCAAACTGGCAAGAGAAGACATGATTCAACAGAATAAATCACTGGGCACCAGATCACTTCGTTATTGGGCCCCTGAGGTTATCAGAGCTGGAATTTTCCATCAGAGGAGCAGCTCCATCTGCAGAGTATCTCTGAAGTTTTTTGTGATATTTCAGAGTGGTATTGACTGACAGGACAAATGGCAGCGTTGCAGCGTGTCACAAATCCGGCTCCTAAAACCCAAGAGCTCTTTTTCAGACCAGCCTTCCCCAGCTGTTTGTCCCATTAAGAAACTGGTTTCAGACCCAGCAGCCTTCACTTCGTAACCAACAGTCTCGAACATGGCTGCCGCTCCACGGCTTCACTTTCTGTTCAATTTCCTGCCTCTTCTCTGTTTTCTTGTATCTGTTATTGCTATAACTTTCTCCTTTGGCTGTTCCAAATAACTTAACAGCCTCTCTCCATTCCCTCATCTCTCTTTCCATCTCCCCCTCTGCCTTATCTCTTTCCTAATGCCTTTCCATATCTGTTTTTCATATAATATTTCACCCGCTCTGCTTTTCTCGTCTTTCCTTCATCTCCCACTGAGAGTTTTAGAGCCAGGCAGCCCTCGTTTTTTTCCTTCTCTGGGTTCCTGCTGAATAATGGGGAGAAATTGCTCTTGATTTATAATTGGTTCCATTCACTCTGATGCATGAGCTGCCAAAAGAGTTAGGGGCCCCTTTAACCCATCCAATATCCCCCCTCCCTGCCTCTGTCCCTCCCTCCCAATGATGCAGGAACACACAGGGAGCTGCTGCGTATACAGTATATACAGCTAGGAAAGTCTATATGGCATGAATGCTGAGGCGTGTGTGTGCAGTATTTTATCTCTTGGGCCGAGGATAAGTGGGAGCCTGTTTTTTAGCCTGTTGACATTTTGGTGTTGGAAAGACTTCCTCAGGTTTGCATATTTATGTGCCTCTGTGAGTATACTTTTACCAAGTAATAGGAGTTTGTGATTGCTTGCTTATGTGTCACCAACTGTGTGTGTATGTGCGTGCACGCATGCAGGGAAAGAATGATTGTGGGTAGGTGAAATATGTAGCTGTGTGATTAATGAGTTGTGTAACATTCTGACACACAGAAGAAGAGCACATGCAGAAAAGTGCACACAAAAAGACCAAATGATAGCTGCATGTTTATTTTGTCTTTTAGTCATTAAAGTATTTGAGCTACATTCTTCTGCAGACCTGATAATGTTAGTAACTGTTTTTTAAAATTAACTCAGGGCTTTTGCCTTTATGTATTTTTGTTTAAAATATCTATTTGTCATATGGTTTGGGGGAGTGAATATTGTATTTTTAACTTGGGTCCTGAATGCAGAAAACACCAACAAAAGTTGCTCGTATGCACAGTATGGATTTGCTGATTCTGCTAGTTGATGTTTGTGTTTATTGACTTTTCATTCATTTGGTGGTCAATTTTTTAAAGTGAGGTGTCCTAAAATACTCCCACCACACCGTGGCAGCATTAGCGCTATGCTATGAGATGTTAATAGAAAGGTACAGAATGATGGATGCATATGACGAATTCTTCAATATCTGTCTGTTCATCCATCTGCAACTAGTTAGCTAAACAGCTAAATGTAGCTAGCTAGCTGCTAACAAAGTAGCCAGACTTCTCATGTTGGTGAGCTTTTTGGAACACTTCTTATTTTCTGTTCTTTTTTTTGTTTGTTTTGATGCTTCCTTCTTAATATCTTGTTTTTTTGTTTGCATGGCCTTTTTTAAAATTTTTTCCTTTCTTTTATCAATTCTTTTCTTCTTTCCCCCTTTCTTTTTAAAATGTCTTTATCTTCTTTCATTTTTGTTTAATTCTTCCTGCTTTATTCTTGTTGGCATACTTTTTCTCTTTCTAGTGCTCTTACTTTCTTTTCTGCTTTTTGTTTGTCTGCTTCTTAATTTCTTGTTTGTGTGTCCATTTTTTCTTTCTTTCTCCCTTTCATTGATTCTTTCTTCTTCTTTCCTGAGATTTTCTGTTTTTTTCTTTCATTCTTTGTTACCTTCGTTCATTTTTCTTTACATTCGTTCCTTCTTTCTTTTTGTACCTTCCATCCATCCCTCTTTTTGTTCTTGTATGTCTACATCTCAGTCATCTTCTCTCTTTCCTCCTGTCCCACCTTATTTCCACCCTCCCCTCCTCCCAGGTCCACCTCACTCTCCCGGTGGCCGTGATGATCCGATCCCGTTCCCATGGCCCTGGTGGGCACGTTGGCATCCCACGCCAGGCGGAGGAATGTGGGTGGATGTGCTCACCACTGCACCATAATTAGCTCTCTGTGGTTAATTCAGCTTCGTTATCTAAATTATGTAAATGCCGTGGTGCCTAATTGATTAGAAAGCCGCCTCTACATCGCAGGCCTGTCCAGATCCCTCTCGTTAATCCTCAAGACACTGTGTAGCTCGTTAGTGCTGGGTTTTTGGGGGGAGGTGGGGGTAAATGAGGGCTTGGATGGGCATATTGCTCGTTAATACTTTGTGAAGCATTGGGCATATGTGTGTGTGCAAGAGAGTATTATGAAGGAGGAGGGGTAAATTCTCGTCCTCATTAGGGATGCTTAGATGCTTTTGATGTGTAATTTCATGGCATGAGAACGAGGGATGTTTTGAGTGGAGGATTTGGACTGGTCCCCTCTCCACCTGTTGAGTAGGATTTTCATGCCAAATAAGACTCCATACGTTTTCTCCTTGTTTGGGGAGAGCTCCAGGGGAGCGAGATGATAGCTGGGAATCGATTTAGCGTTTGTTCTACGCCCAGTTTTTGCTTGTGTGCGCTAGAAAAGAAAATTATGGAGGGCGTCCATTTCAGCTCGCTTTATTCGTGGAGCTTTGTAGTAAAGACAGCCACACCCAGCATTGGGTATTTTTTATTAGGTTTGACTCTGGCACAGATTGTGAAAGAAATAAATGCAAAAATAAAACCAGGACTCAAAACCTTTGCTCTTAGTTTAAGCTTAAACTTCAGTTGATCTTGTGCAAATAAATACTAAATAAGACAATAATTAACATTATTACCACAATGAGCCATTTCATAATTTTAAACTACTTAACGAAACTGAGTCAAAATGTTTTGCATCATTTCTAATACCAAATTCTTGTAGGGAGTCTGGAAGGGTAGTGGGTGATTAAATCCCAGGATTTAAAAAGCAGAGAAAAATCCTTACTGTCCCCAAGATGTGTGTTTTAATGTAGAAAAAGTATATGTCTCTTTCTAAGTGTTTGTTTGTAAGGGCAAAACAAGGCATCAGATTTTTTTTCAAGAAGGGTTCAGTCAACCAAAAAGTAAAAATGAGCCAATTCACAATCACATTTGTTTCTAGTAAAAGCCAAAAAGAAAAAGGCTTTGCTGCTGCCCCCCTTCTTGTTGCATCCCTGTTGTCCTTCTAGCCCTGTTTGATGTTGCGATAGTAAACCGGGTGTTGTGTTGGTTCGTTAAGCAACCTCAGCACTCTCCTCGTTGTGCTCCACTCGGCACAAACCCCAGGCGAGGCCGAGAGGCCAGCGACCAGATTGACAGAATGAGGAGAAAATATGTTGGGACATTCAGGGACGCTCTCACAAACACTCCCTCTCATTGACGAGGCCCTGCTCTCTCCTCCTGCTCGCCTGCCAGTTGACGTCCTCTATATTAATTTGAGACGCTGTTCGGCTCTCTCAGTCACCGCCCCCAGGACTACAGCCTCCATAAACCCCTCTTTACCCATCCTCACATCAATCGATAAAGGCACTAACCCCCCTCTTCTTCATTCTGTCTTCACAAACTCTTCACTCTCGAACCTCTTGGCCATTGAGCCCCTCCCTCCCTTGCTCTTTGGTCATTGAGCAGGGCCCATCAGCTCTTCCCTGGACCCTTCAGAGCAGCGTCTCCCTTTTCTCCAGGGGTCTGCGGGGTCTTTGTCCGTGCACCGGCTCACTGCTTTACAATGACTCTCCACTCTATTAAGGTGCGTTCTGCCTGTTAGCGTCACCAGGGGCAACCAGCCTCCCGCATGGCAGCTATGCAGCGCAGCATTGTGGGCTTAGGGCCCGAGCGGGGCAGTTGAACCCCCAGCACTCCTCACACTTGACACCGCATGTGTTTATCTAAAGGGGGGGCTTTGTGGTGTTTGGAGAACCTCCAAAGTGAAAGAGGGGGGGGGGCATGGAGTGTAAAAAGACGTAAAACTGGACGGGAGGGGCGTGGGTTGGGGGGTGATAAATATTCAACAGCTCAGCTCCTCGGAAGGAGTTACTACCCTACTACTCGTTGACCACCTCCTCTCTCTTGTGTGTCTTCTCCGTGCCAGAGAGCAGATGGAATGTGAGGGCTCAGGGAGGAGGCTCCAGTCTGGTTTTATCCAATTAGCAGGGTTGTCAAAATGAATTTATCCACGAACGCGGGGGGACAATGGCACCGGCAGTGGCCTGAGAGAACAGGGGCCTCGGTGTCTTCACTTAGCACGCTCACAATGAACTTCTGCAAAGTGACTCTCCAGCACATCATATAAGGCACTCGCATACCTTCACTCAGGATGCATGCCTGCACACCACAGATGATGGTTTTAATGGCACAGCCTTTGGTTAAAGGTCCTTGAATTAAAAAATCCAGCAAGCTAGAGGAAATGACCCAATGAGAGTTTTCCAGTCAGGTGGGAAACTCTGTCTATATTTTGTGAAAGAGACTGCACTTGATCTGCGGTTTGTCTAAATGTGTGAGAATGAAACCCAACCAAATGTGGCAGCTATGACCAGACCAGACCTGACTGACCAAAAATGTTCCCAACTCACCTAGTAAATGGAGATTTTCTAATTCAGTATAACATGATGTAATACGCTGCCCGGTCTGTGAAGTTGGGGACTAATTCTCCACAGTTGTATATATTTTTGGGGTTGAGGCTATAACACAGCAGTCATAGGCGCATATACACTCTACTGTGCATGCACACACATTCTGGGCTCTAATTTAGAGGAGCTGTCGGGGAGTATGCTCTGTTTTTTATCAGTCTCCCTGATGCGTAGGAGGCTATTCTGCCTTTTTGTCTGTGACTTCTCTGGGAAGGATGGATGGAAAAAGCTGGACATAGATGTCAGGCCAACTTTTCATCTTGAAGCAGGGTATCCACTAAGCAAACACAGCTGACTAATGAGTCAGGCAGACAGACTTGGAGGCTGTTTTTTAAGGAACTGATGATGTATAAGAGGCCTGCTAATACCACGTTTACTATAAGGCCTTATCTGTTTCTGCTCCTCCTCCTGTCATGCTGTCGGTGGGTTTATTTAGTAACAAACTGGACAGGTAAGAGGTTGCACGGTTGGATAGTGTGTCCCAGTGTGTGTCCACTTGACTGGCTGTTTGCTGTGGTTTACGGTCAGTGACTCTCACAGTTGGAACAGGTGCTCGATGCACATGCATGAGGCAGCTGTCTCGGGTTGTGTCCAGCCACAGAAGCCACAGGCCTTCAGCTCTGCTGCCTCCAGGATCCACATTAGTTTGCTGTTTGTTTACAGAGTGAGGCCATTACTGATGGGCCACTCTGTTTAGATGAGGGAGTTAGTCAGAGTACAGGTCTGTGTGGCTTCGTCAATGGGTTACAGTGTGTGCCACAATTATTTAGTTAAGTAAAAATTCTAAAAGTAATGGCTGTTTAGTTATTCAGTTATGGTTAAAGGACTTCAAGCTGATTATTTTGTTTGTGGGGGGGGGTTTGACAAGGTGTACCTAGATCATTTTTTCATAAAAAAAATGTCTAATCACTATAAAAGACATCAGAGGATTCTGCAGACAAAAAGTGAGAAATTTTCTCTATCATTTACAATATTCTTGAAACAATAGTTCCGATTTTTTAAAAGTGGGATTCTAAGGAAATGTTGAAACAATTATTAGCTTACCCTCTGTTGATTTGTGCAGAAATATCATGATATTACATTTGGAAGTTCCCCTGGCTGCACCAGAAGTGCTACAGTGGGCTAGTAGCTATGGTGGCTATTTGTGTTTTGGGGGGGGATACTTAAAATTTAAAAAAAAAAAGATAATTTAATGTGAATTTCGTGGCAGCGAATAGATTTATAACATAATTATATGAACCAGTAAGAAATCTTTGAGTTTTTGAAGTTGTTTTAGTATGTTAGTAATCCACTTTGACCTTAGCCTCACTCGGGCTAGCTGTTAGCTTATCAATACTGTTGTCTCCAAACTAAGTTCAGGTTAAATATTCACCTTTCCACAGAAATGTTGCTTTAAAGTTGCCATGCTTAGTAGAAAATAAGCAGGTTCTTATTATTGACTGAATTAGCTTTTGTTAGCAACACAAGCTAGGTTATTAGGTGTATTTTGCTAATACAGACAATGTAGCTATAGGTTTACTGGTGTAGGTGTCTTAAGTTTGTGATTTAATGAATAATAAACTGTCAAAAGTTTTCAGAAACTCCTTATTTATTTACTTTTTCAATCCATGGAGCAACCATGTTACGTTTTTAAATGATAGTTGGTGTAGTTTGTGTAGCTTCCTGAAAAATCCCAGAAATCAAAACCAGTGCTAATGGGTAGTCAGATATAAAAAGCTTGTCTATTAATTGCTCATTTCAAGCCATCTTCATGTTTGCATTCTACTATCAGAATTACTTGTTTCAACCAATACAAGCGTATTTGTTTTTTCTTTTTACATCACAAGGTAAAGATGGAACAAGCCAGGCGATGATCCACCACTACCCATCTCTAGTTGTGTGAATAAATCAGTATTTTGTACACAGAATGTTTAGGCTTCTCCCAAATGAACAAAAAAAAAAACCCAGTATATATTTTTTCTAACCTCTAATGTCTATTGGTTCACAAAGTGTCTAATCAGCAACACATTGCGTTCTGTTTTCATGTGAGTTTCTGCTTTGTTGCTGTTCATGTCAGAATTCATCATGTAAAATTGTTTACGCAGTCATAGTATGCAGTTAAATCGCAGCAGAGCAATGTGTGGTCTAGTTGTTTTTCCATTAGCCTCCTCCTTTTCTCATTTTCAATAACCGTGCCAGGCAGCTAAACATTTTTACTGCTGCCATTAGATGATGAAGGTGCTCTGTAAGAGTTTCCACAAACTTTTTGTCCTGCTTTGCTCCCCCTTTATGTGTGTAACTGAGCTTCATTAATCATCCTTCTTGCTCTAATAGGATCATCACAAAAAATCTATATATGTGAAAGTTGTGTTCAGTTTCCACTTTTACCGAACAGTTGAGCGTGTTCAGAGACATGTACTGTATGTATGTGGGAGAAGGGGGAGTTTTTCGGGACCACCCTCCTCCTCATCCTGACGGGAAGTTGTTAGTTTAACCTGACAGGAAAGAATTCAGGAAACTTGGCAGCAGGCGACAAGGGAGAGAAAAGTTCTCTCTGCAGTAACTGTTCATAGTCTGACTATTACCATCATTCATTTTCCTCCTAATACACAACGTTCTATAAAAGAGCTCTCCTCTATCTTGGACACACTCCTCAGTGCTGTGATATACATCCCTCCTCGTCCCCCACCTCCTGTCCTGCCTCTCGTTGGTTGTTCTTTGTCCCCGCTCATGAATGCAGCCTGTGTGTTCCCCCACCTTCTCCTTTTCCCTCCCTCCTTCCTCCTCTTAGTCCCTCTACCTGTATCGGTTACACCTGAGCGGGAAGGTGGAGGGCTCGGGTTACGGCCGCAGAATGAGGGCGCCCCTTTGATGGGAGCAGGCTGCAGGGGATGGGGGTCAGTGGAGGGATGGGGGCTGAGAGAAAAGAAAGGATGTGTTTGTGTCTGGTGTTTGGCTGCTGCAGAGTGCACCGCCTCACCTGGGTTGTGTTAATGGCCTCCTGTTTGTGTTTGTATGTATACAAGCCAGATTTATGCAGACACAGCAATGCTTATATGGACTCAGGAGGACTAATCGTTTTAGTGAACGTTGTGTGTGTGTGTGTGTGTGTGTTTTCTGTTAGAACCTAGAGATTGTTCAGATCTTCTGAAGTGTGGTTTTGTGGAAAATAAATGAACAATTAATGTCTTGCATGTTGAAAATGAAGCTGGGTTTAATTTAAATCTAATTTCATGGAGGTTCATGTGAATCCTGTTTTATAACTCTGATTGTAATCGGCCCATAGTCAGCATGATCAGCCTAATCATTGATCAGCGGTTTAGTTTTTGTTGTTGTCCATGGGTGTGCCATTTAAAAACATCAAATTTTCCAGGACTGTGTACTAAACCTCAGTGAGCGCTAATTCATGCTAGCAATAAAATATTTCCATGTGAAGGTTTTTATATCTGGAATCATAATCTACAATTTAATTAGAAATGGAAAAATTGTATTCTGTTAATAATAGTTCTTTAAAGATGAATTAGAATGGTTGAAAATTGGAAAATCAGAAATCAGTATCAGCCT
This sequence comes from Callopanchax toddi, assembly GCA_006937965.1. Lineage (NCBI taxonomy): Eukaryota > Metazoa > Chordata > Actinopteri > Cyprinodontiformes > Nothobranchiidae > Callopanchax > Callopanchax toddi. The sequence continues at coordinate 2,241,488 of SSNR01000004.1, forward strand.
TCAAAACCAGAATCGGCGTGGCCCTACCTCATACCCAGAAGCAGCAACAGTGCAGTATGGAGTTCTTCTAACAGAAATATCATAACATTTCAGATTTTAAAAACCGTCTAAATCAAAATCGACAACAATCTGTAATAAGGGTCAGAAAGAACAACCTTACTTGTGCTGTTTGTTTTCATGGCAGCAAACATGAAACCCTCTAACTATTACCTGTTGTGTTTTTCAGGGGGTAGTGTATGGAAGATGTCTGGAAAGCAAAGCCAGACTCCCTGGATGAGAAAGAGAAGGGCTCCAGTGTTGTGTGCGCTGGTTGCAGTACTCCTTTGCTGCCTGCAGAGCGGCGCTACAACCACGGGTGAGTAATCAATATGAAATCGTTAAAATATGTAAACCACTAACGTATTTGTATTTTTACTGATGTTCCAAACCCAGTATAGTCAAGTTTCTCTTTCTGAATAGATGTAAGTCTTTCTGTCACTGCTGCTTGCTGCAGGCAGACCTCATGTTAGTTTTCCTGAACACCTGGCACACGATAACTCCTGCCAGGAAAAAGTATCCTGGCTCTGACACGGAGAGAGAAGTGTTTTACATGTCTGGCAGCAGCCATGGCAGTTTGTTTGAAATACATTTGAATAAGTGGGCAATTTGGATGAGCTGCAGTAAGCCACCATGGGTGAGAAGGAGCCTTGTAAGGAGAACTGGAAAGATTTGCTTATTAATCAACAGAATCATTGAAGGCAATTAGTTTGTCGGCTGATTGAATCATTTATGAAAGTCTGAGTGAATCTCCAGGGGCCAAATCTTTAAATGTGGCTTAATGATCAATGACCTGGTTGTGAATTAGTTACAGTCACTTCATTGGATGATAATAAGCAGATATTTTAGATTTCAAAAGGGCAGCAGTGACCCTGTTTTTCATTTATTCGTCAATAACTCTGTGTTTTTCATCAGATGTATTTTTGACTTCCGTCCGTCAGCAACAGCTTAATGAGTCTGACTAGAGGTGGACCGATCATTAAGCAATAATAAAACATGCAGAAAAATAACAATACTAGTTTAAAAAATGGAGAAATGACACGCAAGAAAACAAAAACACCATACAGCAATTGCCATTATTAAATTAAGTTACTTATAAATGTATAATAAACACATTATCACCTTCTGATATCACATGACCCATTATTAGTAAGCTGTAGCTATTCAGATAGCGTCACAGTGAAGTTGAACACGTCTTTAGCAGGAAATGTCCCTTTAGGTCAACTTGTTAAGTTCAAACGGTCGTTATTTGCATCTGAATGTTTTGTTTAATCTCCTCCTCAGATGAGGTGCCAGTGTTCACCGAGGAGCCCGTGTCTGTGGTGCAGAAGCTGGGAGGCAGCGTCACGTTGCGCTGCAGTGTCCGGCCCGCCTCGGCCAAAGTCAGCTGGCGTCTCAACGGCGAGCAGCTGATGGACGGCGATCACGGAGTGGCGGTGCGTCCAGGCGGCCTGTTCGTCCCCGCTCTGTCCAACCTGACTCTGGGCAGATACCAGTGTGTGGCCAGCACCGGCGCTGGAGCTCTGGCAAGCGTTTCTGCTAACGTCACCGCTGCCAGTGAGTATCCGCCCACACGGAGCCGTGCCAAACAAACACAAACACTCCAGCCTCTTTCAGACTTTTCTCTCTCTCTCTCGATTTGTCCGGGTATCCGAAGAACGCCTTTGACTTGACTTTCTGCAAGTAGAACAAAAACAATGAGGAGGTGGTGTTTGTTTGCTTTATACAACACTGCAAACCCTCTACTTTTCCACTGGTTGTGGTTAGTAAAACATACAAACCAGCTACAGTAAAAAAAAAACCTCCACATCGCTGATAAGTCCCATTGTGTGTAGACAAAACAGCTGCTTTCCTATTGATCTAATAGTTAAAGTGACTGACTGCTGACGCTGATGGTTTTAGTGCTCCGCTGCTCCGAGTGGGTGGTGTTATATTTGATATGCATCATGGGACAGAGAGGGGGGTCAGAAACAGTGAAACCTGAGCTTTAGGAATGGAGGGGACCCTAGGGCCAGGGGCCAGTGCTCACCGTGGGGGCCCCCCCCGTCTCCTTTGGCTCCTTTACTCCTCACAACACCACATTCCGATCTGTAGGGCCCGACAGCAGGACTCGACAGAAGTTACGACCCCATTATTGGCTAAAGGGAGATGATCTGTGTGTGTGTGTGTGTGTGTGTGTGTGTGTGTGTGTGTGTGTGTGTGTGTGTGTGTGTGTGTGTGTGTGTGTGTAGGGGCTGGTGGATAGAGGACAGGTCTGCTTGTTTTACATGTACCGATGTGATTGATGCTTGCTAGAGTGTTTTAGGCCAGTCGGGACAAGACATAAGGATGAGAAGCGATTCTTCGTGTCCCTCTTTGCTCATTTTTCACTCCCCACTGTGTCACTTTCCCTCCAACTTCCATCAGCCCTCCTCTTCTGTCACCTTCACCCCCTCATGTCTTTATTTTCCTCTCTTTCCTACAGAAAAGTTACTGCTAGCTCCAGAAGTGGATAAATCATTCCTGAATATTAACCATATGTGGAGCCCCGCCTCTTTAAAAGAGAGAAAAAACCCCTCTAATTTAATAACGGTTTCTCCTCGGCCACCCTCAGATCGCCTAAGGAATCGCTCCATGGGGAGTGTGTACGTGCTTGCCTCTCTCTTTAGCTGTACACACATGTTTTTTGTAATCACCGTAGGTTGATTCCAGACCCTCCACACTATCCAACTCAGAAGAATCTGCCCACTTTTTTTTTTCCTTTTTAAATTTGGCATGAGTTTAAAAAAAAAAAAAAGCTGCTCCTCTTGAATTTTTGCGCTGACAATCACCCCGCCATATATCTGCGCGACGGGAACACGTTGCACAAACATGTTATAATTCAGAGACGCGCACGAGAGTGGGGCCCTCCTGCTGCGGCGCATAAAGATGATGAATACACTGTCTCTCTTGAAATATTTTTGTGGGCTCTGCCAAGAAGCCCTGGTGTGGGAGGTCTGCTTCACTTTATGCATACAATCAGTCCTCTGTGCATGCAGGATGCTCTCACACACTCACACACACACACACACACACACACACACACACACACACACACACACACACACACACACACACACCTGAGAGGCACCTACTCCTCTGAAGAATGTGGGTGTATACGTGTGTGTTTGGGGTTAAAATGCAGGATGGTAGGATGGGTGGACGTGAGGGAGGAGATGGGTGTCTGTAAAAACAGCACCTGATTGATTTAGCAAATGGAGCGCCACACACTCTTAAACACACCACTAAAACTCTACATGCCCCGGCTTGGATTCTCATCTTTCAGACTAAGAGCTGACAGAGTCCGAGATGGTGTGTGTGTGTGTGTGTGTGTGTGTGTGTGTGTGTGTGTGTGTGTGTGTGTGTGTGTGTGTGTGTAGGCCCTGATCTCCCCTATTCCTCCCATGAAAGCTCCTCCAGATGCAGGCAAATCCAGCAGGCATGGTGGATTAATCAGCCGCCCGCTGTGTGTGTGTTTGTTCAGAAGTAAATCACACTGATGTCCTTATCGGTCCATCCTCTGGCCCTGGTTGAACTTATGAAGTTAAAACTGGTCTGACCAGCTGACTGTGTGTGCCACCAGCTTGGGTTTTTATTAAACTTTTTGATGAAGAGTGTCTTCTCCAAGAAAAACATGGTGTTAGTAGCACCTCTGGAAAGAACGGCGAGCCTGTGTTTGTTGAGAATAAATCAACAAAAGCTGGTAGACGTTTAATTACGTTCCTGCAGGAGTTTTATTTATCTTTCATTCTACTCTTGAACTCCTTCATGACAAATTTCTCCTGTTTTCTCTCCTCCTCCTCCTCCCCCCTCTGCTTTAAATGTATAAAACGGCATCGCCTCTCCCACTGAGACTTTTTATGGCTTGGGTTTTCGTTCCGGCCTCTTAGGAGCTGAGTTTTAGCTGCTTCCTCTCGAACCCTGAACTGGATATCTTCCTCTGAAACCCTATCGGGTGGACGGCCCTCTCTCACCTTTGACCCCCCCCATCGTCAAGCCTCTGGGCCGTTCAGGCGGGGGTTTAAGAAGGTCGTAGTGGGGAGGTCAGATGAGCATCTATGCCGTGCAGACTTTGTGTCTGCGGAGCACAGTTGTAGCACATGGCCCCAGTAATCCCACTCCCTCGTTTCCCACAGACCCTAAACCAGTTCTAGTCCTGGGATGATGTCCGACAGGATTAATGACACCTCCTCGAATGTTACAGGCTCCATATTTAGGCCTTTAGCATGAAATGAATCCAGGAGGAGAGGGCTTTTATGAAATTCCAGTGACTTTTAACTGGATTGTGTTAACATAAGCAGTGGGAAAGAAAAGACTGAGCATTAGAGAAACAATGTGGTTGCAACACAGCAGAGAGAGGCTGGCATTGCATGGAGACAGTAAAGTTATTATTGCTCAAAATCTTGTGGTTTTTCTTCTCCTAAAGCTGCAGACTGACTGTGTACATGTGCAGTTAGATGTGATTTACTCTGTGTATTAAGCTGCTGAAAGAATGCCGAGTTGTTTTGGGACAGAGCTGACTTCTTTGCCTCTGCATGTTGTTTTTTTTTCTTTCCAGAGCTCAGAGACTTCGAGCCGGACGTCCAGCAGGAGATCGAAGTCGACGAAGGCAACACGGCTGTGATTGAGTGCCACCTCCCTGAGAGTCAGCCCAAAGCTCAGGTCCGCTACAGCGTCAAACAGGAGTGGCTGGAAACATCCAAAGGTACTGCTGCTGATTGATTCCCCAAACTATCTCCCTAATTTACTGGAATGCTGTAATCCTCCTATCTGAGCTCCTCATAAAACCGGCTGTTATCTGGAGAATGCTGAGACTTGGGAGTACTGTTGTTTATTTTACAAAGTATTTACTTGTAAGTTGCCTGGAAGAGAAGAAAGGCTCTGGTGGTTTGTTGCTGGTATGCTGATGATGCCTGGGAGCTGTAGGTACTGATATCTGCTGCTTATCTGCAAGGAAATGAACCCTGCATTGCTTTCTGACTGATCTGAGTCAGACTCTAGGGCGCCGCTCTGTGGCCGGTTCTGACAGAACCGGCGTGAATTGGAATGGCTTTAAGGGCTCATGTTACAGGCAGTTTTGCAACGTGGACTTGATTTGTCCCCTGCTCACATTCCTGAGTTTTCTGAAGTATTTTCTAAACGTTTCGTGATTTTTTTTTTAAATGCTAAAAACCAAATCCATAAACTCTGATTGTGATCTTCTAACTCCAGTGTTTTTCTTTTAGGAAACTACCTCATCATGCCGTCAGGGAACCTGCAGATAGCCAACGCCACACAGGAAGACGAGGGGCCATATAAGTGTGCAGCGTACAACCCCATCACTCAGGAGGTCAAAACATCCACGTCCACAGATCGTCTCCGAATTCGCCGTAAGCATCTCCTCCATCGTTAATGCTGAGACGGAACAAGAGCAGTTCTCATCCGAGTCGTTTTCCTGATCATGTATAAACTGAAAACGATAATTTGGATATTTGGAAGTGAAATGGGAAAATGTTGTAAACACTTTAACATTTTACGTGCTGTGAAAAGCTTTGTGAGCATCCTGAGTTTGGAGAAATGGAGATCAGTTGACTGGATTGACAAGCTAACAGCAGATTACCTTAACTTCACTGTCAGTTTTAAAGTCCTTTAAGCAGAGATATGATGATACTCCTGCAGAAAGTGGTCCAAGCTGCACAGGAAGTGCTACAGCTAGCTGCCAATGCTACATGCTTTTATTAATAATCATCACATTCTATGTAAATAACCAAGAACTGGCAGCAATGTAAAGGTGAATGATGTCTATCTTTTTCTCCAAACTGAGGCTTTTCAAAGAGCTGTCTACAGCAGGTATGATATTTATTGTTCATGAACTCACTTTAAAGCCCTGAACTGTTGCTGTAAAGACATAACTTCAGAAGCTGCAGCCTTTGTTGTACACATTTGGTGCACATGTGTGTTTCATAAATCTATTAAGCGTGACCTTTATTATTTGATCTTGCCAGCACATATTTAGTCACACATGCTGACATGCAGAATTCACATTTATGAAATCTTCAAAGCCAGAGATGAAAGTGTTTGATTTAGCATCTTTGTCATCTGTTTTTGCTTCCTCTCACAAAGAAGGAGCTTCACTGACGATCTCGTCCCGACCTCCCTCGTCTCTTTCAGGTTCCACGTCGGAAGCGGCTCGAATCATTTACCCTCCAGCTCCTCGCACCATCATGGTTACCAAAGGCCAGCGGCTGGTGCTGGAGTGTGTGGCCAGCGGCATCCCGACTCCACAGGTCACGTGGGCGAAGGATGGGGAGGACCTGCGCATCCATAACAAAACTCGCTATTTACTCAGCAACCTGTTGATTGATGCAGTCGGCGAGGGCGACTCAGGCAACTACATCTGCAGAGCGGACAACGGCATCGGCTCAGCCAGCTCCGCTACCGTGCTGTACAACGTGCACGTGTTCGGTGAGTAAACCCACTCATTTGTTACACATAAACTGTGAATTTGGTTCAGATTATTGGACGGCGTTTTGTCTGGATGTGGGAATTATGTTGTCTCCTGCTTGGTGCATTTGTAAGACAGCTGTGTGTGTGTGTGTGTGTGTGTGTGTGTGTGTGAGAGAGAGAGGCGTGTGCATGTGTGTGTGTGCAGAAGCAGCGACGACGAGACGGAGACAAGGCTCTCTGTTCTGTAGCAGGACTAGATTGAGTGTGTCTAGGTTATGGATGACTGTTTTTACAGTGATTTTGTGTGTGTGTGTGTGTGTGTGTGTGTGTGTGTGTGTGTGTGTGTGTGCGTGCTTGCGTGTTTGTGTAAATGTGTTTTGGGCTCGTCTCTCTGCAGCTGGCTCTAATTAAAGTCAGAGTGCTGCTGTAGCTGTAATGAGTTCTGCCCCCCCCCTTCTCTATTCACAAGCAGCCAACCATCAACTGGCTGGCCTGCCTGACTCTACAACACCCCCTGTGTTTTATATTTTCTACACACACACACACGCTCATATGGTTGTTTTTACTCAAACTTTTTTTTTTTTTTTAACTGAAAGGCCTTTTTGTCTGTAAATTATTACTAGACTTAGCCCTGAACAAGTGTTTCTACTGTGCACACACTAATGCGTTCTCCTGGTTTCCCCCTGCAGAGCCCCCTCAGGTCACCGTGGAGCTGCAGCAGCAGGAGGCGGTGTTCGGAGAGACGGTGCGCTTCACCTGCCAGGCCCGCGGAAAGCCCGCTCCCTCTGTGATGTGGCTCCACAACTCCCGGCCCCTCGCGCCGTCTCCCCGCCACCGCCTCACCTCGCGGGTACTGCGTGTTTTTAACGTGGGCCCGCAGGATGAGGGCCTGTATCAATGCATGGCAGAGAACGGGCTGGGCAGTTCGCACGCCTCCGCTCGCCTCATCACAGTTTCAACCGGTAGGTTGGAATCTTGTGATTTTAAGTCTACTGTTTGGCAGCTTTTAGGTTTGACAGTATGTGTTGTTGTAGGGATTTCATCTGGGAAACGGCTGCCCTCCATCTATCGCCCGCTCAGCCCTGACAAGGTGCTGAAGGAGCAGCCTCCTGTAAGACCTGGGACTACCGGAGCCATGCTGCCTCTGGACTGCTCCGAACTGCCGGGCCAGATTCAGCCTGCAGACGCCCCGATTATTCTCAGTCAGCCACGCACAGGAAAGGCTGACTCCTACGAACTCACCTGGAGGCCTAGGCACGAGCGAGGAGCTCCTGTGCTGGAGTATGTCATCAAATACAAAAAGGTAAAACCTCAACGGGCTTCATTGAGTCCAGTGAATAACAACAAGGTATGGTTTCTGAGTAACCAGGTCCTTTGTTCCTCTCAGGAGGGGGACCTGCTTGCTGAGTGGACCACCAGGAGTATCTCAGGCTCCCTTCATAAACTGACTCTCACCAAACTGCAGCCAGACAGCCTGTATGAAGTGGAGATGGCTGCCAAGAACTGTGCGGGTTTGGGTCAGCCGGCCATGATGACCTTCAGAACTGGCAGAAGTACGACACCGACGGAACGTGTTCAGGGATCTGTCATGTTTACGTTTAATTATTTTTAACATGTTTGTTTTTTTTTGTCTCTAGATCGTAAAGGTCTGGGGGGACAACACGACCCACCAAAACCTCCTTCTGTCCCCTCACCAAGCCTCTCTCGTAAGAACTTAAGTTTATGTTGCTGCAACAAATCCTCCAATTAACACTACTAATAAGATCTAATCTAGAACTCGCTTTGGCTAACACCCCTCACTCTCTCTTGCATTTCTGTCTCTGGAGGATGAGCTCCCAGTAAGTCCTGAATGGGATTTCACTCACTGAGGTTAAATCATCCTTTATGATTTATGATCGTGTTGTTGCTGACTATTTGACACCTCCTCTGCCCCGCAGCTCCAGAGGCTCCTGATAAGCCCACCGTCTCCACGGCTACAGAGACTTCGGCGTATGTGACTTGGATTCCTCGTGGTAACCGCGGCTTCCCCATCCAGTCGTTCCGGGTGGAGTACAAGAAGGTGAAGAGGGCGGGCGAGGACTGGGTGACGGCGGTGGAGAACATTCCCCCGTCGAGGCTGTCTGTGGAAATCACGGGCCTGGAGAAAGGTCGGTCGCCAGAACGTGCAATTTAAACAGAGTTCCTCTGGGTCGGGTGGGGGGGTTGTAGGATGTAATTACTGTGATGATGCCCTGCATAATTACACCCTCATGATCTGCAAATTCATCACTATAATGAGTGTTGTTGGAGTCATTTCAGTGATTACCGCCATTAATCAAAACATAACTGGTAAAATTAGCGTGTCATTAGATCAAGAAAGGAAAACGTTAGTCTGCAGCCTCGAGACTCTGACCATTAACGTTCGCTCTTCTGCGTGTAGGTACATCCTATAAGTTTCGAGTGGTGGCGGTAAACGTGATCGGCTCCAGTCCTCCCAGCGCCCCGTCGAAGGCCTACGCAGTGGTGGGAGGGAGAACACACGAACGTCCCGTCGATGGACCCTACATCACCTACAACGAGGCCATCAACGAGACCACCGTCATCCTGAAGTGGACCGTGAGTCTCTAGAAGTCAGAATCTTATTTCAGCCTCGCTGCGCTTGTTAACCTGATTGATGTCCGTCCTGACAGTACACTCCTGTAAACAACACGCCCATCTACGGTTTCTACATCTACTACCGGCCGACGGACAGCGATAATGACAGCGACTACAAGAAGGATGTGGTGGAGGGAGACCGATACTGGCACTCCATCACCGACCTGCAGCCGGAAACCGCCTACGACATCAAGATGCAGAGCTTCAACGAGAAGGGGGAGAGCGAGTTTGGCAACGTGGTGATCCTAGAAACAAAAGGTATGGATTGGCTTGATTTAGATTAAGTATTTAAAAGCAGATCAATCAGGATCCGACTCTTCTTCACTTGGTTTCTTCAGCCCGTCCTAATCACCATCGAACGGTGCCGTCAGAGGCTCCGGACTCAGGGGTCGTGGACAGTGGCGTCCTTGTGCCTCGGCCTGGTGATCTCCCCTACCTGATAGTTGGTATTGTCCTGGGAGCCTTTGTCTTCATCATAGTCGCCTTCATCCCTTTCTGCCTCTGGAGAGCTTGGGCCAAACAGAGTGAGTGCTCCTCTCAGCTCCCCGAGCCTCAGCGGATTTCACGTCTACATGTGTGTGAACCATTTCCTTTTATCTTTATTGCAGAGCAAACATCAGACTTGTGTTTCCCCGCTGTGGCTGCTCCTGTGTCATCGTGCCAGTACACAATGGTTCCCCTTCAGGGACTTGCTCTGGTTGGACACTGTCCTCTGGATGCACACCTGACCGCTCCACACACCGTTTACCCGGCTAACGGGGAATACATCCAGAACGGCAAAGCTCACCACCCAAAGGAGTGTCTGCCAGGACTGCAGCAGGTAAAACGACTCAGGCTGATACCGTTTTTAACAATGATTGAGGGTATTTTTGTTTATTACTGAAGAAATGATCTAAATACACATTTTTATGCAGGATGAAGTTGATTGTGACATGGAGTGTGACACACTTCTGCCACAGACGATGTCAAATGGACACCTGCCAGTCTACCGCTACTCCACCAGGTGGGTTTTTGTTTTAAAAAAACATGCTGTAACTTACTGAATGTGCTCTATTATATCGTTCAACTGGTAATCAAATAATTAGGAAGAAAAAAATAATAGTGACGAGCTAACGGCTAGTCACAGTGGATTGCTGACATCTTAACACGACTCCAGTCTCAAAATGTATTAATTTATGTGATGTGAGTAATATTGTATGGACCTTTACAACGTTGTTACAGTTGCATTACACTTTTATTTTGGCAGAATCGCTATAATATTTCTACAGGAAGTGAAATAAATTCAAGTCTTTTGGGTTTTTGGTCGACTAACAAAACATTTGAACCTTCGCCTCTCTGAAAACTTTATTGACTCATCCTAAAAGTCAAACTAAGCTTCAGCTCATGTGGATGTTTGTGTTTTCCTCAGCAGCACCGATCTTCACCAACAGACCTGCTGTTCTGCTGATGACTCCACCCTTCAGCTGCTGTCTCCCCATCAGCCCGTCGGCTCACAGGAAGTGGGAGGAGACTGCAGGTTCTGTGATGGAGACAGAGTGGAGGACATAACTCGACGTATGTTGATTCTTCAGTTAATGAGTATAGAATACAAATTAACAAAAATCCTGCCTGAAATCACTTGGCGTGTTCAGACATTTCACACCCATCATCTTTGTGTTATGCTTCCTCCAGAACCAGAACCTCTCCGTCTTCTGTCACTAGAAGATGAGATTTTCACCACATCGTCTTCGTCGGCGACAACACGGCGGTCCCAAGACACCATTCAGGAAGTGAGCGTCCTCCCGAATGAAGTGTCCCTCGAGGACGACGGGTCGACCAGCACTCCAGATGCATAAGAGACTCTTAAATGAACAGAAAAACAAGAGAAAATATTTATTTTTGTATCAGAAATATTTATATATTTATGCTTTTGTACATAAGCGTCTGATTATACTGTATATATGGTTATTTTCATATTCAAGAAGACTTTTTATTCAGACATCTACTCATTTTAAGGGAGTCGTGGCTCGTAATTTGAGACGTTGCTCCTTTTGTCAGCACTTCACATCCTCCTCGTGTCATTCCTCACAGTCTTCCTCCATCCTCTGGACCTTTTGAACCTGACCGAAACAAAGGGACCACTTCCTCCAATCAGATGCTGTCTTTACTGAGGTGCTGAGTCATGTTCTCAAGATAAATGTGTCCATGTTGTATAGCAGTAACACAAAAGTATTATGCATTTTCTCATCATTAACAAACTATTAACATGTGTATGCAACATAAATCATTTTCAGTAGTGTATCAGAGATTATATATATTATATATTGTATAGATATTTATTTTTTGAGGTTTTTTTTTTATCACTGAATGGGAGATTTTCTGGAATATAACTCAGTCATCGATAAGCTGAACTTTATACTGCAGCCACTTGTGTGTTTACTCATTTGCTGGTTAACCAAATGACTGCCAGTAGAGGGTGCTGTGACTGGTGTGTTAGTATTATGTTTCCCTCCTCTTCCTCACTGGTCAGTGCAAAAAGTGTTATAGTCTGTGACAGAGACATCTGCTATCAAAATGAAGGAGATCCTGAATCTACAGTCCCTGAAAAGTGTGCAGCTCTTCTGCTGCTGCACAAGCTGGAGCACTATCGCATGTAAATAAAAGCTTAAGAATTTATCGCCTTGTGTGTGTTAATGAATGGATTTGGATTAATCTCAGAAAGTAATCATTTGGCTAAAATTTCACGTGATTGTAGCTGAAGAGTCACGCACTAAATAAACTGTTGTGAACTTTTTATATAGATGGGATTTTTGTGGCCACTTTAACCTGAAAAACAACAAAGTAGGAAATTTGACCCAGTAGTCACATTTAGTCTCCATTAATGACATGCATCCTTTAAATCTTGGCCAAGTTTAAATTTGAAGTGATTTGCATAATCTTTTTGCTGTCAAGTGACTCAACTTTCACATCTAATGGGACTCCAAGGCCAAATAAATAGACGTCTGCCATAATAACACTATTATTCTTTATTTATAGAGCCACACTACTTTGACTCATCTAAGAACCATATTCAAGCTCTAAAAACAATTTTGATCTGATATGTCATTTAGCCCCTGAACCTGTTCATCTGCCTACAATAGGACTGGTATGACACGCTAGTAGATGTGTGTGTATATTAAAATAAATATTAAATAGATATAAAGTGTTCGTCATTTAACTTACAAAACATTTTTTACAAATTTTCACTCATTTGGGATCAATAAGTTAAATATATTTTTTTTTATTGAGGTAATAATGGAACATGATTTTTAAAAATTGTATTTTAGTTTGGCAAGTTTTTTTTTTTAGCTGCATTGAACACATGCTTCAATAAAACATTGGAGCCTAAATTTTACTCTAAGTAGTTGAACTGCTGGTTAAAGGTTTATTTAACTGTACAAATGTGAGAATAGTCAACACTTTTTATTTAAACTAAAAGTTGTTTATATGTTTTTTTTGACTCGTCAAATTCACAGATTCATGTGTTTGTAGCTGAGATTCATTCAACATAAACACAACCGAGATTTTGCATGTTAAAATATTTTAAATATTAAAAAAAACTTCATAAATTCTTAATGAGATCATAATTTAAAACTGTAGGTGTTTAGTACATTTAGATAAAAATACACGTCTAACATAAAACTAAAAGGAGTAAAGCAAATAAATCTCCAGATGGAAGTCAATACAAAGGTCTCCTTATAAACTTTATTAATTCATTCTGTATTTACAAATATATACACAATCTAGGAATTTTGATATGAAACATTAATATTTACAAAATAGCTCTTGATATAAAGGATTCTGTACAGTGCAACCTGATATAAGTTAGTAAATTACATTAGTAACTGTGCAGAAGGTTTTTAATGACCCAAAATAACAATTCAAGTTCTGAACTTAAACTTTTCCCCACAACCAGTCAGTTTAAACCAACATTTAAAAAGAAAAATAACTTTTAGGGTCTACATTTTCCCATCTTGTCAAAAAAAAAAAACAACCAAAAGATAAAAGAAAGAATAAAATTACTTTGACATTAAAAGGTAGATAGTAGAATGAAATGGTGTGATCATGTAAACAATCAGGTGCATCACTGCTGCTTTCTTTAACATTAAAAGAAAACACATTTCAAGCAGAAGATTTCCTTGTTTGCTTTTAAACACCGAGTCGTCGTCACACCGCCGAGCTGCCGTCGTGGCCCAGGATGTGGCTGATGTTGTGTGCGGGTCGATTCGGCTGCTTGCTGGAGTCGACGGACGACGTGTTGGACAGAGACAACAGGGGAGACATAGGCATGGCCGAGCCGTCGGTGGGCATGCCGGTGGCGATCTCGGGGAACAGTGAGGTGAGGTTGAAGTTGGAGATGTGAGGGGTGATTCCAGACGAAGGCATAGGGGGCATTTCTGGGAGCAAGGGGAAACTAGCCTGACCAAAGCCCACGGGCCGGGGCGGAGACAGGATGGAGCTGAAGCGGTTGTTGAGAGGTGGAGCGCTGCTCTTGTCGGCACTGGGACTTGTAAACATTTGGTTGGGGAAGTACTGGAGGGTGACATCACTGGGGAGGCTGGGGTGAGCAGCAGGAGAATAAGAAGGGTAGAAGGAGGGTAAAGTGTTCTGGGGCTCCACAGGGAGAAGAGATGGGGTTCTGGAGGAGCTGGGTTGACTGACTGGAGGGATGAAAGTAGAGTTTGCGTTGATGGGAGGTGGAGGATTCATGCCGCCCTCTGATATAAAGGGGAAACCAAAGTTCTGTGTCAGGTGCTGGTCAGAAACCAGGTTGTTGTCGCTGGGAACCTGCGTACTGTCTGCCATAAAGCGTACGATGGCGCTGCGCCTGGTCTCTCCTCCAGACTGAGGTCGGCCTAGCAGCACCCCTCCCCCAGAGGGCAGAGGCAGGTGACCCTCGGGCTCAAAGGGATTGGTCGGTCTCAGAGCTCCTGATCGAGGCCGGTCACTGGGTCTCAGCTTGGTGGGCTGAGTGTCTCTGGGAATATGACGGGAGTGCTGGCTAACAGCAGGAGGAGGTCTGGAGATGGCTGAGGAGCGGCCCGGCTCAGAGCTGCTGTGTGGAGTCGGAGGGTGGGGTAGACCTGCTCGGACACCGGGGCCTGTGTGCATATTGCTGCTGACCTGAGAAATGTGGCCCTTGTTGCCCTCTGAGAGTCGCATAGCTGGAGCTTTCTGAGACTGGGGGACACTCGGGCTGGAGGCCTTGGCCTGGATGTCTCCTGAGGAGCTTCCAGGCACACAGCTGTACTCCATGCTGACTGGGGGGCAGCACTGCACAGCTCTCTGGTGGTTGTTCTGCTCAGAAAGGTGGGGGGAAAGGAGGCTCTGCATGAAACTCTGGTGACAGCCTTCCTGCTCCCGAGGCAGCGTGGGCCCAACTTGTACTCCCTGAGGACCAGGATGAGGTCCGCTGTAGCCGCCACGGTTTCTACCATCTGCAATTGGGCCGACATTCATCCTGAATCCTCCCTGCTGTGGCCCCTGGAGGCCCCTCTGGGAGGGAGGCACTGACTTGGAGGCCATATCACTCCCACGTGAGACCTGAGCCTCAAAACCACCAAGCTGATGAGTTCCTCCTCCGCCCCCCATCGCCTTGAAGGGCTGGCACTCCGAGCCCCGCTGAACATCGCTGGGCGCTGAATGCTCCGACGGGAGGCGGTTCTGTGGGTTGTGTGGAATGCTGGCCTTCCCTCGTGAGGTGTCCAAATAACCTCTGAGGTCTGGTTGTTCCTGAGTGGCACCGCGACCAGGCTGAAGGTGAAGAGCTATGCGCTGCTGCTGTTCTCCGCTAGTGGAGGATTTACTGATGAGCGCCTCAGCAGAGTAGTTTGAAACGCGGTGGCGTTCCTGGCGAGACGGAGCACAGGCCAGCTCAGACGAACGGGACACTGGATTATTGGGTGGAGAGATGAGCTGCTGCTCCAGACTCCGGGAGCTCATCATCCTCTGCATAGCAGTGTGGTCCTGACCAGACTGAGGGAGGAAAAATATACCAGAAACACACAGATCAGTGAATGTGGTCTGCCATAAGACCTAAAACACATTCAGGCAGCGCGTAGGCACACAGACACATCCCTAACATTCAAACTCAACCATTCAGAGCCATTTTAGACAGCAGGAAAAGGTCAAAGGTCAACACAAACTGAACTAGGGAGACAACTGAGGAGAAAGGCAAGAATCTGAGAAAAAAAAGACTGCTTCCACACAGCTAAAGCACAATTTAAGATGCCTAAAACTAAAAATCCTGTAAGAAGCACCATACTGCAGAAATGTGACATCAGCTAAAACGCACATCTACCTTTTAACCCTTTAATTTTCAAATCAAGAAAAAACAATTATAAAAACAAAGATTTTCCAGCGCCTCACATTGGTGGTGATTTACACACGAATAGTACTCAAACAATGATTTCACTCTCATAAAAGTCAATGTTTTTGTGCTACAACCGATTTTTTAGTTCGTCTTAGTTCAGGGTTGTACTGATTCTGGTTCTGAGGGCCGATACTGATTATTGAGTTTTGTGCAGCTCCGACCTGCTGATACTAGTTCTGATATATTCTGATTTATCTCTAAGAACTACAATTAACAAATAGTTTTTAAAAATATTTGATTAACCTGAAAATGATCATTCTACAAGTAAAAACGTCCACATTAAAGATCTGTTAGCATGAATTAGTGCTCAATGAGTTGACAGACCAAGAAAAAAAGTCAAAGTCATCCAGTGAATCTGCTGTTTTTAGTCATTCACTGGACAAAAGTCAAAAAAAGTTTAGTCCCTTTGTTCCCTGTGTTTTTTAATGTATGAGGTACTGAAGAGCTGTCTTCTTTACTTCTACTATGTAGAAATTAACTACATAATCTTCACAGAGCACAATCAGTGTGAAGGGACAGCTTAGTTCTTTCAAAGTTTCAGGAACTAAGAAAGGCAGAGTACATTTAATGAAAATCTAGATTTACAAAGTAAAGAACAAACTTTCTGATCAATTTTCTCTTTTTCAAGTATTTGCCAGTAAAATTGTACTTAAGAGGCTGAGAAAAAACAAAAACAGGTTGAACATTTGAACTAAAAACTATCATCTTTTAGGTCTCAGTGAAAAGGTCATTATAAGAAATGTGGCACCAACCTTGAGGTGGTCCTGCTGGGCCATGTGGCTGCTGTGGTGGGTTCTGGATCCCACTGACTGGGCTTCACAGGTCTTTTCCTGATGTCTAAAGTGCTGCTGCTGGATCTGCTGCTGCAGATGTTGCGGGTGTCTGGAGTGGGAGCTCTGCTGCTGCTGTAACTGCTGCTGCTGTTGATGCTGTGCCTGGGGAGGCTGTTGATGTGCCTGTTGTTGTTGGTGTTGCTGAGGATGAGATGGTTGGTGTTGTGTTGGCTGCTGATGTTGCTGTGGCTGTTGGTGTGACTGTTGTGGATGCTGCTGATGCTGAGACTGTTGCTGTTGATGTGAATGCTGCTGAAGCCCAGACTTTTCCAGGTGATGCTGCTTCTGCTGCAGGCCTGCAGGTGAGGCTGTTTGACCGCCTCTGACCATCCCTCGCTTCTTCTGGACATGCTGCTGCTGCTCTTGTTGCTGCTGCAGCGCCCTCTGGTGTAGTGAGTGACGCTGTGCGGCGTCTGGCTGAGTCAAGTGGTGCTGCAAATGATACAGATGCTGTCGTTGTTGTTCTTGCTGCTGCTTCATGTAAAGGTTTCCTCCCAGATGCTGACCTGCTTGGTTCACAGAATGCTGCAGATGAGCTTGGGGCACTTGAAGCACCCCTGCTGGGTTCTGATCTGGAGGTCCTTGAGGGGGACAGTGGCCCTCTGTGGGGCGCACAGCTGGACTCATGAAAGAGTTTGTGGAGAAGAGCGAGCCTCCGCTTTCTGAACCGATCCTCGTCAAGACAGCCGAAGAGGTGGATGGCAGCTGTGGCACCATCATCTGACTGTGGTCTGGTGCTTTCACATCCATGTGGCTAACAGCATTAGCAGGTGGAGGACACGGCTTAGGCCGTTTTGCTGTGTTTAACAGGACTTCTTCCTGGGCCTGCCTTTTGGAGATAATCTTCACTTGTCGCTCACCAACAACATTTCCAGTCCTTATTGATGTAGTCTTTAAGGTGTTGTACTCGATTACATGTGCAGCACCTGAGCAGGGTGAGAGGGCTTTGTTTGGGGCTTGGGACATATGAGTCGAGGCACCCATGGGGGAGGGGACAGAACCTTGTTGGGCAGTAAGGTTCGGAGAACCAGGATAGGGCTGGTGACTGGAGCTGGGTCTGATTAGGTTGTTCACACTCAGGCTGGCTGCTGTCCCGCTCTGCGCTGAGATCTGAGACTGGGCCAGGGAGAGAGATTGAGGCTGTGAATAGACAATATTTTGTGGATGTCTACTTCCATTTGGCCCACTGATGGACCCGTCCCCAGCCTGTCCTCTGACAGGCATCTCAACTCGTGTAACTGTTCCTGGATCCATGGGTTTGGTCATTTTAGCCTGCTGCCCAGCCGAGCTCCTGTCTTTACTTGTAGACACCGTTGGGGTTTTGGAGGAGTCCCACGAGGCTGTGGTGGCACTGACCGAAGAAGTGTTGTCCACAGAACAACCCCCACTCCTTCTCCCAGGGCTGTCCTGTTCTAGCATGGCCAAAGCAAGCATCTCTGCTTGTTCAGACGTGAATGTAAAGGTTCCAAATGAGCCGGACGATGCACCGATGTTCTGACCCTGTGGAAGCATTGATGCCACGGAGAATCCTCTTCCACCCCCAGCTCCTGCAGAAGTGGGAGAATCGGTCTGCCTGTTAGATGCCAGAGGGTTCTCCAAAGACTGATCATCTAGGTTAGTGTACATCTGGTGAGAAAGCGTAAAGTCTTTTCGTGAGGGAGCATCTGAAGTCTCTGCCACTAAGCCCGCTTTATCTGCTGACGTGGGATGCCTCTCCTCTAGAGCACTGCTGCTAATTCTTGTTGCCTGTGGTGGTTTGACATCTGCAGGACGGCATGAAGACATTTGGGCTCCAGTGACATCAGGCTGAAGAGATGGAGCTCTTACAGCTGTGGCCTTCTTCCTAAACTCTGAAGTCGTTGTGACGGAGCTTTGGGGAGCAGAAAACACTGCAGCAGGCGATGACATTGTGATGGTTGTAGACACAGATGATGGTGTAGTGGACTGAGACTCTGGTTTATTACAAACCAGTGGGTCTTGGATTTTGGATTGCTGGGGAACACATGATGAAACCACATGGGTGTTCTGGTTTGTAGCTACTGGTGCAACAGCTGTAACGTTGCTGGTGCCGACATGAGTCAAACACAAAGTGGAATTTCCGGCGGAGGTGTACCGAACTTCACCGACAGCAGTAGAAATGTCCAAAGATTTGTTTAGTTTATTAACAGCAGCAGTGACAGCTAACTTACTTTCCGTTGAGATAGTTGCACTAGTTGTGTGTTTAACATCTGGAACCGAAGGTTTGTTTACAGTCGAGTTGTGAGAAACTGAAGCTGGTTTACCCTCTATTGTTGAAGCTGAGCTACTTGACAACTTCACTGATGTTTCACTGACTTTATTTGTATTTGTGGCATTACTAGTGACAGTTTGACTGAATACGGAGTCACTCTGAGATGAACTGATCTGACAGCTTTTGTCCTGTGAATGACTAAAAACAGCAGATTCACTGGATGAACTGCTCACAATCAGCTGCTTTGTGTTCTGAGCTGAAGTGACACTGCCTGTAGCTTCACTCCTCTCTGTAGCTGTGACACTTGTGGTGCATGCTGGGAGAACATTTGTCACTTTTACTATTGAGGATTGTAAAACCTGAGCTTGTGTAACTTGAACTGTTTGGCTCTCTCCTGCAGGAGCCACAGGTTTAGCAGAAACAACAGCAACCTGTGCAGGACTGATCTCTTTCTTCTTGGCAGGTTTAGTCCTTTTAGCTGCTGTTTTCTTTGTGTTTAAAACGGAGCGAAGCTTCTTTCCTGAGGGCTTAGCGGCATTAACCACTTGCCCCGAGGTGACTGGGTTTACACAAGGGAGCTGCAGCTGCTGAGCAGGTAGCACAAGAGTGGCTCCAGAACTGGGGGCTGGAGTGGGAGGCTGACAAGAGCTTTGACTAGAAAGAGGGAGACCTTGAGATATGCTCTGATTAAGACTACTAAGGGCTCCTAGACTATTGAGGGCCACATTAGTAGTTGGTTCCTCAGTGGTGGTGGGCTGGACCAGTTGGAGGGTGCTTTGGCCACCCTGGGAGCTGGATTTGTCCGAAGTCTTCATGGGCTGCAGGGCAAACACCTGACCATTCACAGTGATGGTCTGGGGGGTTGTAGAACCTGGTGGAGAAGACGACGCCTGGCTGACCGGTCGAGGATGGTTTATCGAAGGCTGAACAGGTCGAGGGAGAATGTGCACCAGCTGCTTTCCCCCGACACTTTGTAAAGGAGGGGCAGACACCGGACTGCTTGTAGTGGGTGTCTGAGTGGAAGCAGCAGGAGCTGCAGCAGGAACCATGCCTACCTGAGGAGTCTGAGGAGCAGATGCAGCCTGACTTGGTGCTTGGATGATTACTATATGCTGACAAGGCGTCTGATTTGTCAATTCCTCCCTCACCACTGGCTGGGCAGGGCAGGTAGTGGCTTGCTGCAGGATGACAAGACTTGGATTGTTTGTGTTCTGAGGCGCTGTTACACCTGAAGCTGTTGCTGCAGCTGGGTTGACCTGCAGCACCTGCATGGTCTGGAGGAGAGGCAGCACAGCTGCCTGTGGCTGGGGCACCAGAGCTGTTTGAGGCTGTGGGATGAGGGCTGCTGGGGGGTGAGGAACTAAAGAGGCAGGCTGAAGTACAGCAGGCTGGGGCTGTGACACAACAGCTGGGTGAGCCACCACAGCTGGCTGTGGTACTATGGCTGCACACTGAGGCTGGGGGGCTAAGACAGGCGGATGCTGTGTCAGGTTTGGGACTGCAGGTTGTAGTTGGGGCAGGGGATGTGTCTGAATGTGACCTGTGATGGGAGTTTGCTGTACAGGCACATGTGGCTGCATCTGTATCTGGATGGGACAAATGGAGGGTTTTGGACACACGGTCACATGCTGGACAGCCTGAGTGGTGCTGCTGACCTCTGGAGGGGGCAGACTCTGGCAGACTGGTTGCACTGTGTTCCCTGCCATCTGCAGTGTTGTCCAGGTCGTCTGTGTGCTGCCTGCAGCCCCAGCCCTAAGGAGGGTTTGACTGCTAGGAATAGCGGTGTAACTCACAGTCCTGATAGCCGTGTCTGGTGAGACCGAACAGCAAACCCCTGAAGCTGTTGGTCTGGTTACGGTTTGGGTAAACGTGGGATGTGTGAACACAGGTGGAGCGGAGCTTTCAGTGGGATGCTGTGAGGTTGAAGTGGCTGCTATAGTGATGGTCTGAGGAGGGGCAGCAGCCTGCGTTTGTTGGGGCAGGGATGTGGCAGCTGCAGGAATCTGGAGGGTGATGTAAGACACAGAAGGCGGCAGAGTAGGGGCTGCAGCCGGCGTCTCAACTACACACTGCTGCTCGATCATTCTCAGACCTGATGTAGACTGAGTGGCAACTGACACTGGGAGAAGTGCAGGGGTGGAGGTAGATGTTTTAACTTGAAGCAGAGCCCCATTAACTCTTAACCCAGCCTCAGCTGGTGGTGGAAGAACTAATGTTTCAGAGGGCTGCTTCGCTGGGCTCTTTAGCTTTCCTGCAGGGCGCATCACATTGCCATTGGAATAGACGACAATCCCCTTTGGGAGCTGGTGAGTGGGGGTGACTTTTGACACTTTGGCACTACGCTGCTTGCCCTTCCAGTGGATAGTTGGGTCCTCTAGAAGGCTAATATCATTAGCTTTGAGGAGCTCGATGTAGTGAGCACTCTCTTTTCTCAGATCCTCCAACTGGCGCCTCAGTCGACGGATCTCTTCCGCTGCAAAGACAAAGGAGACATGTCAGTTAGCAAACAAAGCCAGTATCCTGCTTATTACTGGAACTTTTTGAGACTGCTGGTTATATTTTCACTAATAAACATGTAATAATAATAATAATGCATTTTATTTAAGGCACCTTTCTAAGACCCAAGGTCACTGTACAGGTGCAGACACAATACAAATAAAAAAATAGCAGCAAGATACAATAAAACCCAAATAAAAACAGTAGCAGAACACAATAAAACCAAATAAAACAGCAGCAGGACGCAGTAAAACCAATAACTTAAAACCACGAACCAGCACCAAGGTGCTACACAGAGTAGGCAGCCTTAAAAAGATGGTTTTTTAGTCTGGATTTAAAAATTAATTTAATTAATTAATTTAAAAATTATTTTCAGAAGCACAACAAATAGACAAAAGTCTCATTGTGATTCTGAGAAACTGCAGGATTTTAGCTTCTTGTTCTCATTTTTGACCATTTTCTGATGGTTTAAAAATGTTAAAATAAATATAGGGTGGTGAAAATTAGACAAATATTTACACAAAAAGAAACCTGGATGCCTGAAAAAACACATACAGAAAAACACAGATGATTCATTCATGCCAATTGATTAGCAATAAACCTTTGAAACATGACACAATATAAAAGTGCATCTGAGATAGTTCAGTGAGCATAGAAATATGATTAGAATGCAAATAACAGTTTTTTGTTCATTACAAATCATTTACCATAAAAAATCACTTAAAACAATACAAAAAGAGAACTATAGATAGCTCTGTAATTAATTTCTTAACACTTTTGTAAATTCAGATGCATTTCAGCCATTATAAAATTAAAATAGGATACTATGTGCAAGATGTAAAATATTCAAGCTTACCTTGAACTTTATCCCCTCCTTCCAGAAGCAACGTATCGTTTTGTTTCTTCAGTTCAGTGATGTAGCGAAAAGCTTGGTCCAATATATTGTTCTTGCTCTGTAAATACGATTTTACTCTATTGTTAACAGACACTTGACTGATGCTGATTAAATAAAAGACATCTGGTTTCTTACTTGTTTAAGTGCCTGGGAACACGGCAGAAGACTGCCAATACGATTGATCCCTGCATTAATTTTCTCTTTTCTGTGTCTTTCAACTGCAAACACACATGAAAAAAAAATTGAATAAATGTTAAAATTAATACTGAAATAGTCTTGAATCATCCATCATTTTCTTATATTTTACTTTCAGAGTGGTATTTTCCTGTAATCTGAACATGAGCTTAAATCAGTAGTTCACAAAGCTTTAGCTTTGTGAAAAAAAGCTGAAGGTCTTTTAAAGACACTGCACCTTCACTAACCAGTAAGGCTTGAATAAAAACATCTAACCAAGGAATATCATGTTACCTGCATTGTGAGATTCTTTGTTTTTCTTCTTTCTAAAAAAATGAGCATGAAAGTAGTTTGAGAAAACTACACATATTTGCATCCTGTTGTGATAAATTATATATAACAAATGAACATCCTTACTTGGGTTTACGACCAGGTGTTTTTTGTGTTTCAGTCATCTCTGGCATCCTGTTTTAACAGTTGCCTCTGTGATTAAAGGTACCAGTAAACGCATTCAACAGCTGGACCTTAAATTCCTTCTGTGCTCGTCCTGCAAACGAAATATGAAGCTTTAAGTCAACATTAAATACCGATGAAACATAGCTGTTACTCTGGGCTTTTAAATACAACTGGATAATCATGCTAACATGCTAGTGCTGACCTAAACTCATTAACCTTTATATTACAGAAAAATGTAGCTTATTTTACAAACTGCTCAGTTATTTATTCAACTTTAATGCTTCCACATAGATAGTAATCGATGTTCAATTATCTATTTTATTACTTAATACGCTAGAAAGTAGCAACCCTAGCAATTAGCTTTCTGTTAGCCAGTTAGCAAGAAGCTATGTAAGCTTACCGTTAACTACGTGATTATTAAGCAAATTAAAAGCGACAAAACTCGTATCCATTCTTATAAAACGATGCCAAATAAGATAAATGTCCACCAACCTCTACCCTTGGCATTTTGAAGATTGTTTGTTCAAGTAAAAACTTATACATTGGATGCTAAGTATTAGCAAGCAATCTCAAAACAATCTAGATACACCTAAAACCGTGCAGAAAGGGGAGGGTTCTGTAGGAAGTGGCAGCCAATAGGATTAAGAGTTTGACAGGCGTCAACCAATCAGAACGCATAAAACCTTATTGCCTATATTTTATCAGTATATAGCACTTTTTATAAATAAGAAAAGCATTTTTGTGCATGTTTAAAAATAAAACAAATGAGACAACAAAGAAAATGCTTACTGCAAATAGTAATTCCTTTATTAGACGTTAAAAAGTCTTACAATATAGAGCTCCAGAAAAGATAAAATTCTTCAAAAAGAAAAAAAAAAAAAAGGAAAACATGCGCATACTACAGTGGAGAAGACAACTCTCCCTGCATGCGGGTGTCAGAGCTTCTTCTGGGTTCTGTTAAAGAGAGCCTACAAAAACGTCCAAACTATCAGCTGGACTTTAGAATGTTTTCATTGAAAGTGTAACTACAGAAAGCTGGTGCAGGAAGTTTGAGACCATTTTTGCATGATGGCTACATAAAGTGCTAAAGGTGTTTGAAGCATTATGTCTAAAATTTGTTTGTTTAGAGACAAAACATGCTCACACACCCTCAGTATACTGCTTAAAAGAATGCCCAAATCAAACCCATGTAGTCAATCTGTAGTTATTGATACATTTCCCACAAGAGATTGTGTACTTGTTAGAAACACATCAATATGACAACTTTTTATTAACCCATTTTAGCAGTAAACCCAGGGGAACCTCTGAACCTTTTGCCATTTTAATGTTGGGGGGGGGGGGGGACACAACAGTTTAGGGGAATTAAATTAACAGGCCAGAAAATAAAACCTCTGGAAATAAAGAGTGGTGACCATGTTTTACCACCACCTCTAAACCATTCAGCCTTCCTTGTGTCCTTACCAAGGGAAACATTTCTGATCCTGCTGCACAAACTGGTCAGACTCACTTCCCATGAATCCCACAGTTCAAGTTGTGAGAGAACAGAGTCCTATCTATTTCATGAGAAAAACTCCACACCAAACTGACCAGCCAGTGATGCCAGTCTTTCAAATACTTATACTCCATCAAACGGTTTCCTTTAGCACAAAATAGATATGTCCCCATTAGGTATCATAACCGCATTAAGCAACTCAAACACAAACAGTATGATTTGCAAACAACATCCCCACCCTTCAACCGTGTGTAAACTGTCTGAAGTTGGCATTTTGTCATTAGGACCAATTTTGAATAAAGTTTTTCGTCCTCGAATAACTGCAAGGAGATAAAAGGAACAATAAAATATGCAAAAACCACCTTTGCAAAAATGACTGCAGCAATTTTTATATGTGAAACACATTTTCTCTTTCTAGCGTCCTCTGGAGAAACTGTTGAACGTGTTGACCATGGGGCATTTGCACAGTTCTGTTTCTGTGTTGGCGGGACACATATGTGCTTGTTTCCCCCACCCCAAGGCTGTGCCCCTTACTCGGCCTTCTGAAGCTCGCCGCTGGGTGGTGCACACGGACTGCGCAGGCTCTTCTGCAGCACATGGGCATCTGCAGGCTCTATCCTCTTGTAGTAATTCTTTTTTGTCTCGATGATCTCAAAGCCAAACTTCTGGTAAAAATCGATGGCTGACTCATTGCTGATCTGAACATGACTGTAGAATGGTAAAGTAGAAGTTTAGTTATTGGTATGTACATTTGAAAGAAAAGGCAAAAACAAATTGATAAAAATTGGACAAGTGAACGAAAAATACAATTATTTCTTTACGTTAAAGCGGCTCTCTGGATTATTTTTCTCTGTATCAAAGTTTTCTAAATGTTTTAAATGATATTTCAGGTCTAAACTATGATCTATGGGTTGAGTTCCACAACATCTGTCATTCTGATGAAGACCCTCCTTCCTCCTAGAGACCCCTTTGCATTATTTCTTGCCGCCGATATTTTTCAGCCAATGAAATTCAAATGTCTGCATTCTCTCAACATGCACGCGCATCGACCAAACCTGTACCAGTAGGGGGCGCTGTCGTACAGGACGCTCTGTGTGTTTCTCTGCCGTTCACTGAGGACTCACAGCTCATTTCTACTAAAAACCTACCCATTCCCCAGATAAAGATGGATTTATTTTCATTTTTAAACCTTTCACCTCACAGAATGGCAAGGCTTGACAGGATTACGCGTTTATTTTGGTCAGAAAGTTCATCCAGGGCCGAGTCAAGTTCAGCTTCAGAGTCCAGCAGCAGCTCTCTGCTAACAGAGCTAATATCAGAAGCAGCAGGGACAGAGAGGGCTCATCAGACCCTCGTAGTGTTGTTGGAATAAGATTGTGAACTGTGAGTGATTAAACCCTACACATTGAGCTGTACAGTTCATGTCCGAAGTATATGCGCCGCGTGCACGCGCGCACACGCGACCGGACGCGCGTGTCGAGATGTTTTGAGGAGGAGCCTTTGGACGCTAGATTCAAAAACTGCTCTCTTGATGAAATCCTCCAGAGTGCGGCTTTAAGCAAAAGATCTAGTTATTAATCCTAAAACAGAAGAACTGATTGCAGTTTTTCAGGCGGTTTCAAGTCATCAATTTTTGCCAAGAAGTTCCTGTCGAATCAGGCTAATAAAAATTTAGATTCTTCTTTTCAAAATGGACAAAACAAATTATTTTTCTCTAATTTTGAAATAAAAACTATGACCCACTGTTAACTATGCTATCATCTGCAATCACTTTAAAATGTAACATCTAGACCCCATCAAAGATTTGAAATAACATTTAGTAAGAAGACATAACTATAATTTAATGACTATTATTAACCCAGGACATTTGACATTAGTTATCTTAACTGATTAAATGTGGCTAAGCAATTATTTACTTGTTTAATTTAGATCAAAAATAAAAGTACATGGAAGGACTTTTTCATTTTTTCCAACACAACTTCACTGACATCTCTTCTGTACAGCGTTTATAAATTCTTCAAGCAATTTATTACTTGACTTTATTTTTTCAGCTTTGAAAACAAAACAACTCTGTGTTCAGCTGAATTCAGACCTGAGCTGTAAAATTGGAATCAGACATAAAAGTACCTCTTTTAAATACAACATCTCGTAAACCACAACTGAGTTTATTTTTTAACAACTTACAGAAATTTCAAAAGAAAACTTTAGGTCCTCCTTTCTTAGTTAAACCCACCAGCCTGAAGGTAGATCTAAACATTTGATCTATTGTTCACCTTAAAGGGATATTTCTAACATTTTAAAGTCTGTTTCTGTGTAAAAGTTTTATCATACCTATTTTAGATCGCTTCTTGAACAGTCTAATTTAGGAAAAATAAAATTTACACGCCTGGAGATTGATAAGCATAAAGCTAGTCAGAACACAACCAGAACAAAGTGTATTACTGCTGTGTTAAAACAGCCCCAATCTCCAAAACGTCTATATTCACATTCAAGTCAAATATTTACACCACCATCAATTTAGCATTACATGATTATTTCAGCAGAAATATTAATAAATTCCTGTTTGTCTTGACTGCTGGGTGCACTGGATACGCTATTTTTGCTGCTGCTGGTGATATTTACCATAAATAAATCACATGATTCCATGTAAATAACTGTAATGTAAACCTGATGGTGGTGTAAATGTTTATAAAATAACATCACATGACCTGCTATCAAATATTGGAGCCGTTTTAAGACAGAAGACGTACACTTTGGTATGTAAACACTATTTCTCCAAACAGAAGACATTCAGGAAGCTATCTATAAGAGTTTAGGTAATAATTATGAAATTTACACAGAAACACACTTCATCTTAGCTAAAATATGACTTAAAAGCCTCAAGCTAATAACTAGCCCATTCTGGTCACCCGCTGACTAATCAGTGCCCTTATGTTACAAATATTTTTTTTATACCATTCATGTCAAAATGTGTTCCGTTTCAAAGCACTTACAGGTAAATGTTGTCAAAAGTGCCATCCTTCTCACAGATGTTCAACACATGATTAAGCATTTTTGTACCTAAAGAAAAATCAAGTCAAGTTAGATAAACCTAAACACAAAATCACAAAGTGCAACATTTTCTGAGGTACAAAATATCGTACCGATTCCAAGTCTACGATAGGGTGCTAGACAACCAAGTGTCATGATGTACAGCCTCTTCTGGTTCTGAGAGTGGTCCACTCTGCAGCACACAGCTCCCACTGCAATGTCATTAAAGTAAGCTGGAAGGACAAAATAAAATTAATGTTACAACAAATATAACAGTCAAGGACATAGTTTCCTCAAGGCAGAGAAGCAATTATTTTCTAACTGAAGAGGGCAGAGTAGTCCAAGTTTCACCTAAATTACATTTATTAGAAACTGTTCATGGAAACTTTTAAACCCAATGTATTAAAATAAACAGAAATTTAGACTTTTGCACATGGTTGATTAGCTGCAGCAAAAACATCACCCAGCAACAACAAAAAAGTAAAGGATGACTTCATGTCGTTTTTAAAATAATCTATCATAAATAGATTATCAGAGTGTAATCTAAATATAGTTTCTCTCACCTAGCTTTGCAAGCTCTCCCACTTCCAGTACATCTTTGTAAAATTTGTCGTTGTAGCTGACAGGGAAGATGACTTGATTCAGGCGTTTGAGTTGCTTAATGTTGTGAGGCGTAACGTCCCCCAGCTCGATCCGGCTACTGGAACAAGAGCAAAACGGTCAAATGGCTGACAACAGATTCACAAATAAAGTCAAGATGCACTTTAGATCAACTGTACCGGAGTCAGTAAGTAAAAGTGTATTTATATACAGGTGATATGCATCACAAAGCGCTGTACAACATGGGTAGAATCAGGGCAAGCATTTTAAAATGGTAAAACACACCCATAAAAAACAACAGTGTAAAGTTTAACAAAATTACAAGTATGAACAAAGTCAAAACTACTGTATAAACAAAATCTAATCTATCTACATGTCAAGTGACCATAAAAACAAAATCATTTGGCATCTCATTACCTTATAAAATTGCTGAAATACTTGAAATATTGTTACCCCTGACAGAAGATGTTATCACAGACTTTTAAAGATGCACAAAAAAAAAAATCTGCTGGTGATCAGAACTGATCAATATACAGCATGATCAACCAATCTGAAACTCAAAATCCTGCCTTTTTGATTTTTTGGGTCGGTGAAACAGAAAAAAACAAATCAGATATGTTTCCCAGTCTATGAACTCATCATTGTTGGGCACCAATTCACACCAACAATAACATGTAAGTTTTAGCTTCCAGGATCATAATTTTCCAAGTTAATTTTCAGAATGAAAAAAGGTAATTATAGCTCCTTAAAAAAAATAGGAATCAGAAAAACTCTGTATTGGCAGTTCAGAGCTGTGCAAGAATCATAAATTGGCACTGGTCTTTAAAACCACAATCTACACAGCTCTAAGACACATGCATGCTAAAATCAAAACAAATGTATATATAAATCTAGGAGCAAAAACTGAAACTTGAAGAAATCTGCACAATGCAAATCAGTCTGAATAAACGCTGGATAAAAGCAGTAGAAATCTCACGTTTGTGTTATAATTTCCAAGTGAGTTCAGATGCTCAAATCTTAAGTTTAACTCAGAACATTCCAGTATGTTTGTGGGATTTGTAACTCTACTAGAATTACATCACATTTTTTGTTGCACAGATAAAGAAAACGGCATGACAAAATACCCTGAAAGGAGAAAATAATGGTGGTTAAAAACAAATAAAAAATGCATGTAAATCTTATAAAAAGCTTGGATAATAATTCTGAGCTTAACCAAGAACAATGTGATGGCAGTTGAGATCAAGTCATATGTGCCCTATCAGGAGTTGCAGCATTGTTTTATGAATAAATGAAAGTAACACACGCGTTCACTTAGTCTAGTTAAGGAGTTAATTCAATGTAGTATTTATAGGACTACTTGTATTTCCAGAAACAGCTGATAGTCACGTGTGTCATTTACAAAAATTGACAGTAGAGTCAGTGAAATCCTATCAGAGCAATTAAGCAAATCACAGTTTTAATATCGATCATGTGATTTAGAAATGTGGTCGCAGATATTAAAGTTTTATCATAAAAAACATCACATCTCGATGCATGCTAGTTACTCTTGACTGATCAACACTAAAGGACGCTAACACAAACTCTGAAGTTCGTACAGCACCTGTAACTTTCTAACTAAGTTCACTCAACTGCTGCTTCTCTTACTTAGTTAACGGATTTTGTACAGCAATTCACAGCAAACCCAACACACATCATAGATTTGTTCAGTGCTTAGCCTTAGCTTCACGGGCATTACTGACTCAGCCTCTCAAAACCTGACTGGTTAGCTTAGCTTATTTGCGAACTAGACGAACCGAAAATCAGCTTAGGGTAAGAACTGGTTCAAGAAAGCCGCTCCAGTGACTGTGCTGTCGTTTATATTTTTGACTGAAACCGAAATAAAATCAGCTTAGCGCGCTAGCTAACCCCGTCGTGTCCAGCCCGCCTCCTTGACCTGAAAAACTTTACTCATGCTAAGCTACATATTCGTGACTCAAAAAGCTTACACTCACCCTTTCATTTTAAAAAGTTAATATCCTTATTTACGATTAGGGTTCACTTTTGCGTTGTTTCGGGTAAAAGACAGGAATTTTGACAGAGTTAGGGTCGGGGATACCTCCCGTTTTACCCTCCACATGTAGCTTAGCTTCCACACTTCTACCACGACTGTGTGAACCCCGACAAACGCATGCGCACAAATGCTAGCAGTACAGCAGGCCGTTGTGACATATAATTATTGTTAGAACAAGAAAAAAAATTCTAGTGAGATATTTTTCTAAGTCTCCTCAACTGAAATGTTTTGGGAAAGAATAAGTGGCCGTTTTACTAGTAAAACGTTAATAATAATATTTAAAGTATTACAAAACACCTGGTAAAGTTGTTAATTTAGGATATTTACAATGAAATTAATGACTCCTAAAACTATGTTGTGCACTTTTGAAATATGCATTTACCCTACGAAGAATTATTTTTCAGAAAGCTATGATGATATATCAAAATTAGAAGAATCTACACATGAATGTGTGGAACTGAAAGCTAATTACACAAAATATAAAAGAGGTGATTTAAAATCTGTCTCAAAAAATGATGTTTGCAACATATGAAATACTGATTTGACAGGAACAAAGTAATCAGAACACATCACTCCTGTTTTTAAATTTCTGCACTGGTTACCAGTTGGGAAAATAATTAATTTTAAAATCCTGCTACTAGTATATAAAGCTCTAAATGGCCTTGCACCACAATACATAACAGACATGTTAGTTTCATACACACCAGTCAGAACACTCAGGTCAGCAGATAATAGACACTTAGTTATAATGGACTCTTAGTTATACCTCACACGCTTTCTAAATTGGTAGAAGCTGCCTTCAGCGTTTCTGCACCAACAATCTAGCTGGAACACATTAGATTTGAGGGAAGCAGCGACTGTAAACATTTTTAAGATTAAATTAAAAACTCTTTTATTTGAACAAATATATAGGTTATTCACCTACTTTTATCTTGTTTATTATTCTTTCATTGTTTAGTTCTGTATTTTATGAGGACTTTTAAATTCTGTTTTCACAGCTTTTATTGCTTTTACTTCAGTTTCTTTTATGTATGTGTCTGTTTATGTGGGTGTGTTTGTGTGTGCAGATGTGTGCTGGTGCATGTATGTTTGTATGTGAGTGAATAATGGTTTTAAGTGTGCATTTTAATCCTTTACGTATATGTGTATTGTAAGTATGTGCACATATGTTGATGAGTGTGCACATATTTGGCAGCATAATGTGTGTGAATATATATATCCTACATTATTTTATATTATGTTTTATTTGCTCTGAAGCGCATTGTCTTGAAGTGCGCGCTATAAATAAAGTTTGACATGATTTGATTTGATAGGACACAAATCTTTTTCTGCACAGATGTGAAGCTATTGCTCATTATATAGTAAGTTAGTTTGCCATACTCCACGGTTTAATTTCTTTTGTAACCAGGGTTATTTGCATGCCACACACTCTTTAAAACGATTTTTAATATTAGTAATGTATAGTGGAGTACACACAATAAATACATGTAAGCGAATAGTTTTCATGAAAATAGAATTTTAAATGTTGCAAACGTGAAGTAACAATCGCATTATGAACACAGTGGTATTCCTAAGTTTATAATTGAAGACAATTATTTCAGTGAGTTTTTATTTTATAAGTGGCAACAAGTTGATATTTAAGTTGATATTTTAGCTAAACAGCGCTCCAGTAAAAAATATAATAAAAAGTGTCTGCCCTGTTGAGTTAAAGTAGTGGATCATCATCTCGTAATAAAAGATCTTTGCTGTAGTCTCTGGGCGGATCCAAAATGGCGTCTGTTGCGAGGGCCCTGCAGTAAAAAAAACGAGTGGAGAGTGAATGAAGTCAGCTGACCTCAGGCTGCTGTCACGCTCCGCAGTATCTACCGTTTCTCTCTCCAGGCAAGACGGTGAACGGACTCTTCGCGTCTAGACGGTAACAATGTTTATTTCTAGCAGCTTCGTTATTCAAACAGACGTATTTTGCTGTTGAAAATTAAACAATTTAGCTTTCTTATAGCAGCAAAACGGTGGAGGCAGCAGTTTTTTTAAACGAGGCCGACAGAGCAGTGTTGCTATCATTTTCATTATGCATTTGACATAACAGTTAGTTAGCTAACAGTGTTTTTACGGTAACAGACAGAATTAAGTTAGTATTATGACCAGATTTCAGGCTTGTCTTTATGTGTCAATAAAGCTAGGCCGTTAAAAATAATGATGAAACCTGGCTGTCAGTCAGTTCTGAAAATCGACTAGCAGCATTATAGACATAAATTCCTCTTTTTTTATATCAGTTTTAAGAACAGTTGTTAATCAATTGACCTCTACTACTGACATATCCTTTAAAACCATAAAAAATAGGGACATCTTTATCTGCATTCATTTGACTTTTAGCCTGTTAAGATTTCTCACATTTCTATATTATTTGTGATGATTTCCATTCTTAGTTTACTAACAGTTTGCTCAGTTTTCTTATTTACAGGCATACCTTACAGAAAGTGCAAACAGAACTGGATTACATGATGCTTCCCCTTTTTTTTCCAAATCATCAATATAAGACAGGGCATTTTTCTGCTCTTTGTAATAAATACATTCCATTACGCAACCCACCAGACTTATGTTTACAGTGTAATTATATAGGAATAACCTGCCTTTATTGTGGTTCTTACTCATTTTCAGAGAATTGTTGTCAGGTGGAAGAGCTCCTTCAGAGTTTCCACACAGTTTTAATTTGTACTTCCCACTTTTGCACAATTTTCCACTTCCTTCAAGACGGGTGAAGTGTGGAAAGCCTGTCATGTGCCAGGATCATATGATCAAGTAACTGTTCTTATCTCCTGCATATAAATTCTTACAAAAATGCAGACTTGGCTAGTTACAATACAACTTAAATTCCATTTAAACAATCTGTTTGGATGTTTTTAAAGATTTATTTGTTTGTTGTTGTAATAGAAGACTTATTCCAAGGTTGATTATGTTAATTTTTTTCGAATTCAAGCAGCTGGAGAGTGAACCCTGGTACAAAAGTTGCTTTAACACAAGACATTATCATCTTATTATATTCTGTCACTGTTTTTAACAATCCATTCAGACACATTTATTGTTTAAATTTTTTTTTTCAGCTCATGAGCTCAGTTTACCTGAAAGTAAAACACATGCACATAATATTCACCTGAATTATGATGCTTTTAGGAGAATCAGAGGGAGATCTCCTTGTTGCAGTTCTCATTTTGATCTTATGGTGGAGCTGCACAGTTGGATTATGCAGCCTGTCGTAAACAGGAAGATGTGTGCATCAGTGGGAAGGACACAAAAAGGACAGAGAGGGGAGACTAGGCATCAGTGGGTGCAAAAACGACACTGTTAGCATGTCAGTGTGATCCGCTCAGGCTGATGGATGCAGAATGTAACATGTAAAGTTGAATTCAGCTGAGTGCAGAGCATGTGCAGACACCTCGATGGGGGATGGGTTTAAGTCACGACTGATGACAGCTTGAGCTCCTGCTGCCTGTGCACTATTTGGGCACTACAGGATTTAGCACAAATACACAGACATCCTAGTAAAATGATAAAAATCTCATGGAAAAACTGGGTTCAGATGACCTGACGGTGTTTATGCTTTAACATTCAAATAATGGATATAGTTACTGTTAGAGTACAAGTGTTTTCTGCTCCAGTTATGGTCTTTTTAAACATAAAGTTATTTGCAGAATAATCAGTGTTTGGTGTGATGGGAAAAACCTTGCAGGACATTAATAAAATCACAGTCTGTTAACAATAAATACACGCAAAAACATTTTATTGATGTTATGTTATCTTAGGTCAGAGTCAAGCAGCAGCTGCTGTTATTGACTTTGACAACAGAAACTCAACTCCCCTTTTCACTCAGCTGCTTTCAGTGCATTTGTTAATACTTATAATTTAGATTTAATGTTATTTATGTCTTTTTTCTTCTTCTTGTTCCAGTTGGATTCCTAACCTGTGAAGATGGACTCGTCTAAGCTGCCTAAGATCAGAGATGAGGAGCGAGAGAGTCAGTTTGGATACGTTCACGGTGTCTCTGGACCAGGTCAGTCACCATGTTCACACATAAACACTGAAACTGTAAAAATAGATTTAACTTGACTTGTTTGTTGTGTAAATCCAAATTCAGAAGCAAGTGGGAAGTAGACGGTTACCAGTTAGGAACATTCTGTAAGGTGGAATATTTCTATATTTGATTATGTATGAGTTGGGTCTTTTTTAATTTTAAAAATCGATTTCCAGTAATGATGATAAACAAAAACTGGGGTTCCTGCCATGATATTTAACAAAGCAATAACCATAATTCTCATTTTTGAGTTATAGCTTTTTTGTTTTATTTTTATAAAGCGTGGCTCATGGTTTCAGTTGGGTATTATGACCACCGTTACATGGCTCAGTCTCATTTGTCCTCCTCCTTTGTGTTAGTACTCCATTGGTTTCGGAGGCACAAGACCAGTTTACCCCCCCAAAAACATGACAAAGTGAGTCAAACGCATGAAGTTTTTGTTGTTTGTGTCTTTAGTGGTGACAGCGACGGCCATGGCCGGAGCAGCCATGTACGAGCTGGTTCGTGTCGGCCACAGCGAGCTGGTGGGGGAGATCATCAGGCTGGAGGGAGACATGGCCACAATCCAGGTCTACGAGGAGACGTGTATCCTTACCTCGAAAATGATGCTGTCTTTTTTTTCTTGTATTTTATGGTTGCTGTTTAAAGATGCTTTTCCTACTGAAGTGTGTTTTCCTGAGTGTGACTTTAGCTGGTGTGTCGGTGGGAGACCCTGTGCTCCGGACAGGAAAGCCTCTCTCTGTCGAGTTAGGTCCAGGAATCATGGGCTCCATCTTTGATGGTATCCAGCGACCTCTGAAGGACATCAACGACATCACAAACAGCATCTACATCCCCAGAGGAGTCAACATCGGAGCCCTGAACCGAGACCTGAAGTGGGAGTTTTCTCCCAGCAAGAGCCTGCGGGTGTGAATCTGGTCAGACTTCAGGATTTCATCCTGAAATCATCAGATGGTATATTCACCTTCCCATTTCTCACTGTTAGGTCGGCAGTCATATCACAGGGGGAGACATCTATGGCATGGTGTACGAGAACTCCCTCATTAAGCACAAAATCATGCTGCCCCCCAAGAACAGAGGCACCGTGACGTACGTGGCTCCACCTGGCAGCTACGACATCTCTGTGAGTTCAGCAGCTGCAGCTTTACAAGCAGCTGTTACTGTAGGTGTTGTTTAATGTTGTGTGTCTTTGTGTCAGGATGTGGTGATGGAGCTGGAGTTTGAGGGCATAAAGGAGAAGTTCACTATGGTGCAGGTGTGGCCCGTCAGACAGGTGAGGCCCGTCACTGAGAAGCTGCCTGCTAACCACCCGCTGCTGACCGGACAGAGAGTGCTGGACGCCCTTTTCCCGTATGTTTCACATCCTCCCTCAGACATTTAAAAAGACGTCCTGTGTTTTGAAGAACTCTCTTCTCTGTGTAAAGATGTGTTCAAGGAGGAACCACAGCCATCCCAGGAGCCTTTGGGTGTGGGAAAACCGTCATCTCTCAGTCTCTGTCCAAATACTCCAACAGCGACGTTATTGTCTATGTAGGCTGCGGGGAGCGTGGAAACGAGATGTCAGAAGTACTGCGAGACTTCCCAGAGGTGGGTGATGGTGTTTATACTTCTTCTAGGTGAGCTAAACTGGTTCTCAGGGTGTCTGACGGTGTTATATGTCCATCAGCTAACGATGGAGGTGGATGGAAAAATAGAGAGCATTATGAAGAGAACAGCACTGGTTGCCAACACCTCCAACATGCCTGTTGCTGCTAGAGAGGCCTCCATCTACACCGGTAGGGTTAGCTAACATGTTCACATATACTCTGATCTCTGTGAAGTGAAACACAATACAATAACTTTTTCTGTGTTTTTTTTGTTGTTGCAGGAATTACATTGTCAGAGTACTTCAGAGACATGGGATACAACGTGAGCATGATGGCCGACTCTACCTCCCGTTGGGCCGAGGCTCTCAGGGAGATTTCAGGCCGTCTGGCTGAGATGCCTGCTGGTAAGTTTGAAGTCTTCTGGAGATTTTCTCTAAAAGTCAGTATCTGACTGAGCCGTTACATGTATAAATAACTTAAATGCATATACATTTTCATTTAAAGCACAGATTTTTTTGCTAAATATTTTATCCTCATTTTAAAATACCATTAACCCAATGAAGAGGTCCTGCAACTCACGCGAGAAAACTGAGAACCCTCATGAACGACACTTTGGAAACTCTTATGCGAATCTGTGAATAGGATGAAATTTACAACATTTTTTTCTTGACGTTTTATCTTTGTTATTGTTTTGAAGTGGAGACATTTGCAGCTCAAAATGTTCTCCTGCAAGTAAAAAAAACTTGTTAAATATTAATAAAATTTTGAGTAAAATACAGAACAGCTGAAAGCAACACCCACTGAAATGCAGTTCTTTTGAGGCAATTTCATCATGCCTGTTTTGAAGTTACTGAGTTGTAATTTCCTTCTTTACCTTTTCAGATCTGTTTTTCTTTTATCACCAAGTAAAGAAAAACATTGAATGCATTTTGTTCATTAACTTTTAGGGCAAAAATCCCAGTAATTCAATAAGTATGATCCCCTGTAAAATCTGCATTTAATGTAAAGAATTATGCTGTAGTGGATTAATAATTAGCAGTTTGAACTGTAAAGCATTATGCTTTCAGATGGTGAATAGTTTGTAGGTGTATAAATACTTTCTGTCCACAGACAGTGGATATCCTGCCTACCTGGGCGCCCGTCTTGCCTCCTTCTATGAGCGCGCTGGAAGAGTGAAGTGTTTGGGAAACCCAGAGAGGGAGGGCAGCGTCAGTATTGTGGGAGCGTAAGTACAGCTCTGCACCACTAGAGGGAGACATTCCTCATCTAAAAATATGAATTTTAAAGTGAAACACAGCAGCCAAATAAAACAATTTGCTCTGTCCTCAGCGTATCGCCTCCTGGTGGTGACTTCTCTGATCCCGTCACTTCAGCAACACTCGGTATAGTTCAGGTAAATGATGAACACCTGCTCCAGATGTTACTGTAATAAAACAGCTGGCTTTAGGTGATTGATATCCCCTCTCTCAGGTGTTCTGGGGTCTGGATAAGAAGCTGGCTCAGAGGAAGCACTTCCCTTCTGTCAACTGGCTCATCAGCTACAGCAAATACACCCGAGCACTGGATGAATATTATGACAAACACTTCCCAGAGTTTGTCCCTCTGCGTACCAAGGCCAAGGAGATCCTCCAGGAGGAGGAGGACCTGGCTGAGATCGTTCAGCTTGTTGGAAAAGTATTAACACCCTTCAAAAATGTCTGTTCTCCAACATCTTGATATATTTTGCATTAATTAATAATTGTACTTTGACAGGCTTCGCTGGCAGAAACTGATAAAATCACGCTGGAAGTGGCCAAACTTATTAAAGACGACTTCCTGCAGCAGAACGGTTACACTCCTTATGACAGGTAATATCACCGTCAGAGGCTTTTGAAGAAAAACAGACAGTTCACATGAAGTAACCTGTTTAGACATTTTAAAGATGATTTAATCTGCTTTTTAAATTGTATTGTTTCAGGTTCTGTCCTTTCTACAAAACAGTAGGCATTCTGTCCAACATGATAGCTTTGTATGATATGGCGCGACACGCAGTGGAGACCACAGCTCAGAGCGACAACAAGATCACCTGGGCCATGATCAGGGAGCACATGGGAGAGATCCTCTACAGGATCAGTGCCATGAAATTCAAGGTTGGTGTGAAGAGTTTTCATTTCAATTCAGGTGGCAAATTCAGTACCTCGCATAAAAAATGGAAACCAGCAGATTTTCCTTTTACATTTACAGTACAGTGTGTGAAAAGTATTTGCTCCCTTACAGATTTCCCTGACTCGTCACACCTAAATGTTTCTGATCACCAAACATATTTCAGTAACGATGACCTTAGTAAATACAAAATGCAGTTTTCACAGTCTTGAGGAGCACCAGGATGGTTTTTTGCAAATATAAGATGGGTTTTTGTGTTCTTGTTGGTCAGCAGAGGTTTTGGTCTTGGAACTCTCTCATGGATGCTGTTTTTGTCCCGTCTCTTTCTGATCGCTGAATCATGACCTCTGACCTTAACTTTAACCAAGTGAGGTCCTCTAGATGTTGTTCTGGGTTCTTTTGTTCTTGAATTTATTTAGAACAGGATTGATTGAGTGATCTTTTAGCCTGTTCTCTACAGCAGAGGTCCCCAAACACCTGTCCTCGGACCGATACTGGTCTGTGGGTCATCTGGTACTGGGCTGTCAGAATGACTGAATAAAAAAATGAATTGATGTTATAATCACGTCCAAAAGATCCAGCCTGGGCCCTGGTGTGTTATGTCACGGTATGAAGCCTGCAGCACTGTGATCACCTGCTGACAAGCTGCTGAGTGAACTGAGCTGCTCTGTAATCCTCACTTCCTGCTGCATTTCATGGCGAAGGAGTGCTCATAAGAGCACGTGAGTGACACATGCAACAGCAGCACTACCACTCCCCCACCCCAACCTCACTGACCGGTCCGTAGACGTATTGCTCAGCACGAAACCGGCCCATGGCGCAAAGGTGGAGGAAAGCTTTTTTAAAATGAATGAAATCATTATAATTTAAAAACTGCCTTTTGTAACACACGTGATCACACTCACCTCAAGAGGAGCTGAAGCCGTTTGCCTGAAGGTGACGTTGCTGTTTGGCTAAATTGGCTGGAAACGAGTGGCTCTACAAAGTCAAAGTTTCACGTGTAAGATTTTTTTCACAATATCAGCTAAATGTCCAAGTTTATTATTTTATTACCATTTTAAAGCTAATAGAGCAAATCTCAGGTCATGTATTTATGACAGCAGGAACAGACCCAGTGTTCCCTTCAGGTCACAGCTTTGAACCAAGATCAGTGTCGTTAATGTTTACAGACCAACAAGACTTTTAGAGAGCGTCTATATTTATATATTTAAAAACATGCTGCTCTGTTTACTTTGGATATCCCACAGATTGCTAATTTAAGCAGATTTTCCCAAAACATGACTGAGTCACGTTTCTGTTTTTGTGTGACGCTGCTTTGATGTAAAAACAATAATCTCCACTCAAGTATGAAAGATGGAGCTGAATCCCCATCAGCTGCTGTCAGTCGCCCTCATGCGACTCGTTTGTGTTCACGCTCCATGACTGGTTTTCCTCTGCAGGACCCGGTGAAGGACGGCGAGGCCAAGATAAAGGCCGAGTACGCCCAGCTGCTGGAGGACATGCAGAACTCCTTCCGGACGCTGGAGGAATAGACTCCCGCTCTCCCACCCAGCCTCTTCATCTCTCGACCCTCCACTGCAGAGCACATTCCACCTCTGTGTACTCCCTCTGTGAACTCCCCCCCCCTCCCCCGTGCTACCTTGTGATCGACCGTGTGATTGTATGTGTGAAATTTAATGTGGAGGGAAAAAGAGAAAGATGTACTGTATTCATTCTTATTCGTTGCCTCACACAGGCTGGATCCTAAGCATGGTCACAGACGTGTGTGTGTGTGTGAGCATGTGTGTGTGTTGATTTAAAAGCGAGTGTGACACCTCGTTTCTTCCTTTCTCTGTTTACATGATTCCTGTGTAGTCGTGTTGCTCTCCCTGAAGAGGATCATTCAGTTGATGTAACTCATCGACCATCTGTACAGAAGAATATAAATTTAATAAGATCAGTCTATTTATTGCCAGCGTTTTGATGTAGAGGCTTTCTCTTTTTGTTGTTGTTTTTATGGTTGTATTTCAGGCTGTGCAGTGTTGTGTACTTTGCTGTGTGAATGTGTAAGAGTCAGACTCTGCTGTCCAGCTGTTTTCATCGTGTTACTCTCAAAGAATTAAAACACTGCAGAAAAAACCCCAACAACGTGGTGTTTGTTTAACTTAATTGGGACGAAGCTGTTGGAGCTGTTGAACTGGTATCACTGCATGACTTTTAACACGTCGGAATAACCCATCCCCTTTGGTGGCAAAGCTAAAAAATGAGCCGAAAGAACTTTTAAATGACTATTTTAAAAATGAATCTAATGCTAGCAATATATAAATACATTTAATTAAACTGTTTAGCTTTCTTAACCTATAACACAGTGTTTTAATGGGGTTTAATCAACTTAATATTATAAAAAATATTCTAATTACCTCATAAAAGTTTGCTTTAACAACCTAACAAATAGTAAATACTGAAACATCATTTATTTTTGGAAGATGAATAGAAATATATTTAATTTGGAGCCTTTAACTTGTTGCTTGAGGCTGACGAGCGTCATCAGTGAGATGACAACTCCCAGCAGGTATGTTCCCCTGCAGGATGAGACGCACCTGCTGTAACAAAGCAGCCAGGAGCACATTTAGCTGCTTCAGAGCAGCGCGCCACAAACGTTTTAGTTATTGATTTGATTTTTTAAAGCTTATTTGGATAAACAACAGAAATCCTGGGTCCTCTCTGCGTCAGGTGAGTGACTGAGGAACAGATCTGAGTGTCAAAGGAGTGTAACAACATGCAGGATTATCTGCTTTTAATTGATGTTTTTTTGGGGGAGGGGTTAATTTTGTTCCTTTATAAGTAAAATGAAAATGTGTGATTATTTATGAAGTTTGAACATGTTAGTGCAGGTGTGTGTAGAATAGTGCAGTCAGGTTTCTGGTCACCTGTGATTAAACCACTTCAGCTCTCCAGTCAAACCAGTTTAGCTGCAGTGATACTGACCTTTATCCTGGGATGTTTCCATTTGTGTCTGGGATCATTTTTGATTCATTTTCCTAAAAGTTTCTCTTTTCGTAAAGTTTGCTTAGTTGAAATGCTATATTTGGAGCTCAAATAGTCACAAAAAGTTTTACATAGTGTCATTTTCCATCATTTCAGTTTCCCTTTGGACCAAAAACCTGGCTAAAATAATAACGATTTGAGAATAAATTATGCATTCATTAAGATTTATTTGCTGCTAATAAAAGTCCTCCATTTACAGATCATCAGTTTGTGAGAACTTAAGCAAGTTTGGTGAATTTTGACACATCAGAAACATTTTAAAGACCTTAGCAATAATAAAGGAGAAACTTCTGCTGCTTATCAAACTGAGATGAGTTATTATTTTATTAAGTCATTTTTCAGGAACGTGAAGTTTAATTATTCAGGGAACGTGCTGATCTTTCCAGAGCTAGATGTTCCAGGAAGTCCTCAAGACACGCTTTTGTTTTTGCATCCTCAAAGTGAATTCTGGTGCCAGTTAAAAGTTTCTTATAACCAGGTAGTGCAAACCAAGATGCAAACGCTTAAAGTCCAGTGTTGAAATGTTTTGACCTCCAACACTTGATCCACTCCTTCCTGTTTGTTTTCCCAGCAGCCCAGCAGAGCCCATGGACCAGTTATCCAACCGGTCAGGCGTGGGCAGTGATGTTACTGATGAGTTTGCGTCCCTGGAGGACATCAGATTCAGCTCAGATGAAGATGTAAGAATAAAACTCAAACTCCTCAGTCTCAGCTCACAGAAAGCTCCTCCACAACTCTGAGATTTTTGAAAAATATTAGAATTACTTTATAAAATCACAGCATTCAGGCAGCTCTAGAATAAACTGATGGAAAATCTCTGACTGCCCTCTTGTGGTTCAGATAAGAAACACCAATGTAGCTGTTAATCTGCATGTTTATTACTCGTTTTATTTCAGTTCACATCATCTTCACTCATAAAATACTTGAATTTCCAACTTGAATACTGAGGAAATGTGCAGGAACTTGTTGTCCAGTCAGTTATCAATAAGAAATATGCAGAAACTTAACACATTTGTGCATCATGTTTTCTCCATTAGAGCTCCGATACTCAAGGTCCGTGTCTTGCTGTGCCTCAAGCTCCTCTGCAGAGCTACAAACAGAGATCTGAGGAGTTCAAAAGGCTGTTCAAAGAACTGCCTGAATCAGAAATACTCATATTGGGTAATTGTTTTATTTTTGTTTGCTTTTTTAACATTTGTCCATGATCTCATTTTGTGTTTTTGCAAAAATAAATACCCCAAAATTGGCAAAGTTTATGTTTTGACTTTAAGAAGTTCTTTTGATTTTTATCCTCAATTTTCTGAAATATGTTGAATGAACCTTTAGCGCTGGTCTACCTGTGTCTTCCTCAGACTATCCGTGTGCCCTCCAGAGGGACATCCTCCTTCAGGGACGCCTCTACCTTTCAAAGAACTGGATCTGTTTCTACAGCAATGTGTTTCGTGGCACAAAGGTAATGAGGCTGTGGGGAAAGATGGGGGAGTTGGAGAATCAATTCATGCAAAAACATGCAAAGTGGTATTAAACTGAGCAGTGAAATCCATTTAAAAGGTTTGTGCTCCCGTGTTTTGAGTCGGTTTGACTTTAAATGGAGTTTAAACCATCCAGTCATGGGCATGAATGGCATAAATGTTGGGACTTTTTAATGAACAGCTTTTTTTCCAGGGTGTCGTTCTAACACAACACAAGTCAGTGATGTATTTTTACAGCGATCTTTGATGAGATTTTTTTCTTTGTAGATCATACTGAATCTGAAAGACATCAAAACCATGTCCAGAGAGAAAACGGCTCGACTGATCCCAAACGCCATTCAGATCTGCACCGTTACTGAGAAGGTACGAGTCTAACCTGCTGTTGGAACACATTTTAATCTCCATCTTAAGTTCAAACATGAAATAAACTTCACTGGAAAATAAACTACTAAAGTACAAAAAAAATATTCTAAAACATATGTTTGTTTTAAAAAGTGAAACATCTTATTTCCCATATATTTTTTATATCAATAATTTACATAAAATGGAACCTTTATTGCCTAAAATGACTATGAAATGTAAAAGTTTTCCTGATGAGGGTTAAAAGCTGAAATTGTAAAGATTTTTAAAACTTCCATTTTAATAATCTACACATTTTCTGTTTCTCTTCCAGTTATTCTTCACTTCCTTCTCTGCAAGAGAGAAAAGCTTTCAGAGTGTTTTTCGCATGTGGCAAAACATTTTGTTGAACAAGGTAAGGCCCTAACCTCCCAACACTCATACTGCTTAGCTGTTCAATTATTATATTTCTCAAAAGAGATCAAGACAAATCTCTTGCATTGGTCATTTCACTTAAATCACAAACATCTGCCTACAAAATAAAAATTTTAGCTGTGCAGAAATCCACCCAGAGCACCAGCAGGTCTGTTTTAAAAAGCCCTTCATCCAATGGGTTCAGAGTTCACATCAAACTGTCTCAGCCACATGTCTGCAAAGGTTATCAGGTTTGCTCTGCTGCATGCAAGGCAAAGAGCTGCAGGATTTGTTCACGAGTACGATGGACACATGCTTGTTTACTCTTCCATAGTCTGTTAGAGGAATCTACCCACACGTGTGTTGTGGAGGCTGCAGTTAAAAATGAACCCACTCAAACTACACTTTCACCTTTTGCCCAGTTCTTTGTACACGGAGAGTAAATGTGGAGGTAAAGGCAGGAGAAGCAACATTTTTCTAAATAGATGCAGAACTATTAGGAAAAGTTCCGATGAAATTACTAAACTAGTTCAAGCAGGCAGGTCCAGTCAAAACGAGGTCCAAAACAGCCAAGTCACGAGTCAGACACATTTTTTTAAAACATGCATGACTTTATTGGGACATTTACTTGTAATGCTCAAAAATGCATTAGAAATGCATCTTTTTTTTTTTTTTTTGTAGAAAAAGACCTGTAAGTCTTTGTAAATCATTATCAGGAACAGGATCGGAGTCACTCTTTGTTCAGTGATGCTGCTGGATTTGGTCAACCAGAGCTCACAAGTCTGCTTTTCAGTAAAGGTCAGTGAGGGTTTGTGGTTCTATTTACCAGGAAGTTACTGGTAAATTAGAAGTGGGTGGGGAGGAAAGAAAAGAACGTTGTTAAAATATTTTTAAATTGAATTTTACCTTTTTTTTTT
This sequence comes from Callopanchax toddi, assembly GCA_006937965.1. Classification (NCBI taxonomy): domain Eukaryota; kingdom Metazoa; phylum Chordata; class Actinopteri; order Cyprinodontiformes; family Nothobranchiidae; genus Callopanchax; species Callopanchax toddi. The sequence goes on from SSNR01000004.1 coordinate 2,285,215, forward strand.
TTTTTTTTTCATTTAAATTTTTTATCTATACTTTGTTGTTTGGGCTGACATCAGCAGCTTGCTGGAGAATTCAATTCAACCCTTCTGGAATTAGAGGGTCAAACAGAAATGGCCAGCTTTAAGGTCAAGAAGCAGAGAGTACTGTAAATACTAAAAACTGATCAACTTTTATATTTGAGTGAAAAGTAGCAGACTGTTAAATTACAATAATGGTTAGGACAAAAAAAAATCCAGAATTTTGAAGGATGCCAAGGTGACCCAAATCCAACATTAACTTTGTGATAATCCCACTCAAGTTGCACTGCAAATGTTTTAATGTATAAAGAGAATAAAGCTCAAAAGAAATGTTAAAGCTGCAGCCAGTGACTCATTAAGGTCACCACTTTAACTCTTTCTCCCTGATGGCAACCCTAAACGGAGGCAGCAGGAATACTGACTAGAGCTGAAGTCTGTGGAAGCTTGGCCGTTCACTCGCTGTTCACTGAGGGACTTTCAGGAAAAACGACCCAAGTCCTACAGCTGTGAGGCACATGTTGGGCGAAAGAATACAAAAGGTCCTACATTTTGATGTATAATTTGTATATGTACAAAAAATTGTGTGGGAGTTAGAATAGTTTGCAAAAAATAACATTATACAGTTTAAAAGTTAGTAAGTCAATCACTAAAACTTTAAACTGTAATTGTGTAAAAACCATAAAGATATCAAAATGCCAGCTTAGTCACAAAGTCTAACTTCCTGTTAAAAACGTGAAGCTGTTTCTAACATGAAGTGTTTGAGCTGTAGAGCTCCATATGGGCTGGAGTTTTCTCACCAGTTTCAATAAAATTCTTTTTTAGTCTAAGGAGAAATTTCTTGTAGTTTTGTCCACACTGTAGTGCACGCCACATAGATGGCACACTGTTCACGACTGAACTGCATCTTTTCATTGACATGTTTTCCAAAGCTTCAAGGCATGAAAACGAATAAATCATGGCAATCACCAGCAGAATGGGGTGAGTGAGGATATGAGCACTTCACTGCTATGATTTAGACCCCTCAGTGGAAAAGAAACAAAACACCTGAAATATGAGTTGAATAAAGAAAACAACCCAGAAGCTAGTAAAAAACAAAAGTTTAGCTTGTATTTGAACACAGTATAGGCACACGTGCGTCTCTAGAATTTTTTTTAAATTTCTTATCAACACTAAAAATAATTATTTTAACAATGCAGATCTCCAATTCTTTTCCATTTTGATAAACTTGGACTGGAACTGGGATGGTTTTTCTGTGATTCCAGTCTGGAAATAGTTTGACATTTTATTCTCGATGTGAAATTTTTTTTGTTTTTTTAAAGATTGTCAGATTAAAGCATGATTATCAGAGAAACCTAAAGTATAAAATGGATTAAAATTTCTGCTGATGAAATGACATATATATATATATATATATATATATATATATATATATATATATATATATATATATATATATATATATATATATATATATATATATATATATATATATATTTATTTATTTATTTATTTATTTATTTATTTATATATATATATATATATATATATATATATATATTTATATATATATATATATATATATTTATATATATATTTTTTATATTTTAGGGGGGAAAAAAATCTCAAAACAAACTGCAGATGAGAAACTTCTCTTTCAGGTTTGATTGTGATTTAAAAAAAAAAAAACCTACCAAATTGGACTTTAACCTTTTCTAATCAGTCATTATGACCTCTATTATTGGAGGGCTGTTTCTGGGCCTGTGTTTTCTCAGGCTCGCGCGTGCGCGTGTGTGTAAGGGAGAGATGAGGCGTGTAAACACCTGTGTGGAAACCTGAGTTCATTGACCCCTTCAGGTGTGGCTGTGGAGTGGAGCTGCCGCTCCGCTCCGCTCGGAGCAGAGTCGCTCCTGAACGACAGACCGACCCGTAGCTTCCTCTCGGAGGACCGAGCTGTTATTTACCGACTGTTTTCTCCGTGTACATTTGGGCGGTGCGTCTTTACGCGTGTGAACACGGACTTCCTGAGTGCGCGGTGCGTTCAGGTTACAGCACAGCTGCGACTTGACAGGTAAGAAACCCCTGAAAAAAAAAGAACTTAAACTTTGTCGGTTTTGGAGGGAAAGCCTATAAAAACGTCTTTTTAATTATCTGTCAGGTTAATCAATTGTACATAAATCAAAGGATTCTAAATGGATAAAATCTTAGGTTTCTTTTTTTTTTTTGCCAGCAGCATAAAAATACTATTTTCATCCAAAGCTCTAGTCGTCTCCCCGCAGACATCGGTGGGTAATTCGAACTGCTCCTGACAGTGAAGGGTTAACTAAATGTAAGTCGAGTCTCCAGTGACAGCCACTATTGTTTGTAGATAATCACCCATGGAGATAAGACTGTAAATTTTATCTGGTGGAAGTCACTGCCAGATTACCTGCTGCGGAACAGGTTATTCTGTGTGCATCCAAAAATAAAATATTTTGCACCAGTTTATGCACCCAAACAAGCTGACGTTTCCATGTCCCCTTCAATGACCCCCTCATTCTTTCCTCCCTTCTACTCATATTTCAGACTCTGAGCTGCCAGGAGTTGTTGCAGATGGTCAAACAGCATTATGGGTATGATCTGGGTCTGAACTATGAAGAGATGGAGAGCTTACAAGTGTTGGCAGAAGCAAACATGCAGACCAGGTAAGCACGTCTCCGTCCACACAAGCTGTGTTCACTATAGGACCATGTCACAATGATGTAGACTTGGTGGTTTAAATTGGTGTTGAAGGAAGAGGTGGATATGGATGGATCTACATGTCGAGACTCATAAACATGTGATTTATTTATTTTTGGCCACCTAGTACCATAGTGGAATAAAAATAACAATAGAGAAACGTTGGCTTTGAGGTAAGAGGAAAATGAGCAAAATACTGTAAGTGGATGATTAACTGGACTGACTTTAGTTTAAATCCAGTTGGATTGTAATGAATGGGACAGTGTAAATGTGTTAATTGAACTTGTTTTTGTAAAACTTTTTGAAATTCAATTAGCTGTGTATTGACATTGTTCAAAGTATTCTGAATTTAACTAAGTCACGGCAAAAAGGGGATGTGAATGCAATGGTGTAGATTTGGTCTTGACATTGGTGGGGACCGGGGGGATGGGGGGCCTCCCATGTCGGCTATAATCCCTATGCTGCGGCCTGCACCTCCCCCGGACATGGGACCACGTATTGCCACCTTAACGAGTGCAAAACACCAGTGGTTAAAATGCTATTGTAGGAGCCATTCATGTTTTGTAGTTTTCCTTTGGGAATTAGTTGGTATGTGCACGCGCATGATGTCACGTACTTCTGCACTTCAGGTGATTGGTTGCACCGCGGGTGTGGTTTATAAATATGAGCGCGCACTTATTGTTTGGGATTTTGTTTGTGCTGGCCTGCATTTTGGCGGCGGGTTGAACTTGGGGAGAAATTTCTGTTGACCGCTGTCGCACCAATTTACACCTGAAGGATCTGCACTGTCTGTGAGGTATCATATGGCATCCAATCACCATCGCTCTAAGGAAGTGCCTGTTTTCTATGATAATACGACCTGGACAATAAATGATCAGCTGTGCAGTTGTTCTGCCTGCATCAGTCAAAAAACCCCTCGTCTTAGCCTGCCGTGGCGTGCTGAATAAGTTTTCAAACATACGCCACAACAGCTATGCTAAGGTTTTAAGCTAATTTGTTTTGCAAATTACCTATAGAACCTTTAAGTGATCTGCCCCGGCCCAAAGTTACTATCGCCGGGAAAATGCCCGATGGTCCACATCCAGACCCAGAGCAGGTGCCATCAGCAGGCCACAAGGGGTATGCCTCCTTACCATGGAGACAGGTCTGTCTGTGGACTGACTCTGCACACAGCACCTGGTCCACTGGGCTGCACATATTATTGGTGGGGATGAAGCGCCATTTCTGCACCCTCGGATTGAATAATTGGCGGGGACAATTCAGTGGTTGCTGGGTATTAGTGGGGATACGTCACCTTCGTCCATGCCAAATCTACACCCATGTGTGAATGGATGAGGTACAAAGGCAAGAGGATGCAGGTATTGGAAATGAATGCATGAGATGCAAAGATTTGGGGTTGAGGAATGGATGAGTGGGGCTCAGAGTTGTGGACGAGATAGACAAGTGGGGTCAAGAGCAAGTGACAGACTGTGCTGTGTAGGTGAACCAGCTTAAAGAAAACTTGCCAGGTGATTAGAGGTGTGACCTTTACTCCTTGATAACACCTTGGTTATCCGTCTGCAGCCCTCTGCTGAAGAATGGTAGTGATGATGGTTCTGGGAGATTGGAGCGCCCCCACTCTCTTCGCCTCCCAGTGGTGGACCATGGTCCATTAGAGAGCTCTACACCTCAAGGGGAGGAGTACACTTCTATCAGCTCAACCAAGACTAACAACACAGTACAAGTAGTGTATAAATATTTATATTTAGTCAACATTGTTTTCTATATTTTAAATCTAATTTTGTTGCGTTTCCTACAGGAAGAGTCTCGCAACACCCCATCCCAGCAACGCAGTCCAGTTCTATCGTTGGACCGGCTCACCCCAGACCGGATCTCCAAGCGCTCCTCGAACGCTCTTGACCTCAACGGCAACGAGAATGGCGTTTCTGAGCATAGTGGCTCAGAAAGCATGGAAGAAGGTAAGAAGCTGCAATAGTTGATGCTTAAACACATGACTCTGGAGTTCTCGTGGTTTACTATTTTCCTCTTTCTGCCTCACCAGTGGAGGAGCGAATCGGCCAGTCCGAGGCACCGGGTCGACTCTACCTCAACAGGGTTTTCCACTTAAGTGCAAACAAAATGTTTGATCTGCTCTTCACTGACTCGAGCTTCACCCGCAGGTTCATGAAGGCCCGTAAGATAACGAGTAAGGCCTTCGAGTCCACTGTTCACCTTCCCGAAATTCACTTCAATCATTGATTTCTGAGATTTACATCTTTTACGTTTTAAGATCTCAGGTTCAATGCCTGGCAAAAGGACGGCTCTGAAAACATGAAGCGGACCCTGAACTACACCATAGCCATCAATAACCCTCTGATCGGGAAGTGCTCTGCTGTCACAGAGACCCAGGTGTGTTTGAGTCGGTATGAATGTTTGAGCTGCTGTGTAAATGTGTTTTTGAATAATTTCTCGCTGCTTATTTTACCTTTTGTATCTTTCAGACTCTGTACAAAGAATCCAGAGATGGGCAGTACTACCTCATAGATTCAGAGGTGTACACTCATGACGTTCCCTACCATGATTACTTCTACACACTAACCCGGTACTACATCGTCAGCATCTCAAAGAGGAAGTGTCGTCTAAGGTGAATCCTTATCTTGTTGTTAAACTGAATTGAGTTGACTTCGATTAAAACTCATGCTGTGTGATTAGGGTGTACACTGATGTGAAGTACAAGAAGCCAACTTGGGGCCTGATCAAGTCCTTCATCACAAAAAATTCCTGGAGTGCTATTGAAGATAACTTCAGACAACTGGGTGAGTAAAAACATCTTGTGTTTTCACCGCAGAGGGAGAAGAGAGCATGTCCTCCTCTTTGTCCTCTATCTGATCTGAACCATTTCCTCCTACAGACACCGAGCTCTGCGGCAGAGAATCATATTACTGCTGTGTTTGCAGGCAGGACAAAGGAATATAAAAAGCAATATTGCCTGCCTGTCTTTTGTCACTCTTATCAGCCACTTTGACTGTGCATCACACAAGGCAGGAGCTTGAAACCTTCAACTGTGTCGGCCATAATGTTATGACCACTGATGGTTAAATTCAAAATGTGGATTACTTAATCATCAAGTGACATTTATTGGGGTATATTAGTCGGAAAGTGAGGATTCTCCTTAAGAGGGAGAGTGAAGATTAGAGGGACTTTGACCCAAGGGGTGGTAAACAGCTGGGCCGTGATGTCTTCACAGCTCCAGATACTCTTTGGTTTGTAGTGTTCAACATGTTTTCAATTCTGGGCTAAAGGAAAACCAGTATTGGTCCTCATGCAAAAAGAAAAGGAGCCAAAGCTGCTCAAATCATTGACAAATGTAAGGGATGTTACAATGGTAGAAGAAAATGAAAGGAGGAAGATTTTATTTTCAGTTTTTGTTTTGAGGACAAATATTAAGCATGCAGTATTTTACTGGTTTAAGGCCTCATTAGCATATTTCAAACATTAACTGCTTTCAGAATACATGAGCTGAGACTGCAGAGAGTCTGGTAAAACGCTGTGAGGAATTGTTGTGAACAGATGGTATGATCTTAGACGTGTCACTATGAAGGGTGTCTCTTTACTCTGAAAATCTAGCTGTATTAATTAAAGGCCTTGCTTTTTTTTTGTAGGAATGCATATTGCTAACTTTGTTCATTCCATAAGTTTTAGACCAAGATTGGCTTATGTAGAGAAATGGAGTTATCTGTTTTGGTCAAATCTTAAATCATAAAAATGTAGCTCTACATCTGTAAAACAAGACGGTTATGGTCATTTTGTGTATGTTAATGTTGATTAGCTGTAATGCTAATAATAAACCAGCATTACATGAGCATCCAGTGAAGGCTTCCTGAAAGTTTGATTAAAATCTGTCCAACGGTTCATGAGATATTTTGCCAAGAAGCACAAGAAGTGGGTAAAAAAAAAAAAAAAAAAAGACTGTATAAAAATGAATCTGGTCAGTTTAACCCACCTGAGTGTTTGTGGTTTTGTGGTAATCCAGAAGCAGAGCTGTTGGAGGAGGAAGCGGAGATGAACCAAGCAGGTGGAGATTCAGGAAAGATGGGAGGGCTCCGGAGGAGGAGGAGAACGTACAGCCGGACTCTGCAGGAGCACATAAAACCCAGCAAGCAGTACAGACAAGATCTGGAACCCAGAGATGGAAACATGGGTACTAATGATTCAAGTTATTGTTTAAATGTGCTTTTAAAAAATGCACCGAGTCTACATTTTTCACAGATCATGTTTTGGTTCACACTTGAGTGACCATTCAAATGTCTATCTGTAAAACTGTCTGCATCATTGTAGGAGGAGTTATTGGATTTCGACACGCTAAGAAAAACAACTTTAAAACAGTTGCAAATGCTTCCCGTCACTGAGAGGAAATATTTTCTTGCTGTAAACCAAAGTTCTCGTTGCTTTTAAGTATTTTAAGGTTTCTGCAAAATCTCCTGCTTAATTTCAGGTCCCATGGAAATGACTGGTCCATACAGACTGAACACGACTACAGTAGTGGCTGTCATGAGTATGATGTAAGTTCACAAGCTGAAAACATGGCTACATCTTTTTTAATGAAGTAAATGTTTTAAGCTCGTTCAACACTTTGTGGCTCTTTCAGTTTGCTGATTCTGATCGTGCTGAATCTGGGGCTGTTCTTTAAGCTGTGGGCCATGGAGGACGTGGCCCACCGCATGTACCTGACTACAAAGCATCGGCTGAAGGACAGACTAGATGCCAGGTTGGTCATTTATTTAGTAACCTGCAGATTGTCTAGAACGTTAAAGCAGAAGTCTTGTTGTGGGTGGAGGAGACGACTGCTTTGTTTCTGCCCACTTTTTTTTCTTTTGTCTGGTCACAAGACGCCCACATGCAAAAACTTCCTGCTCTAGTGACTCACAATGTAGAAACTGCTTTTTCCTGAACCTCACTGAACATGATTATGTAAGAGGCATCATGAGTCTGTTATCTTGCATTTTTTCCATTGTGTCTAGTTGTATTCGTGCAGTAAATGTAACCGTAGCCGTTGTTTTGTTGTTTTCTGACAGATTTGCTCCTGAATACGGTCCCAAACGAGGACCACTTTATGGGACCAATGAGAACATGCTTCTGCTGAAAACTGTCCTGCAGGACTCCATTAATCTTTTAGAACAGGTGGGATGATAACGATGTGTTCAACTTGGCTCTGAGCAGTCAGGACATGAACCTAAATGTCTTAGTTCAGTACCAGGATGTTGGGAGTAAAACATTTTGGGTCCATGTCTTGTAGATGTGCATCTATATAGAAATTGTAGTAAATTTAAAGTGTGTGTGTGTGTGTGTGTGTGTGTGTGTGTGTGTTCCCATATCACCCAGCTCTGTTAATATATTTCAGTTTCCTTCTCCTACATTTTTTTTTCTTGGCTTCAGAAATCAGTTGCATAAATGTTTAGCCGTTCCATTTCAAAAACCTGAAACTTGTTGATGTTTACAGCTTCGCAGCTCCCTCATGGTCCTACAGCACAACTTTGCCTTAGCCAATCAAACGGCAGCATCACAGTGAACTCAACACCATCATCACCCTGTGCGGAAAGTTAAACTGGTCTCTGCAGCGAAGTGCCTCAGGAGGAGATCTCTGGTTTGTTGCCATGTTTGCATCCCCAAATGTGTCGCGTGTTGCCAGGAGTTTGGAGACCTGCAGACTTACTGACTGAGTAGATTCACAAAGGTGAATCAAAATCAGCTGCATGTAAAAGCAGGTCTAGACTTCTTTGAGGTGCTGCTTTTGGATCCAAGAGGGGTTTTTGATTTTAATATTGGAGTTAGAGCTCCTCTTAAACACAAATTATTTAACAGGCTGTGACACATGCCAGAAACTGCTGTAAATAATTAGTTTTTAACTTAATATGTATTTAAAAATTCTCATTTTTTGTACATGTTTTAATTTTTGCACTACTCCTGTGAATGGAGGGATGAGTTTGGATGTTTATTCTAAAACTGTTGATTCAGTGCGTCCAATGCTGCAGCTGTTGCAAAACTTATTTTCTGTACAAAATATTTTTTGAATTCCACATTTATTTTATTAGCTTCTCACAATCATATTGTACTTGTATCTAATTATAATTCAGATGTATTTTCAGTCAGAAGTGAGGTTAGTTTTCATTGCTGTTGATCCTTTGATTAAACTTTTTTGATTTTCTGATTTGCAGCTTTAATGTTTACAATGTTCCTCTAATCATTGAATGTTAATGAGACTATGCACAGTTGTATTTTTTTTTTCTGCACATGCTGTGTATAACGTGACATCAATTCTCTGCTGTTTTGCACATCTTAACACATTAAGGACTTTTTAATTAAATCTTTTTTTTCTTTTAGATCTAAATGTCTTTTTTTAGGGTCCATCTTTAAAGATTCACTCCTGTTTTGCATTGTCATTTTTTTCTGTAAACATATTTAATACTTGGACTCGCTGAAACAAATTATTTTAGTTAGGTATTTAAGGTTGTAAAACTCTTTTCTTGTAATTTTGAGAGAAAAGCAGTAATTAAACATGACAAACCAAATGTCTTGGTTCATTTTCTCATTGGAAAAATGAATGTTGTAAAAGCTGAGTGCCTTAATCTAGTTCTTAAAAAAAACTCTGTACTTTTGACTCTGTACTTTTGACTCTGTACTTTTGACTCTGTACACATGTGTACAGTTTTGATAAGTACTTTTTTGATAAAGTACTTTTTTTTTCTCAAACATGACAAGAGATTTTTCCAAAAGTCTCAGTAAATGTAATTGGTGCATTTAATTTACAAAATGTTTAAGAACAATATTTGTCATAGTTGACGAGTTTAAGTATGCACACTAATGTAAGACTCCCCTTAATTCCTTAAACTGTCTGGCAGTGGTTTTCAGACCTTTAATTATGAATACTAGAAGCTCTCAATCACTGGTTTCGAAAGAACTACCGTAAAAACATACCTGTAAGCTTTAATTCATTTATTTCGCATTTTCTATCACTGTTCAGTTTCTTATTTAACTTGTAAATAACTGATACCAATTTTTAACAGCAGATGATCTAATGACTTGTATGCCTTCATTGCTTCAGCTGTGTAAAGTCCAGGCGTGTTAACCATATGTAGCAACACGAGCGGTAGGGCAACGCCACCTGGGGAGTTGCACCCCAGGAAATAAAAACAGATTCGGTTCTACGAACAAGGCAGGAGACGTGGTTTAAAGAAATAACATGCTTTTATTAAAATAAATGGATTTAAATAAAACAGGCTGAGGCTTACCAGGGTCCAAGTCGGCTAACTAAAATGTAAATTCAAAACCAAATCACCCCAGTCACGTGACATGCATCCAGGAGGTGTAAGTGGAGGAACACACACACACGTGGAAAAACTCCCTTCACCAAGCCGATAGTTTCCGCTGGCAGCACACAGCCTGGAATAAAAACAAAGAACA
>SSNR01000004.1:2315487-2338368 GCA_006937965.1 Callopanchax toddi
GAATCGAATCGGCCTCAGTGGTGGGGATTCACATCCCTAGAATACATATTGATTATGACAGTCTCCTTATTTGTCATGAAATCATCCTTATCTGACAGTGTTGACATTAAACGTATTTAAATTTTAATCCTAATAAAAATATCTGATACAAATGTAAATGTATTATAAGATACTTTTACTCAAATGATATTTTTTCAAATGAGTTATGCTTTTACCAAAGTAACAATTTCATATTTTCATGCCTTTTGGGTACTCTGCAGAACACTTTGAAAGGACAGAGCAATCATATTCTTGAGAGGCTTGGTATACAGTTCATGCATGCTTGTTCTAAGTTCAGTGTCATTGTTTGCCTACTTGCAAAAAAAATTAGTCAACATAATTATAAATGGTTAACTATGAAATTGTATTTATTCTTTTTCACAGGTAGAACTTTGGGATTCAGACCCTGTTGTTCTCATTTCCAATCGGTGCTCTTGTGTAGCTGGCACAGCAGTGTGTAACCACACAGTTGCCTTGCTTTTTCAAACAGCCCATTATTCAGAACTGAACCTGCAGGTCGTTCCCCCTCTTCACACTGCATGGTGGCGCAGTTGGTTAGCACTGTTGCCTCGCAGCAAGGAGGTCGTGGGTTCGCGTCCCGGCTCTGCGGCCTCTCTGCGTGGAGTTTGCATGTTCTCCCCGTGCGTGCGTGGGTTTCCTCCGGGTACTCCGGTTTCCTCCCACAGTCCAAAGACATGACTGTCAGGCTAATTGGGCTGGTAAATTGTCCTTAGGTGTGAGTGGGTGTGTGGTTGTTTGTCTCGTTCGTCTCTGTGTGGCCCTGCGATGGACTGTCAACCTGTCCAGGGTGTCCCCCGCCTCTCGCCCCTTGACTGCTGGAGATAGGCACCAGCTGTCCCGCGACCCTCTGTGGAGGATTAAGCGGCTACAGAAAATGGATGGATGGATGGATGTTATGATTGTTCAAAACGTGTGTGTGTGTGTGTGTGTGTGTGTGTGTGTGTGTATATATATATATATATATATGTACACACACACACACACATATGTGTATATATTTTATACACGTGTTTATATTTTGTGTATATTTTAATATACCATATAACCGTAATAAATTTTACTGTTATTGTCAGTAATTATCATTAAAACTACTTCTGACCTTAAAGCCAAGAGAGTATCAGGATTATTACTTTAATCAAAAACCTGCCATGCATATTCAGTCCCCTACATTTCTGCTGCCCCTTGGTGGTGGTTCTACAGTTGGAAAAAAATCCACTTTTTTTATGTTATATTGTTATTAAATTACATAATATAATTTTATGTTTTTGCTTTATTAATAAGATAAAATTCATTTTACAAAGTAGATATTTAGATTACTATTTCATTTATCTGGCTTTAAAGGGTTGATACAGCTCTTTGTTATTATAATTTTTTTAAAGTAATACATTAAATATTTGCTTGAGAAGTATTTATTTTCCTTCACATTTGTTATTGCTGAGTTTGAGTGGCATCCTTTTTTTCAGGGGGTGAAACCAGGACCAGTGAACCAAACTGTCATCACCAGACCAAGACTCAACCGAGTCATGCAAGGAGGAATCAGGTGAGATAATCATCTGACATTCTGTATAGTATTAGTGAACAACAGCCAAGTAACAATCTTCCAAGAACTGTAGACAGTGCTGTCTTAAGAATGAATAAATATAACCTCCTGTGGCAGGCTACTAAATGAATAAAGAACGATGGCAAATGAAAAATCATTACACTAGCATTATTGTTTTGTTTTTTTACAGATGTACACTGTACAAAGGCTTGGTGGGTGATCCACTTGACTTCTCGTTGCTAAAGATTGGTGAATCCTACAAAGACTTTGATCTGAGAGAGAGACCTCTAGCAGCAACTATGGGAGTTAGTGATGAGAAGACCCTTGTGGAAACAGCTTTAGGGTTGGCACAAAAGGGGAGCGTGCTCTCTTACCAGCAGCCTGTATTACCCACAAATTTGGCTAAGATTCACCAAGACCATCCTCCTTACCCAGCACTACCTCTTAGTGAGTACAGGCTGGATCCAACAAAGTGTGTTCATGTGTGCACTGAGGAGGAACATTTCCACCTCAAAAGCTTAACAGTCACATTGAACATGGCACATAAGATTGAGGCAGCAACAAGACAAAAGGCAGCTGACCAGGAGTGGCATCAGCTCCGCAGGCCTAGGATTACATCCTCACGTTTTCGAGAGGTATGTTTTGTGAGAGGAGAAACCTCTGCAGTGTCTCTCACAGAGAGAATCCTCAAAGGGACAAGACAAACCAGAGACATGAAAAGAGGGGCAGACATGGAGTTGGAGACAGCTATAGAATACTGCAAAATTAAAAATGTAAACTATAGGCCTTGTCATCCACCCTGATGCACCCTGGCTTGGTACCTCACCAGATGGTTTAATTTTCGATCCATCAGCACAGCCAAAATTTGGACTGGTTGAAATAAAGTGTCCTAATGTGAAGAACTGTGTTGACTGCAAATACCTTCAAAGCAGCATGGCACTCTGTCGATCCGTGAAAGCCACTCCTACTATTGGCAGGTGCAGGGCCAACTGCTTATAACTGGCCTTCAGTGGTGTGATCTTGTAATTTGTGTCCAGGAAGACATGCTGGTACAGCGTGTCTATGTTGACCCAAAGGTCACCGCAGTCATCAGAGAAAGGGTGGACCCGTTTTATTTTGACATTTACATGCCTAAGTTCCTGTCTGTCTGCAAATGAATTTGATTTCAGTCCTTTGACCTGTAGAAATAACTGCTAATAATGCAGTTAAATGTTCAAGATGTTTGTCACACAACATGCATTCTTTTGATTGTCTTGTCTTTGTTAAACTCTTGATAACAGGTAATCAAGATTGTTTGAAAAATGAATGCATGATTTGAAATAAACTCACTTTCATTTTAGCAAATATTTTCTCATTTATTTTCATTTGAAAAATCAAAGTTCATAAGCTTTTCAGTATGTAAACACAAGATGACAAAACAGCATCAGTGTTGTTCACAATATAACATTTGAGGCTGTGATCAGTGATCACACATTTTAAATTAATCAAAATAACATTTTATATACATTGATTGTTAATAGTATGATTAATCATTGCAGCTCTAATAATTTGAAACCTGACCTGCTGTATAACCTGGCTGAACCAAGACTATTTACATTGAAAAATGAGCAGTTACATTTTTAAGCATGTAAGCACAACACAGGTGAAAAAGAATAACAGCAAATGAGCTGCAGATCAATGCAAGCCTATGGCTGCTGCAGTCAGAGGACTGGTAGCCTCTGGGCGCCCACTTTACCTGATGAGCTTTCTCAGGGGTACCCAGGTCCAGTTCTTAAGAACTACTATCCTTCAACTTTTAGATGCATCTCTGCTCCAACACACCTGAACCAAAAGGCTAAATTTCCTCACCAGCAGGTGTGTTGGAGAAGGGATCCATCTAAATGTTGAAGGATAGGAGCTCTCAAGGACTGGATTTGGGCCCCCCAGAGCTATCTGATCACCTCATGTGCAGATTAACTGTCAGTCAGTTCCTTAACCCAAGCTTTGACCAGGGGTTTGTTTTGATAGTTACTCAGAAGACAGGCTACTGCAAAAAGCTGATTGATACTGCCAGCAATGGTTAGATGGATGATGGAGTCAAAGATTTTGTTCTCCTTGATGCGTCTAATTGCCCTTTCCACATGGATCCTTAAACGTGCAATGTCCTGAGTGGCCAGCACTTCATCATGTGTTAACTGTGAGTTTTTACTGAGAAACGGTGGTCTGTAGACTTTGCAGGGCACCAGGTCATCTATTCTGAATCCCTTATCCACCATAACAGCCATATCTTTATCTAGAAGTGGAATAATGCCAGATTGCTTAAACAATTCTTTATCACTAATAGAACCAGAATACAGTGAGGAAACAAAAGTGTCACCATGTGGTGACACACCAACCATTCCTTTCAGAGTAGAGTGGGATTTGTATGATGGAAACATCTCACTCTGTAGGAGTAAAGATGAAGGAGTCTGACATTTCATACAGTCAATAATGACTTGGGTGTCAGAGTACTTTCCAAAAACACTGGGCATTGTAGCTTTAATAATTTCAGAAGACATCCATATTCCAACTGCACCAAGTAAAGTGTACAAAAAATTAACCCAGGTTTTGATGATCCTGCTGACAGTGGACTGATGAATGTTGAACCGGTCACCTAGATCTTTCTCCTTCAGACCAAGAGACAGGTACACCAAGAACAGGAACAGTTCATCAATCATTGGAAGGCATCGGTTCTGGTGGAGTGAGCAGGGAGACAAGACTTAGTGGTAAATTAAAAAAAAAAAAAAACCTACTTAATTAAAAGTCTTCTTTAGTACATACTTGCAGATTGTTAAAAATGTAATTAAAAAACTAGTATAAACTATACCTACTTTTCGACGGGGTGGATCCACAGTCTTGTCAGGAGCTGCTGTTGCACTAGAAGCAGATGACTGTGTACCAGCACGCACAATCCTCTTTGTTGCAGGTTCAATGTGATGCCAAAATGTCAGTAGGTGGTGGTAACTGGCAAACCTTAAAGTGAAAAAATTTCATTATTACCTGTAAATGTATACCCTTGATTAATCTAGTTAGGTAATTAAATATGCAAAAATACATAAGCTCTATTCTATTATTCTTTATTATTATTAATAGCTCTATTCTATTACCTGATGGTTCTATTACCTATTACCTATTATCTATTACCATGGTTATATAATCAGTTTATTAAAATATGACAATCTAGGTAAGTCTGCAAGTTGTTAATATTACATACCTGGTGTAGAATCTGATGTCATCATCTGATGATGAGAATCTTTCCAACCCAAATGACTGCTTCAGTGAGACCTCCTCCAGTCTTCCTCAGCTCCTCTATCGCCAGCTGCTGAGCCTCTATGATTTCGTGTGCTGAATCTAAAGCTGCTGGTTCTGGTCTAACATCATAATCATGGCACTGAAGCAGCACTTCAACATCCATGTCCTCCTGTATAGCTCCATCCTCTGGTCGTTTTGTCCTCTCCCAGACACTTGGTCTAGCTTCCGGCAGCGAGTAATTATTCCAGGCGAAAAGTACAGGTACTGCCCCCTCTTTCAATCGCCGTCGCCCACCTTGGATGATATCAGTGGACACGAAATGTTACTTCTTTTTTATACCATGTTTATTCTGTGTTGAAAGTTTTTGAATTATAAATAAAGATTTTCATTTTAAAAAAACCCCTCTAGATTACGTCATGACGTAATAAGTGGGCCGTGACTTTCCGAAACGTAGCCAGCTTCATAAAAAGGAAGGTGAAAGACAGGAAGTCTTACTTCGCCCTTTTGTGTGCTTTCAGTGAGATAAGAGCGCGTCGTCAAGGTGAGGTATATTAGTTTATAGTATATAATTTACTCATTTATCACAACCTAATAACCTTATATTTTTAGCCGCTTTACGTAACTCCCTCTACCTTCCGGAAATAATTTACTCAAGCTGTTTAATATATTCGCTATACAGAGCTAATATCGTGTTTCGACATAAAACAGTGTTGTATATCCATTCAATGCAATATTTTTTTTGTTTTAATGTCGTTTTCGTGCCCATGAAATTGCCTTGCATTTGAAGTTTTTCCACATTGGTAAATCATCTCCGAGATGAGCTCTTCAAACGTTAAAACACGAGGATCCTCGTGTTATAATACGTACGGTTTGAGTCATGACACGGTGGTGCATCGACTAAAACAGTCCTCACCGGTTTCCCCTCAGCCATTTTCACCTCTAAGACAGTGTTATGGTCATAAATGTTATCAGATATTCCTAAAATAATCCCCATGTCTGACTAGTATTTTAAGCTTTTAGTTTGATTGCAAATGAGCCTTCAAAAAGTCAAACAGATCTTGTGAATTCATTAATTAGGTTTTTGAAAGTGAAAAGAATTTTTTTGTCAAGCTAATGTCTGTTTTAGCCTCCCCAAATCTAAGAACATTCCAGATTTATGTGTATTAATTTGATTATCACGTGACATTTTTCTTCAATTTATCATTCATATTTTTTTTCTTGTTATTAGAGTAAGGCCTAACCTCCTGTGTAGCTCCACATTACACGTGGTCAGTGAAATTCTATCTTCCTTACCTTTTTTAATTCAGTTAGGGGAACTTTTGCTGAATACTGCATTCCACTTACAGGAAGCATCTGTTGGGCTGCAGCTGCAGGACTGCAGTTTTCTGAAAATGGAAAACGAAACACAAAGACTCTTTCAGAGCCTGTGCAACCAGACATAATCTTCCATGGCTTCTGACAAGCTTGATGATTTAGCCCCTGTAAATTTATCTTATCAGAAGTTCGATTAGATGTTTTATGCATTCATTTCCTGCTTCTGTTCAGGAAGAAAGATACTGCATTTCTATTGGCTATAGGGGTCATGCTAACCCACAACTATAAGGAAGCAGGTAGACCAGAGAGAAAATGGGGAATTTGTGGTTTTCTAGTTGCAACCAGACATTTCCTCAATTTAAACGGCACACAGTTATGTACCACATTGTTGTGTTACGTGGAAAAACAGCAGATGATGGTATTCCTGGTACTACGTGTCAAGTCAGTTTCAGGACCACATCCTTGTTCTTTCTGTTTATTTTTAGCCAGCTGTGCAGGCTTTGAAGTGCATAAAATAAATGGCAAACTTAGTGAAGCGATCTTCAATAAAATTTAACAAACTTTCTTTGCTTGATGATTGCTGAATTTCTTTTTTAAATTTTGCATGAAAAACTGGTATCTCATTAGTTTGGTGGTTTTAATCCACCTTGTAGAAAGAACAGTGTTTTTGTTTGTTCTCATTTTTTGAGTCTTACCTCAGGAAATCGGCCTGTTTACACAGAAAATGTCCCCACCCTCCCCTGAATAGTTATGTGGAAAGGCAGGTCTGACTCTCAACACGTCCGCACCTTGTTCAGCTCCTCCCCCACTTCTGCTTGTTTTCATCTCCTGCATGCATTTGTAACCTCATCACTTTGTCCCATATTCTCTAGATTAACAACAATGGACCGAATAAGATCGGCTTTCAACGGCTTGGTGAGTTACTGTTGAGTAATAGTTATGAGTTTAAGATTTCACTTTTTTCAGGAGTTTAATGTTTACATTTCATGCATTAGCTGACATTTTAAAATGATAATTTGACCCTTGTGCTTACTACCTTTTTCACCTTATCTTCCCCAGACGAGGAGTGAGCGGTACAGCAGGTTCACTTTGCAGCCGGGGGAGAATGGAGAGCGACACGTCGAGGTCAAAATATCTGATAATGCCACTGATGATGACGCAGAGATGGAGGCTTCTGGCTCTCCTAGCTTCAGGCCAGCTCCTCTTCATCAGAGCAGACGCAATATTATCTACCTGGTCCTTGGCCTCCTGCTCATCTTTGTTTTCGGTTAGTTTAATTTACACTTGTTTTAAATGTGAAGTTTTACAGTGCCCATGACATCGGTTTCCATGTTTTCTGACTTATCTATCATGTTGCAACGTTGAGTTCTCACCTTAAACCTGCCAGAAAGAGCAAAAAACGGCGTCCATCCGTCTCCTAGTACAGCTAGTGAGAAGCTCTTCAAGATTTCAGACCCAGGTTTCAAACGGTTTTTTCACTCCAGCCCGCTATGAGGTCATAGTGATCCGGACTTGCTTATATGGTAAATTCTCCACCCACATGCACGTTCACGACAACTGGAGCGAGGCAGTGCCTCCGCCATTGCCCATAGACCGTGTAGTGTTTAGTTTCAGTTTCGTTTCTCTTTCACGCGACGGCACTGCCCCCTGCTGCAGCAGAAGTGCCAGGCTGCCAAATAAGGAGAAACCCAGCAGAACCGGAAGGCGGCGCTTTCTTCTGATCTCTGAGTTGCTCGTTAGGAAATAATTACAGCGTATTTTGAGTTATAATGGTGCAACGCTAATCTAGAGGCATCAAAGATTACACCTGTTTAATATAAAGTGATTTAAATATGGAGTCACAGGCACTTTAACAAACTGTAATGATTCAAATAACTGTACTGCTCCTTACAGATAAGCTTTGTTTGTATTGTATGCATTTAATCTCTTTTAAAAAAAAAGTTAAACAAAAATATTCTCTACGTTCTTCATGCTGAGCAGTCCTTATTATTCTTGAACATTATGTATGCTTTAGTGACCATGAACCTTTGAAATCTTTGCTTGCTTTGTAGAAATAAACCGAGGTAGGAAAATAGTGTTTGCCAAAAAGAATAAAGCCTTTGTGCAATTTTTTTTTTCCTTCTTCAAACTGGAAAAAACGTTTGAAGAATGTTGCAACATGTACAATTCTCCAGAAGAGCTTGTGTGTGGGCAGCCTGACTGCAGATCTGTTCAGACAGCTCTAAATGGTTTCAGATGAAGCTACAGAAATGTGTGACTTTTCTTTCTTTCAGGTCCTGGTTAAAGTTGTAATTGAACGATGTGTTCTTTTAAATCATTTAACAGGGAACTAATGATTTCTGTGTCTGGACTTGGTGTCCTTCAGGTTACCTGGTTGGTTATGTCAGCCACTGGAAACCAAAGGAGGTGTCTGACTGCGGGACGAACATAAAAAGTCAAACGAGCTCAACTGCACAAAAAGCCACCTCCACGACACCACCTGCACCACTTCCAGATATCCCGCTGGCCTGGAATGATGTGACTCAACTCCTCGCTCAGAAACTCACTAGTCAGACCTTCGAAGAAACTCTGAAGTATGTCCATATATCACACTCAGACAACACACTCTGTAGCTGAGAAAATGCACTTTACTGTGCAAACATTAATGGCTAAACAAACCTGCTGGTAAATAATTTATCAGAAGTGAGTAAATCTTTTAGTTATACTGGTGGAATTTAGCTCTATCTTTTTAACAAGACTTGTATCTACCACAAAAAGCTGCTGCATTGAATCTTAAACCGGTTTTCTGCCCTCTGGTGGAAGATTTAAGTACTGAAGTTGGCAAATGTAATTTTTATTTACTTTTATTGCAGTTATATTATATGATTTCACAACAAATGCAATATAAAAGTAAACAATTGTTATATAACATTATTCAAAAAATGTGTCAAATGTTAAATCACGTTTTCCCTTTTTTATTATTTCATTGGTTAATTCTAAAAGCATTAAATTCCTTGGATTTGATGTTCTCTGCTTTCTTGGTCTTGAAAATAAATTGGAGTTGATTATTTAAGTTTGTGAATGTTGTTCACAATTCTGCATTTTAGTACAAGCCTGTGGTGGTTTTTGGTCCCATATAGCATGAAATTAAAGAAAAAAAACCCTGCCTGATAAAGAACTTTTGGTGGGACTTCACAGTTTACATTTTTTAAATATTTGGATTTATCAAGATGTTTCCTGTTTGGAGAAACTGGTCTTGTGCGTTTCTCAGGTGTAATTTTGGTCCCTTCTTTCACACAAACAGTCTTCCAGTCATGAAGATTCCCTCGGCCCCTTCTATTAACTATGAGCTTCAGTTTTTTCTGTGTATTTTCATATTGGGTTCAGGTCAGGTTTATTCAGAAAACAACTAAACTGAGTGGATATTTCATTTGAGTTGGGGTTTTTTCAGTGTCTTTCATTCACTTTTTTGTATCTCTAAATGCACCCTTTGCCAGCTCTTTAGTAAGCTCAGTACTAAAGGCCAGGGTTGTGTGAGTGAAATAAATAACATCTAGAATGAGGAGTTATGTGTAAAATAATCTAATCATTAAGTTTTTGACAGATGTTTTTCCCTTTTTCATCTCTCTGCAGGTACTTTGAGCGACCCAGACGCCTGGCAGGAAGTGAGGAAGATAAGAGCCTGGCTATCAACGTCTTCGATACATTTAAGAACCTGGAGATGGAGCCCTGGACAGACATTCACTTTGTTCAGCTGCAGAAGCCAGACAGGTTGGTATTATGTTCTGGTTTCTATTACAGTGTGACAATCAAATTGATATGTTGGTATCAGATTTTGGTTGAAACAAGTTGTGATCTCCTTTTTACAATAACAAAATTTGGTCAAAGACTACAATTTTAAAATACTTCTGAGGCAGATATATACTTACAGTGTAAATGTGTGTATTTCTTTTAATCAAATGTGAACATTTGGTCAATTCTTTGCAGCAGCCGTTCAAATCGTATCAGTTTTGGGTCTGAAGTTTTTACACCTGAGGGATATTTGGCCTACAGTGGCACTGGCAGAGCTCAGGTGAGTCAGAAATTAAATGCATATCTTTGAATTTGATATACAGATTCTGTTTTCACAACAAATCTGAAGAATAATTGTAACATTAGCATTTAGATGTGCAAAACTCATGACCTTTTAGAATATTTTTTCCAGGATTCAGGTTTGAACATGATGCACATACATGTATGTACTGTATGTTTGTAAGGCTTAGAGATCCAGGGGGCTTTAAATGACAAAAACGTTTAAAGTTGTTTTGACTCCTTTACAGCACCAATTTGGAAAAAGTCCTATTTAAAAAGTCATATTAAATTAGTATCAACTTAAAATATCCAATTGCAAACCAACAAATCTTTTGACATTTTTAGAAATTTTGGGTGCAGCTGAAGTACCTACAGTTTGTACTGCATAAATAATTATGAAAAAAAAAAATCTGTCTTCTGTAACCACTTCATCCTCCACTGAGGGTCACAGGAAGCTGGGGCCTGACTCCAGCAATCAAGGGGTGAGAGGCGGGGACAGATGGACAGGTCACTAGTCCATCGCAGGGACATGAAAAAATACAGCATGTTTTTTTTTATCTTGGAAAATCTTGGCTAAATTGTCACTTTTCTAGTGGATTTGGTGAAACCTTAAAGATTTCTACTAAGAAATTTGTTGACCTCAGATATTAACGATCAAGATTCTTTTTGACTCTTGTAGCAGTGAGGTGGGATGTGTTCAGAATTATAGCAGCACTTTTAAAGAAAAATTATTTTGAGAAAGGTAATCTTTCACTTCTTGTTTTGTGATCGTAGGGCCGACTGGTTTATGGAAACTATGGTCGTCAAGAGGATCTGAACCTTGTGCAGCAGAGCGTTGACTTGAAAGGTTCTGTGCTGCTGCTACGTGTTGGGAAGATCAGTTTTGCACAGCAGGTATTTGTTGACTTATTATTCTCTGGAGGGGAAAAAGGGAGTTGTATAATGATGAGAAAATGCTATTTTTACACAAAGTATATTCAACAATGCATATATGCAACAGTACGAGGGCAACGTTTTATTATTTCAAGTTATTTAAAGTTGTGTGATGAACTGAAGGCTTGTTTTTGTTTCTGCTGGTCTCCCTTCAGGTGGACAATGCTGCCAAAAGAGGTGTCGTTGCTGTTCTAATCTACGCTGATCTGCAAGACTACAAATTCATCGGAACCACACCATTTTATGGACACGTAAGTTTGTAATATGTTAACTCTGGTACAACCAGCATTCTGGAAAGATGTGGGTTTTTTTGGTTTGGTTTATTTTTTTAATGACAATTTACAGAAGAATTTAACCTTTTTTGTCTAGGTCCATATGGGCTCAGGTGACCCCTACACCCCGGGATTCCCCTCCTTCAATCACACCCAGTTTCCTCCAACAAAGTCCTCTGGTCTCCCTAACATCCCTGCTCAGACCATCACTGCCAACATGGCTGCAGCTCTTCTCCAGTAAGATTCGTACATAAAAAAAAGACAAACAATAAACAGCCTTTTGAAAATGGATCAGACTTTTAATCGCCACAAAATTAAAACTTTTCATCCATTCTGTGCAGGAAAATTGGTGGTCCGGATGCAGACAACAGCTTTAAAGGTCTACTCCCATCTGTGTCTTACAAGCTGGGAGGCGTTGAGGACATCACTGTTGAGGTGAACAATGTGTTGGTCAACAGTGAGATCCACAACGTGTTTGGAGTGATTAAAGGATTCTCTGATCCTGGTACGAGTCATCTTTTATTCAGGACTTAATATTTATGTTAAAGATGTGTGTTATTAAGATGGTTTTTTGCATGAAACTGCAGATCGTTATGTTGTACTGGGAGCTCAGAGAGATGCTTGGGGAAAAGGTTACGCCAAAGCCACTGTTGGCACCTCTGTACTGGTGGAGCTGGCCAAGGCCTTCCATCAGATGGTGGAGAAAGGTATAAAGCTTTATTAAATTGTTGCCATCGTGTTCATAGCTAAACTAATTTATGTTAAGACCTGATTAGAACTATTTCACTCTACAAATCCTTTAAAAATGAGTCTGTGACCAAGGTTAGGACTAGTTCCACACAGAAGAAGCCTGATTGCTGTTATGTATTTTTAAACTTATTTTGCCCTCGTACTGCCCATATTTTTGGGCCTATGGAGTTTTCTAGTCATTTGGGGTCAGTTTGTACCGTAAGACAGTGCGAGGGTTTAAAGTTTTTATTTGCCATCTTTTAGATGGGTTCAGACCCAGAAGAAGCCTGGTGTTTGCAAGTTGGAGTGCTGGAGAATATGGAAGCATTGGCGCCACAGAGTGGCTGGAGGTAAGAACTACACAAGTTAGTGAGATGAAACACTCAGCAAGGTGGGAAGACCATCAGACACAATGGATCATTTTATGTTGAAGTGATGGAATAAGAGTTGTTTTGGTCAAACTTTGGAGTTTGTGTTGTGAACTACTCTCAGCTACTACCATATGAAATTGTAGCTCTATATTTGTACATTTGGCTTGAGTTCTAGCCATTTTTGTGTTTGCTAAAACTTGATTAGCTGTGGTAGCCATCTTGAATTGGGTCGATTCCAAATGATAACTGGTTATATGTGTGCATTAATCTTTACAAGTTTCATAAAATCTGTTCTATCATTCATGAGATGTTTGTCTAATGGACAAACACAGAAACATTATTTACACCTTTTGGATTCAGGTGATGGAGAACAGCGTCTATACACTGTGTTATAGCAAAGGCTATCATCAGGTGACCAGTTCTAACAAGGCAGATTATTCAGTGAAAACTTTTACCTAAAGAATATCATAAAGATCAGTTGTTATTTTTCTTGGTAGTTGGAAAGGAGTAAAAACAGCGTGATTTTAAAGTGCTTAAGTATGATTTCTGTTTTCAGGGTTACATGTCCTCTATTGACAAAAGTGTCTTCACATACATAAACCTGGATGGAGTAGTGATGGGTATATACAGTACATGCTCACATAATTATATATTTGTGTTTTTTATAAGTAACCTGATTAGATGAATGTCTGATAGGTCGTGGAAGCTTCATAGCCTCGGCGAGTCCGCTGCTCTACAGCCTCATCGAGAGCACAATGAAAGAGGTAAAGTACAACTTTACAGTAGTCGTGATCTGATTCCTGCACAAACCGGCTTGAACTGGACTGATTTTAAACTTTTCTGTTTTTTGCAGGTGAAGATGCCTCTTAGTTCTGACTCGATGTACAAGATGATGGGAGGAAATGACTGGGAGAAAAGAGTGTAAGTAGGGAAAAGATTAGGGATGCACAGAAATTAAAATTCTTGGTCGAAACCAAGGCAGAAAACTGAAACACCGAAAGAAATGATTGTCAATTATTAGGATCATGTTACTATGAACGCTCCTTCAGAGTGCACCACAACAGGAGGTGTAGTTGATCAGCGTCTGATTGCAAAAGCACCAGTCCGCAAAGGCGTGTTCGGGCAGAGGGGTCACATATGCTCTTATCCAGTTTCTTGCGTGCTGGCTGTGCCATTTGCCCGTGACATCACACATTTCTGCCATGTTGGTTCGGTGATCTAGTTCCTTCGGCCGAAAACCAAAAATGCACTTTTGGGTCATTTTCGGTGGCCAAATTTTCTGTGCATCCCTAGAAAAGATGTCTGTGAAGTTGAGACAAGAACAGAAATGTGAAGCAAATTAAACATCAGTTAGAAGTAAGAGATCTGGTGTCCTGCTGTTAAACTTCTGAATTACAGTTTCTAGAAAATCAAACTTGATTTTTTTTAAATTGTTTTAAACACAGCTTTACAGTTGGAGGCCCTTTCTTTCTTTTTTTTTACTGTTACATTTATAATGTATTACTATTTCTTAAAGAAGACCAGCCAGATTTGAATTAATTTTCTACCCATCCTTTAAACTATGCCTTTGGTTTTTTCGTTCATGCTCTAAACAAGCTAAAGTTCTGCTCCTTAAACAAAATATATTTGAATGTTTTTGCTGCATGCAGACTGAGGCCAATGTCAATGGATGACCCCGCCTATCCGTTCCTGGCTTTCTCTGGAATTCCCTCCATCTCTTTCCATTTCATCTCAGAGAATGTAAGAATCCACTCAAATCGATCATCGGTTTTATTTAGGGAGCATTTATTAAAATGTGATATATATATATATATATACATATATATATATATATATATATATATATATATATATATATATATATATATATATATATATATATATATATATATATATATATATATATATATATATACACATATATAAAATTTCTTTATTTTATTTATTTATTTTTTTACTTTACTTTTGGCTGGCTGTTCATTGAACTCTGTGCATGTGTTTTGGGTCCTTTTTTAGACCGAGTCCTATGTTTACTATGGCACCAACCTGGACGACATGGATCATCTTAATTACCAGACCAACCAACACACCAAGGAGATCGCTGCGACGGCGGCGCAGTTTGCTGGTCAGGTGGCTCTGCGACTTGTCCACGACCACCTGCTGAATCTAGACGTGAGCCGATACGGTAGCCTCCTCACCAAATCCGTGAAACTGATCTACAAGCGCATCGGTCAACTTTCACAGGTCGATCTCTTTCCCTCCTGCTAATGTAAACTGTTAATTTAAGATATTAATTCAAATGTGCTGATGTATTCTTTTGATTATTGTCATGTAGTCTGGTCAGCTGAAGGATGTTAGTCCCAGCTGGCTGAATCAAGCTCGAGGTTCGTTCCAGCGAGCAGCCAGCAAAATCGCCAGCGCCATCATTAACACGGACTTAAGTGACGGAGAAGCCTGTCGGAACCTCAACGACAGGGTGATGAGTGTAAGATGAGATCTTCATCTGTTTTCAGGATTCAAAGTTTTAGAGGTTTCAATAGATTTTGGATACTGCATATTTTGTGTGTTTCACTGTGTCTGAATTGGATCTTTGAGCCTTTGTTTGGTTAACTTTTGTGTGGTTTGCTAAAGATTTTAATGTAGTTGAGTGTTTAGAAAAATGAAGACTTTTCCTAGCTGGTCATGTTTCAGATTGATTTTATTATTTAATCTCCCTTTTCAGGTGGAGCATTGCCTCCTTTCTCCATACGTGTCTCCCATTGATACTCCTTTCCGCCACATCCTGCTTGGTCAGGGCTCACACACTTTAACGTCCATTACTGAGGCCACCGACATGGAGCAGCTCCGCACTCAGCTGGCTCTGGCCACCTGGACCCTGCAGGGATGTGCCAACGCCATGGTGGGCAACATCTGGGACATCGATAATGAAATCTAAAACAGAAACATAAGGCAAAATAATGAGTGAAGGTTGTGTTTGAAAGTTAACTTTAGTGCTCAAAATTAACACCTGAAGCACAAACTAACAAGTCCTATCCTTTAAATCCAGTGTTAGATTTAGATTTTTGGTTGTTTTTTGGGGGGGATTTCCCCTAATTTCAAAAATCTAGATGGTTAAAAAAGGAATTAAATTGTGATACATCCCCAAATACTTCAATAATACCGACCGATCCTTCTTCACCAACACACTGAACCAAGCTGCAGCCTCCTGCCATCAAAGCACTGAGACCTTATTTATATTTTTTATATATTTATCAGTGGCAGTGCCCACTATATTTATTATTTCTTTTTTTTGTATACAGCATTATCGGAAGCAGTGCCTTCCATAATTATGACGGTTATACTGTCGAAAGCCACAGCAGCATCTGCTACAAAAACAACTCCTTAACTGTTGCTGACAAAATGGAGCTTTGAATTATTTTACATTTAACTTTTTCCTGGTTGTTATATTTAGTGATTAGATGTTTGGTTGTGGTGAGTCTAAATAGACATCGGCTGGGAGAAATAAATGGTAGGATTCCCTAAATTTGCAATAATTTTATTTAAATTATGATTTGAGACTTTTAATATGGTAAAAAATTGACATTTAAATTAGGATTTCCTTTTGGCACAATTAACTGAACTGATTGGTTAAATAATTTTCTTTGAAACCATTTACGTTGCACAGTCTACATTGGAGCACTTAACAGGACAATGTTATCGGGAGCAGTGCCTTCCATAATTTAAACCCATTATCGGGAGCAGTGCCTTCCATAATTTAAACCCATTATCGGGAGCAGTGTCTTCCATAATGATTAACTACTGGTAGTTTTTGCCTACCACTTTGTTTTATTTGTTTTTGTATATTGTGTATTTATCGAGAGCAGTGTCTCTCATATTTCACTTTAAAGGGTGGAACAGCTTATCGGGAACAGTGTTTCTCAGAGTTTTATACTTGACTTTATGTGTGGATTATGTATGTTGGTGTGGATTTCTGGACCTCCACAGTGTTTGTTTTTATTTGTGTTATTTTCATTTTATGTGATGGTTTAACACAAGGGGAGGTGTTATCAGGAGAGACGAGCAACCAAATATTTGTCCAGATTATGAGAAGTTCCAGAATGTGAGGTGTAATAGAATAAGACATTGAACATTTATCAAAGAGCTGATGAATTAGACGCATGCTGTTGGCTTCCAGTGTGACGGCACATTTAGGAATTAATCTCCATGTGACTGTAATTGGAAGACCACATATGTAATCTTTTTTGAACTTCCATATTAAGGTGTTTTAGTATTTTTGTCAGTTAACAGGCATTTCTCATGATAAAGTGATGAAGTATAATTTACCTGACTAATTATTGCTGCTAAATTATCAAAAAATTGATTGGTATTTGAGCGCTTCAAGTTGGTCCATTTCTTTGTGCCATGACTCATCATCTGCTCTTCCTTTGTCTTTAAATCAATCTACATCCCAGCAACGTATTAAACTGCTGAATAATTCAACTTTTTTTTTCCTTCCATAAATTGTGGATTAACATTTGCTGAACACCGTTTAAAAAATTATATGATCAAATTGGTACCATTGTATAATTTTAAAGAGCTGATTTTGGGGGGAAATCACAATAAACCAATTTTTTGAAAAAGATTTGTTACAAGAGGACCAAAGATTTCAGTTACTAACAGAATTATCTTTGAAGTGTATGAAGTCATTGTTGCCCACCTTTCCTAAATGAGTAAATATAGTTGGAATATTC
The DNA here is from genome assembly GCA_006937965.1 of Callopanchax toddi. Lineage (NCBI taxonomy): Eukaryota > Metazoa > Chordata > Actinopteri > Cyprinodontiformes > Nothobranchiidae > Callopanchax > Callopanchax toddi. Next base: position 2,332,757 of record SSNR01000004.1, read on the forward strand.
TGTTTAAGTAGATCAGCACTTAACATATTTTAAATGCTCTCTCTTCCTGATGTATAACACAGAAACAAATCTTGTCAACCTTGTTACCTCTCAACTTTTTATGTACAACAACAAGCTGCACATGAATTAGTTCACAAGCTAAAAGACACTGCATGCATTTCCTTCTCCCTTCATGTTAATGAACCAGACTCGGACCGAAATAAACTTTAGGTTGGTTTTCCTCTCAAGAGTTTTTGTCAGAATTTTGAAATGGAGTTTAGAAATAACAGAAACTTGAGGAATAAGAAACATGTGTCCATTCTGAGTTAATTTTGTTCCAGTTTTCCATCATCTGGTGTCAGAATTGAGAAAGTTCTTTGACTTCTGAATAGAAGAGAGATGTTACATTTTCCTCACTGGTTTAAAGCTGTTTAGATTGAAAGTTTAATGTACATTAAATGATGTTTAATGTGGTTTCCAAATTCAGCAGACAAATTGTAATAAATTCTTTTGGCTAACTATCCAGTATGTCTCTGACTCACATTTTTTAGTCAGACAAAACTGTCCTGAACTTTTATTTCCTCTTTGATCATTTCAATTCAAATCCTGTTTTTATGTTTTAGATCAGTGGTGCCCAATCCTGATCCTGAAGGGCCAGTATTCAGCATGTTTAGGGTTGGGGTTGATTACCTGGATCAGGTGTGTTCAGCTTCTAATCGGCTTAACACATAGGAACAACAAAGAGTTGGAAAACATGCAGAACTGTGGCTCTTTAGGACCAGGGTTCTCTACCCTGTTTGAGGTTTCTTTGCTTCAATGATTTCAATCGGTGGCTGATTAAAGGCCTTCAGCTGATCTTGATATGCAGAACAGGTGATTCAACCATTGATTTAGATGTGTTGGAGCAAGAAAGGAACTCAGACATGCTGGATATTGACCCTTAATAACAGCATTGGGGGTCCAGTCCAGTCCATGTCACGGCTTTAGACTTTAAAAGTCCTGGGTATGTTTTACGTTGATAAAACTTCATTTTTTAAAATTGTTTAAAATGACTTTAAAACTCCAAAAGGTATTTAAACTACATAAATAATATACAATTGACCAATGAATAGAATATCTAAATAAACGGGGCTTGTTTTCGAGATTTACTATGAATTTCTAACCGGAAGTACTTTAGTACCGGCGGCGGGCGAACGTCATTACGTTTCTGACGCACAGTGACGCTCAAATCTCTATGCTTCCTGTGTGTTGCCAAGGCAACCTAAAGCTTTCAAATGCCTAAATGCCCTCCTGTAACAAAATCGCCACTTTGAGTGACGGACTAAAAAAATACATCAAGGTCACAATGAGCCAACGGCGAGTCATTAATGGTGAGAGCCCAGCTTGTTTTTCTTTCTTTGTTTTAGATATTCAGTTGCCTGTAATGCTCTTTGGTGCTGTGTGACTGTAAGTTTTTTCTTTCGAGTCAATGTGAAGAAAATTTTACTGTCTGTTATTAAAAAAAGAAAAATGAGACTGCCGAATCACAAAATGAAGGCAAAGTTTAATGTTGTTCGGAAAAAGAAGCTAGCAACAAATATGTTTCTCTGTTGTTTTTTTATTATTTATTTATTTATTTAATTATTTATTTATTTATTTATTTATTTATTTATTTATTTATTTATTTATTTATTTATTTATTTATTTATTTATTTATGTTTCTCTGTTTTTAGTTATAGAGGAGTACCGGAAATCAAGGATGCAGTTTGTGCAGACTATTGCTGATTTGGCAATCAAGCCACAAAATACAAAAACCCTCATAAGTGAAGGTACAGCATTATGAATATTTTGCTAAAGGTGCAATTGGCATGTAATTCTCACCAGATCTCTAACAACCCAATAAACCCACATATGCCAGAAGTCAAACCATGATTAAATAGAATGACACAGGGAAAACGTATCAAAGACAATTACTGAAATATACTTAATGTTTTGTACAAAAGCCTTTGTTGGTGCTGACAGCTTAAGATGCCTCCCTACAGGAGGCATCTTAAGTCTCGTGTGATTTTGACCCAATTGTTCCACACAACAAGAATGTTCCTTTTATCAACTCTGACCCATAGTTCTCTCTGTATGAGATTCAGGTGACGTGATTGGCTGGGCCGTTGTAGCAGCTTTATTTTCTTTTTCTTTTCTTGGCTGTGTTTGGGATCATTGTCCTGCTGAAGCGTCCACCCTTGTTTAATCTTCATCACCCAGGTAGATGGCAGCAAAGTTTTATCCAGAATGTCTCGCTACTCATTTCTATTCATCCTTCCATCGACTATATGAAGCGTCAGTGCTGTGTGCTTAAAAACAGCCCCACGCCATGATGCTCCCACCTCCAAACGTCACTTTTAATATGGGTATTTTTGGGGGTAATAAGCAGCAGTGACCTTTGACTTCTAAACATGGTGTGTATTATGGCATCCAAAGGGTTAAATTTTGATCTTCTGAAACACCTTTTTATGTTGGGATGGAAGCAGGTGAAAGTGATTTGCACTAAGTGGAAGGATTGTTCTAATTACTGATAGATTCTGGTGTCATAACCTTCCACACCCTTTGGCACCCGACTTTCTTCATGTGTTCAAGTCTTTTTCCCTGTGTCATTTCATTTTATTACACAACACACAACTTAACTTATGGACTTTGATGGTTTGATTTCTTTGCACGAGTGACTTAGACGGGTTGTTACCGACATCTGGTGAAAATTTCATGTCAATAGCACCTTTAGAAATATCTTTACATAGAACATTGTGACATTTAGTATATACGTGTGTGTGTGTGTGTGTGTATACAATGTATATTTTCCTCTCTTTCTCAGGTGTGATGTCCTTCCTGCACACCCTGATGATGGATGTGGACCCAGCCATCCAGCAAGCCACAGTTCTGGCTCTTGGCCGACTGGCTGACCACAATAGCAGCCTGGCTGAAGCTGTGGTGCGCTGGGGCCTCCTGCCCCAGATGGTTCAGTCTCTGGATCCTCTCTCACAGAATGTTAGCATCTCATCCTCTGGGTTTCTTTATCACTGAAAACTTTTTATCGTCTCCATCATTCTTTGAAAAATTGTGTTAAATGGGAAAAAGACGATCGTTGTGATGGGCTTTTTTATGCCTGGGTGATCTAAGCCCTCTTGCAGATAGATTTATCTGGATAGAACCAAGGTTTTAATTCATATTAAAGAAGAAATGCAGCCTATATCCCAATCTTAAACTGAAAAAGTTCAATCCAGCTATAATTTTCTGCAACCTTTCAAATGTGTAAAATATAAAAATACTGAAAAAAGTTTGGTTTTTTGCAGTGTTGTTGCTTTTTAAAGATGGTTTAACAACTGTTTCTTTTGCACACAAACCATCTATTTGATCTATTCAAATTCCCTTTAATAATAGCTAAAATATAGCAAAAGCATGCTCTATGCATGATTTTTACAATTAGCTTCATTACATTTCTGAGTTAAGACAAATTAATACTGGATTTCACCCTAAAAAAGACTAAAAAAATCTTTGGATTATATTGTTTTATTTATTGCATCTGGTTGTGAAGCAGCTCCACTTCACACAACTTGTCTTCTTTTTTCTTTGAGTCTCATTTAAGCAAACTGGTTATTCAGTTTTACCAAAGAGACAGAAGCAAATTTCTAAAAGTCTCTGCAGTTGTTAGTTTTTTTTACATCCTTTCTGTGTTTGTGTGCTTTAACTCAAGAGATGTTGCACTAACATCCCTTCTTAGTGCAACAGAATGCGAACTTTTTGAAATATTAGAAATCACAAGAACAGGAGTTACATGATCTTTAGTGATCATATTGTAGCTTTTTTAACTGCTGTTGTATTTTTATAGCATGATCTAATTAAAACATGAAACAATATATTTTTCACGTAAAAATGGTTTATCTGCATGTGAAGACTGAAAACTATACATTTCTATTTATTCTAGAAACTAAATGATTAAGAATGACCAATACAGTTCAGAATAAATGTAAACTACCGTATATTATTATTTTATAATATAAAATGTTTAATTTGTTGTTGCAGCTCAATTATTTTATTTGATCAAGTATTATGTATTTCAGATCAGTGCCCATCACTCATTAACAGCTGTTACTAATTAGATATTTAGGAAAATTACCAGTCAAATTGATCAATTTAGTTCCCATTTCTTAAGATTTTAAACATGCCCTTTAAAGTAACTGATGTTTTGTGTTTGTGTGCAGAATTTCCTGAGGAAAGAAGCAGCGTTTGTGCTGCAGGCGGTGGCCAAACACTCCCCTGAACTGGCCCAGGCTGCAGTGGATGCAAAAGCTGGCCCCTTCCTGGTGTTCTGTCTCACGATGCGTGACGATGTTCTCAGACGCACTGCAGCTGCAGCACTCGGCAACATCAGCAAACACACACTAGAACTGGCCCAAGCCGTGGTGGAAACCGGCGCCATCGCTTACCTGGCACAGTTGATCGTCAGCAAAGACGCCAAACTCAAGGTGATGCTCCAAAGCTCCTTGATGAATTCAGATTGATAAATTATCATCTCATTGTATTACAATAATTCATTTAAACTGTGAATTGTTGACTATTTCTGAAAAAAAAAACTATTGTGTATTGTTGTAAAGCTGATGTTTTGCAATGTAATGTTCTGATTGGCTACTAGAGCTGCTAAGTTACCTTAGAATCTTTGGGCAGTTGGTAGCTCTCTTGTGCCTGGTGCCATTGTCAGTTGAGGCTGTCGGTTGCAGCTAGTTAGAGCTGGGAGTCGCTACTATCTACTTGTCTGTGTTTTTCTCTGTCCTTTTTAAAAGCTTCATAAAGACATTTCGGCTACATCCGTCTTTTTGTGGTTTCTTCCTACTCCAAGTTACCACATATTTTTGGCGACGAGGATAAACTGGATTAATCGGATGTTTGGAGCTTTTTGTTTGGACTCGGTGTCTACATGAGCGCTGGTGCTGGAGGAGAAGGCCAGAGAGTAGCGAGACGACCGTTGGAAATGGCAACTTTTGGGACGGTTGGTGAATTTGTGGAAGGAGACGAGGACTGGACAGAATATGAGGAAAGGTTGGGACACTTTTTCCTTGCTAATGGAGTTACAGATGAGCCGAAGAAGCGCTCAATTCTCCTTAGTGTGTGTGGGGCAAGGACGTACAAGCTAATTCGAAACTTGGCCTCACCACAGAGACCAGGAGAACTGTCGTATGATGAACTGGTCCAGCTCGTTGGTAACCACCACAACCCCAAACCGTCTGTGATTGTTCAGCGTTTCAAGTTTCACAGTCTGTTCAGGAAGTCAGGTCAGTCTGTGGCTAATTTTGTGGCTGAATTACGTCAACTGTCAGAGCATTGTGAGTTTGGGACTGTTCTGGACGACATGCTGCGTGACAGGCTTGTATGTGGAATACAAGATGATGCCATTCAACGCCGTTTGCTGGGTGAGGCACCGCCATTGACTTTTAAGAAAGCTCTAGAAATTTCGCAGGGCATGGAGATGGCTGCGAGTAATGCTAAGGATCTTCAAAAGGGTCGGGCTGAGTCAAAGTCTGCAGAGTTGCATCAGGTGACACGAGGAGCTGCAGATTCTGCCAAGCAGGTGGAATGCTTCAGGTGTGGAGGTGCACATTTTGCTAATA
>SSNR01000004.1:2339321-2411574 GCA_006937965.1 Callopanchax toddi
GTTTCTTAAGGATCTTTCAGAAGTGTTAGCACCCCTGTACAAACTGCTCCATAAAGGCACCAAGTGGCAGTGGGGGGAGGAGCAGGAGGAGGCTTTTAGCCATGTAAAAAAACTCCTGCATTCAGCTAAGTTGTTAGTGCATTATGATCCAGGTAGAGAAATCACACTCTCATGTGATGCGTCACCCTATGGTGTGGGTGCAGTGATTTCACATGTAATGGAGGATGGATCAGAGAAGCCTATTGGGTTTGCATCAAGAACATTATCAACCGCAGAGAAGGGTTATTCTCAGTTGGACAAAGAGGGGTTAGCTGTAGTGTTTGCCGTGAAAAGGTTTCATCAGTACCTGTATGGCCAGACTTTTAAAATTTTCACTGACCATAAGCCTTTGTTGGGTCTATTTGGAGAGACTCGTGGTATTCCAGCTTTAGCCTCTGCTCGTGTTCAACGTTGGGCACTAACATTGTCAGCTTACCAGTACTCTATTGTGTATAGAGCAGGAAAGGATAACGCGAATGCGGACGCGTTGAGTCGTTTACCATTACCAGAGTCCCAATCCACTCCTCAGGTGTGTCCAGAGACTGTGTTTGTGCTAGAGAAGCTGTCTGAAACACCTGTAAAAGCAGAGCAGATTAGGAGGTGGACAGGTAGGGACCCTGTTTTGTCAAAAGTGAAAACTTATCTGTTACAGGGATGGCCTAGTAGTGTTCAAAATGAGGAACTAGGACCATTTGTGAGGCGTCAGACAGAGCTGAGCCTTCAGGATGGTTGCATATTTTGGGGTCTGAGAGTAGTAGTTCCACCCCAGGGCCGTTTACAGATAATGGAAGAGCTGCATGAGACTCATCCAGGAGTTTCTAGAATGAAAAGTTTAGCTAGATCATATGTGTGGTGGCCAAATATGGACTCAGATCTAGAAAACTGGGTTAAAACATGTTCTAAGTGTCAACTGAATCAGAACATGCCACCGCCTGCACCTCTGCATCCATGGGAGTGGCCTGACAGACCATGGTCGAGGTTACATTTGGACTTTGCTGGTCCATTTTTAGGACAAATGTTCCTGGTGCTGGTGGATGCACACTCTAAGTGGATTGATTGTGACATTATGAGTAATGTTACTGCTTCCGCCACCATGGAGAAGCTTAGGCAGATTTTTGCTGTACATGGGTTGCCTGATGCCTTAGTCACAGACAATGGTCCCACTTTCACTAGTGAACTGTTTAGTGAGTTTTTAGAGAAGAACGGCATCCGTCACATTCGTACAGCACCTTTCCATCCCGCGTCAAATGGGTTGGCTGAGCGGGCTGTTCAGACAGTTAAGGAAGGGCTGAAACGTATGACAGGAGATACCTTAAGCACTAGGTTGTCACGTTTCCTGTTTAAGTATCGCCTAACTCCACATACTACTACTGGTCGTGCGCCAGCAGAAATGTTAATGGGGAGAAGGCCAAAATCCATACTGGATCTTCTGCGTCCAGACATAAAGTCACAGGTTGTAGTTAAGCAGGAGAAACAGAAAATGAAACATGACTTGCATGCTCGAGAGAGGAAGCTGCAACCTGGGGACATGGTTTATGTAAGGACTTTTAGCAGATGCTCACAGGGTCAGTGGTTGCCTGGAGTGGTTAAATCACAGAGTGGTCCTGTATCTTTTGTTGTGGAGTTGTCAGATGGACGTGTCTTCCACAGACATCTGGATCACGTGCGGCTGCGTCAGAAGAGACTTAACGTCACCAGCACAGTGGTGCTACCTTTGGTGTCATCTGGAGAGAATGAGACACCAGTAGACACATATCAGGAAGGGGGGTCTGTGTCAGCGATGGACAGTGGAGAGTCAGTTGTTGTCACGGAGACAGCTCAGGAAGAGATTCCAGAGGACCCGTCTACAACGTCAGCATCCGACGTGTTGATGGACTCACCTAAGGCTGTGCGCAGGTCTCAGCGTACACGAAAACTTCCTGACAGACTGAAAATGTAATAAGTTCTTTAAAGTGTGTAGTTATGAAATGTATAGTGTTAAGTTTAAACTGTGAGTTTTGGACACAGATGTGTAACTGAAAAAGTTTGAGCCTAAGGTTAATGTATATGTAATGGCTGTGTCCATTTAATTGGGGGTTTAAACTTAATGGGGGAGGGATGTTGTAAAGCTGATGTTTTGCAATGTAATGTTCTGATTGGCTACTAGAGCTGCTAAGTTACCTTAGAATCTTTGGGCAGTTGGTAGCTCTCTTGTGCCTGGTGCCATTGTCAGTTGAGGCTGTCGGTTGCAGCTAGTTAGAGCTGGGAGTCGCTACTATCTACTTGTCTGTGTTTTTCTCTGTCCTTTTTAAAAGCTTCATAAAGACATTTCGGCTACATCCGTCTTTTTGTGGTTTCTTCCTACTCCAAGTTACCACATGTATCATCTGCATATCAATTTTTCAGAGCTTTTTGAAGAAGCACCTAAAATACTCAAAACAAGCAATTAATTAATTATAATTGATTTGATCAGATATTATTGCTGGTTGATCAAATATTTAACTTCTAATAAAAAAACAAATATATTTTTAATAATAAAATTTTAGATTTAATTAATTTTATTTTTTAAAATAAGAATTACAGACTTAAAATTTAAAACAAATTTTGACACTTTTAAAAAAATTATCAGGTTTTACAACTAAATGATATAAATGTCAGATTTTTGTCTGCATAAAATGCATTGAAAAGTGTAACATTTGTTGCTGAAAACTTATTTTGGACTGAATATAAAACATATTTGATAAAAATGAACAGTTATTTTTAGTAAACTTGAAATATTGACGTAGAATCTGCAATTTTACAGTGCTGTGAAAAAGATTTTGCCCCCTTACAAATATCTTGTGTTTGCTACTCATCACTTAAATGTTTCAGATCAGCAAACACATTCCAACCTGCACAAAATGCAGTTTTCTTATTGCTCCCTACATTTAATAACTGGTTGTAATGCCTGGTGGCAACAACTACCAGTACAACTGTGATAACTACTGGTAGTAATGAGTCTCTCACATCACTGTGGAGGAATTGTGTCCCACTCTTCTTTGAATTGTTTCAATTCAGCCACATTGGAGTTTTTTCCAATATGAACACCCTGTTTAAGGTCAAAGGTTCAATTCAATGTATTTATTTGTATAGGGAGTGGGACCATGTTAAGCATTGACAAGTTAAGTACCAAGCACTTTGCTTAAGCTAATTTGCAATGTCTGTCCCTAGCTGGTTTTGTTAATAAAACAATAAAAACAATACAAATTTTAAAATACAACATCACAGATAAAAGTATAAAAACTCATAAAAACCCATCCTGTCAGCGCAATTAATTACTAAAAATTGTCAGGAAGAAAATCAGACTCATTCCTACATATCTGTTCCTTCTTAAGGGACTGTTTCAGCTTTAGCCTACTGACTCCATCAGAGTTCAGTTTTAGCTCTGCAAGAAGAGGATTTCACGTGTTCACTCCACGTACAGAGAACGCAGTTTGTCTGAGAGATGTTTTATGTAACGGAACCTTAAAGTTCCCACTGGATGCTTCGCGACTTACTGAACCCGTTTCCTTAAGAGGAACCAAAAGGTCACCGAGCACCCTGTGTCAGGTTTTGGAGGTTAAAGGAGGATCCAGGCGCAGATGTACGCAAAAAGGTAGATATTTATTAAATGACAACACAGACTAGGGCAGGGGACGAGAAGACAAAGATCTGACAACACCCAGACGAGACAAACACACTGATATACTGGGTGGCGATGACGAGACGAGACACAAGTGAGAGGATGACAATTGGATTCACCTGTGGGAGACAAAAGGCAGAGGGTTAAACAAAGCAAAAGACAGGACACTAGGGAGACATATGACACGAGGGAGGTGACATATGACACCCTGGGAGCCTGACCATGTAAGCATTTAAAGATATATTTTAAAATTGAAAACTTAATGAAATTGTCAAAGTTCATCAGATCCTATTTTTTGAGAACATGGCAATAATGAGACCTAGCAGACTTCTTATCCAAGATCTTAACTGCTCGGTTGTAAATCATCCTGAGTGACCAGGGGCTGCCTGGAGGTCAGACCTTCTTCTTCAGAATTTTCTGATAGACAGCAGAATTCATGGTTTCATCAATTACAACAAGCCATGCAGGTTTACCTGAAATAAAGTGTTCGCTTTACTCCAGATGGAACAGGACACACACCTTCCAGAAAGTCCCACATTTTTCTTGTCAGTTGACAGAATATTTTCCCAGAAGTCTTGGGGATCATCAAGATTTTTTATTTTTGCAAAAGTGAGACGAGCCATTTGTACAGTTTTTAGTCTGGGGAGGTTTTGTTCTTGGGACTTTCACATGGATATCATTTTTGTCCTGTCTCTTTCTTGTTGCTGAATCTTGACCTCTGACCTTAACTTTCACCAAGTGAGATGTTGTTAGATGTTGTTCTGGGTTATTTTGTACTTTAATTTCTTTAGAACAGGGCACGGTGTGTTGCTTTTTGAGATCTACTTTTTATAGTCAGACAGATTTTGTTAAAGTGATTTCTTTATTCTGCAGGTCTGGAGGTAATCAGACCTGGGTGTGTCTGTTGGAACTGACCTGAGTTGATAATGTGATAGCTTCCCCTTTAATAAATGAAATCATCACTTGAAAACTGCATTTTGTATTTACTCAGTTTGCCTTTGTCTAATGTTGAAATTTGTTTGCGGATCTGAAGCAAAGAAAGAAATCTGTAAGGGGCAAATACTTTTTCACATCACTGTAAGAGATTCGCGAAGTAATGTTTGATTTATAAAAATGGGAGTTTTGTGTGAAAATGTTGAGGAATCTGTGCGTCTCCGTTCAGAGGGAGGTGTTATCGGCACTCTGCCAGATCAGCAAACACTCTGTGAGCCTGACTGAGATGGTGATAGAGGCTGAGGTCTTCCCTGCAGCCCTGGTCTCCCTCAAAGATCAGGATGAGTACGTCAGAGAAAACGTCATCACTCTGATGAAGGAGGTGGTGAAACAGTCTCCAGAGGTACTCAACACTTACTTTGTTTTAAATGTGAAAGTACAGAAAGACTCTGAGTGAGGTGTCTGCCTGTCTCCAGCTGTCCCAGGTAATTGTGAGCTGTGGTGGACTTGTTGTAGTAATCGACTACCTGGGTTATTCCTATGGAAACCTGCGGTTGCCAGGGATCATGATGCTGGGATACATAGCAGCTCACAGTGAAAAACTCGCCATGGCTGTAATCTTCTCTAAGGTAGTCGCTCCTCTTTGTTAGAGACACCTGTCCAGTGTTTGTCAAACTGATCTGTGTGAACTCTTGTCCTGCAGGGGCTCCCCCAGCTGGCCACGTGTCTGTCTGAGGAGTCAGAGCAGCAAATCAAGTTGGCCACAGTCTGGTCAATCGGTCAGATAGGTCATCACACCCCAGAGCACGCCAAGGCGGTGGCCACAGCCAACCTGCTGCCCAAACTGCTGGAGCTCTATTTGGATGCCAGCAGCTCAGAAGACCTGCAGGCCGAAGTAAGAGACAGGATGAAGTGAACCTAAAGTTAACTGTCATTGGTGAATGAAATGATAGCATTAAAGAGTGTGGTACATTTCAGAGTGAGAAGGCCCTGAAGAGCATCCTGCAGAAATGCACTGACCTGCAGGCTCTGGAGCCACTCCTCTCCAAAGCTCCCACCAACATCCTCAAACACTTCCTCTGCCAGTTCATAGAGGTGAGACATGAATCGACAACAGCTTCAGCAAATGTGTGCCCAGATCTCTGTTAAATCGCTACTGGCTTCAAAAGGTGCTGCCTCATGACAGCAGGGCCCGTCGGATGATTGTGACCAGCGGAGCGCTGAAGAAAGTCCAGGAGATCAAGGCTGAGCCTGACTCTGCCCTGCAACAGCACATTAGTGCCATCAAAAGCTGTTTCCCTGAAGATGTAGTCAGGTGAAGATTGCTTTTAGAGTGATCATTTTAATAAACAAAAACTCAATGCTAACTGTGCCACAGTGTTGAAAATAATCCTGTGTGTCTTTTTAAGGTACTACTCCCCTGGCTACTCAGAAGAACTGTTGAAGCTCTTAGATGGCAACCAGACAGAATGACTGAAATACACTTCTTTCTTCCTTCAAATTGAATCAAAATATACAGACTGTGCCTTAAAACTTAAAGACGTTAAATCAAAGTAAAGTTTGATTTTGATTATTTTGCATTCTTTAAATGCGTTATCTGCATTATTTTATTCTCACATAAGCTATATCAAATATTTTAACTCATTTAGTCATTTGATCTCTTCAAAATGTATTAAAATGACCCAAATGGCTCATTCACCTTTACCAAAAAGAAAACGAAGCTCATTCATTAACAATAAAAAGGATTTCTGCCTTGATTTGGCTTTCATTCTCAAGTTGGCTCAAGGGATGAGCCTCATTTCATTTTTTGGCAATCATTAATAATAGGCCATTTTAAGACATTTTGAAAAGTGCAAATGACAACACGAGTTAGACAATTTGACTAATTTCCAGTCAGAGTCAAATGAAATATGTTCACTTTTTGGCAGGTGACATTGTCAATAATGTTAACGGCTCAGTATAATATTTAAAATATACTGTATTGTGTAGCCTATTGTCACTAAAAACGATTAAAAACAAACAAAAACAACATAATTCATTATAATTTTATCAAAGTAAACAAAGGATTATTGGCATAAAAGCATTTATTTTCATGCAAAATCTATTTTTGAGTTCCATTCGTTGCATTTCAGGTTTGTTTTAATTGGTTTAAATGTTAGCAAGGTTACAGAATACAGATGGCCAAACTTTTGTAAAAATATATCTATGTTGCCAGTTTTATATATGACAAAATGTTGTAGCTGCCTGTTGATGGAAAAACTCCTAATACGTCTATAGAAGAAGGACGAGTTTTTGAAAATAACTTCAAAACTTAAATGCTATAATTAAAAAGATTTATTTTAATATATAAAATATAAATAATATTCAAAATCATGTATTTTGTGTGTTTTGAAGAGTTTGATTCGCCGCGAGTTCCCAAAAGCCCGCGAGAAAAAGCGAGTTTTAACCGAGCGAGTGTTGACAGGCTACGTGCGCGCTCCCGCGGCGTCGTTCAATTTTCAACAGACGTTCACTTTATGGCACAACACCGGAACGAGCAGCGAGTTACCGAATACTGGGGATGAAGGTAACGGTTACCGCCGGGAGGAGCGAGGACCGACCGGCGAGAAGGGAACGGCTTCCTGCCCCCTAAATCCCTGTCTTCACAGGTAGTAAAGTGGGATTACATTTTTTTTTGTTATTTTCTCTGTCTTAGCACGTAGCAAAACAAACGCGAAATATTAACAAATCAAGGCGAATAACACCGGAACCGTCGTTCAGACAGCTGTAATAATAGCAGGAATCCACTGAATGTAACGGAGGCGAGCTAACAAGATTAGGACTGACTGAAGATCAGGTAATCTTTTCTTTTGTCTTCTCTGTTTACACGTTTCTGATAGATTCAAGTCAACAAGTGAACAATAAGGCACGTTAAAAATAATTTGGAGGCTAGAATCAAGATTAATAGTCCTCTCCGCCGTTTTTACTCGCTAATTGACGTTTTATGCTGTGTTTTTGGGGGAGCGAGTTTGATAAATGGTCAAATTTGTCTAATAAAGTTTTAACGATATCAATTTGCTCATAGAGCAAAATCTCAGATGCTCTGTGAGCACGTAATTAAAAACACTTGTTTACCTGCTTATTCAGGTCGTTATCATGTCAGCGACTCTTAAAACATTAGAAAATCCTACAGAATGGATGAGTCCTTGAACGCAACCTGCCTGAGATCCAAGATCCATATTGTGCTTCTGCAAATAAATTACTGACATGCTTTATTTTTCTCACTCAAAGCCCCTTTATTTGTTTAATTACAAGCTTTTTTCCATTTCTGTCTAAAGATGTACATATTAAAAGTATTTAAAAAAATCTAATCAAATTTAAAAAGTCAGTCTTGGCTCAGAATTAGTTTTCTTGCAGAATGAGAAAAGAATGTGACTCCTAAGGCTTAGCTGTTAACTTTAAGGTGAAATTAAAGCCAGGTGTTTTTATATTTGATATGATTTCTAATATTACAAATAATCTTTACTCTGAAAAAGCAACAAATCATGGAAATTAGTTTTCTGAGGACCTTAGGGGAAATGGGAATTAAATCTTTGCATAATGGAGAATTTTCAAGGTTATCGTTATCATCTCCAGTTTTTAAGATGAGCTACAATGATTTTTAAGACTGAAGTGGTAAAGTGGTTTGGGTAACTTTTTGTTTACCTAGATGCAGATATTTGTGTGTTCATAAATCCACCATTAGGGGAAAGATAAACAAACAAAACCTGCCAGTGAAGTGCACTTAAAATATTTAATTTCTATTTGTAGCTTGGTTAAACAAATTCACATGTTGGAAATATATTTATATGAGAATAAACTAGAATATTGTTGTCTCTAAATGAGAGGTTTTGAAAGTAAAAGCATGATGTAAATGCTCCAGGAGTTTTACGGCTGCGTTTACTTACTCACCTGAAGCATCCTTTAACATTTAGTGATTGCAACACTACTTTGAAAACAACTTTAAGCAGCGTTCAGCAAATATCTCTGAAAGTCAATGTTTTAGAATGTTAAAGAAATCAATGTGTGGACAGATGACCTCTCATTGAATTATTTGTGTTTTTTTGCAAAAGCAGCAGATTCACATTACAAATCATTAGGTGATGCAACATGTCGCTAAGAAGATTAATGAAAGAGGAATGCTTTTATCATAGAACAACAGACCATTTTGGAGTTGTATGCAGCCCCGTTTAGTCATTTAATAGTCTAATAAAGTGCTCAGTTTTCTTTTCACCCACTAGTTCTTACTGTCTCTCTATGATCAGTATGACCAGGCTTTTTGACTTTTTTTTTGTCAGGACAGCCTACGATGCTGCTGCTATGTTTTGTGCAGTTTTTTATACAAATACCGGTAGTTAAAAATTTTGTGGAAGCAGGTTTTATTTCAGTGTCTCTCTCTCTCGTAGACGTGACATCCCTCCATCCATGGCTGTATTCAGGTGACCTCCACTTATCTCAGTCACTCCTGACTGCAGCTGAACCGTGAATAAAACATCCTCAGGGTAAGAGAAGGTTCCTACATCCATCAATGAGCCAAAACATTTAGACCACGCACATCTGAACCCAGTTTTCTTGTAAATGAGGTCCATAAATTAATTTATTAGACCTCAAGTCTAATTTTGTTGTAGTTGTGTGATGCGATGATTCATTTACTCCCAGAATATTGTGGCTTTCAGATAAATCTGAACTGATTTTCTAAAATTTTTGTCTTTAAATGTTTTCATGATTGTAAGCGTAGTGGATTGGATGTTGAATAAATCCTCCTCCACGTGTGTAGACCTTCCAGGCGGTCTCAAGAAGAAACCGAAGCATCCTTGTTCAAACCAGCTCCAGGCCAGTGAATGAAAGCTAAATTTAGCTGTAGTATTTTTAGATCGTTGCCCTGGATAAAACACACAGAAAAGAGATGAAAGCTGAGATTTTGAGCTCATTTTGGCCACAGACGAGCTCTCTTGCTCACAGCCTACATGTACAGATACCACTTCATGCACCAGTTAGCCTGGATGTGCTGTCACATGTTGCTAATGGTAACAGCCCATTTCCCACTCCTATCATTTCTTCATTCAGTGTGCAACAGAATCTAAAGCATAAGAAGACAAAAATAACCTCTCACTGAGTCACAGTTTCCCATTTTTCATTAGTTTGTCCTGATCTTTTAATTTTAAAGGAATACTATGCAGTTTTGTTTGTTTTGGCTCCCCCTGGTGTCAGTTTTAAATCACTGCCATAAAAACGTTAGTGTCATTGTTTCTGCCCAGAAACCCCTAAATCTAACTGTTGAAATGTCTCCTCAGCCTTCATAGTTTTCTACATGAGCGGTTATTTACTCCTTCAAAGAAATCAGCTGTATTCAAGCAGGGAGAGATGGGGAAAAAACAGGAATCATGAGCTAAAAACACTCTGGTGCTAGCATAACAACTAGCCACTTTGGGTTAGCCTAACCCTCGTGAGACACGTGGCTTTGTGAGACTTCCTGGGCACTGGACCGGAGACTCAGATCTTGCAATCGTGATATTCCGGATCTAAGCACCAGATGGGGCTGAGTGACTTTTCACTGTAAAGGGTCATATTAGCACATAATGGCTCAATCAAAAGATTTAAAAATATGAACAAGTTGCAAAGTATGCCTTTAACAAATGAAAGAGAAACAAGTCTAATTTCTTTTGATTTGATCTGTTAGGACTTTCAGGTCCTAGATGCCTGCTAACCTACTCTGGATCTTTACATTTTACTTGCTAGCCCCTTGCGTGCTAAGTTGTCAACATGCAGCAGTATAATTCTGACATTTCAGATTGAAAAAAGTTATTATATTTATTGCAAAATCAAATTTTGTGATCTAAATTTTAAAAAAGCCAATATGTCTGTTATCTGTGACCATTATAAATAAATGATTACAATGAGTTTCTGACAGAAAGTGGGTAAAGGCAGATGCAGGGTCTTAATAGCTTTTTAATCCTCTTGTTTAATGTGCAATTCAAACATAAGCACTAATTCTGCAGGGATTATAGATGAAAAGACAATACGTCCATCAAACAACCATTCAAGATTGATCATTGGTGGAAAGAGAAACATTCAACTGTTTCATCATCTGCATGTAAAGAGTAAATAAAATATGTTCATTTCAAAGACGTTATGTCAAAGAACTGATCTCTGTGGGTCCAGAGTGTTTTCATTTGCTATTTAAAACTACTTATTTCAGAGTCAAAACAACTATTTATTTAGTATGATGCAAATCATCAAGAACTTGTTAAAGTTTTACTTGTTAAACCAACTGAGTGAACGTAAACCCATCATGTGACCTCTCATGACAGCTAGCAGATCCAGATCTCTATTTTTGAGATTTTCAGGAAATGCTTTGACATGTCAGGTTTTCTTAACATTTTGAAAAATTTAAGCATTTTTTCTTTAATCTTAACTTCTGCTTAGAACTATGTCTATGCTGATTCCATAAGAATACAGCAACATTTACATTAGAATTCAGTTTGCAATTTAAAATACAATGAATATTTGCTGGAGTGAATAATTTTTCATTAGTGTGAAGACTTTAATGAACAACATAAAGGGGTGGAGGAGCATCAGGAAACTGTGGGCTGGGTAAAAGAACATTAAAACTGTTCAGTGGCATCAGAAGGTTTCTGCTGTGCTTTGATTTTTCAGCTTTTTGTCCTTGGGCAGTTGTCAGCCTGCAGCTTGCGACGCTATAAATCAAAGGAAGGCAGTGTTTTTGCTTGATAACATATTTTTTATGTATTTGTAGAATTAATAATGCTGCTCTGATGCTGGATTTGTGTAATTTAAGCGGTATTATCTGTAATAATGCTTTGCTTTTTGGGTTGGGTCTAGCAGCTGCTCCATGTGGGTTTTATCTATTGAATGGGTTCTGGGACTGTGTTCCATTTTTTCCCCATCTGTCCATGGATTTTTATCTCTATTCTCTCCTCCTCCCTCCTCCATGATGTCGCTCTTATTAGTGCTGCTGAATTATTTAACATCGGACAGTCACTGGGCTCGGCTGCTGAGCCAGGAGCAGACGGAGAGGAGAGGAGAGGAGGAAACGATGAGGAGAGAAGGGTGGTATGGAGGTATCCGACGCTGCAGGGAGCCGTGAGTCAGCAGGGAGCAAACAGAGCAGTGGGAGGGAGGATGGAGATGGCTGTAGGTGATACGATAGGACGAAGCAGCGTCGACTTCCCCGTCAGAGTGCTTGTGTTTGTGTATGTGCAGGCATACACCGATTAAACAGGAGGTCATGGAGCTGTGAGGAGATTAACACATTTACCGGCGCCGGAACAGGAGAGCTTCAAACAACAAGGACAAGAGGAGCGGTTACAGTATGGGGGAGAGCTATATGTACCAGCGACTCCCCTACACCAGAGGAGAGGGGGAGGGGGACGACGAAGAGGAGAGAAACAAAAGAGTCGGTGGACAAATGGTAAAGTCTGAAGTCATGGATGGATTTCCTTCTTTTGTTACATACACGTGTGTGTGGTCAGATATGTGTGTGTGTTTCTGATCATACGTGTTTTCATGTTGAGCTCGAATCGCTCGTCCTCTTTCAACTGATTATAGCAGAAACCTTTCAGCACTTTAATAAATCAGTGTCACATACTGGAAGTCTGCCAGTTTAACCAATAACTGACTTGTTCCCCAACATTCATACTCTATTATATCAAGTACTAAATGTACAAAGCATGGTTTATTTATTGTTTTTGATTTGGGGACATCTAAAGTTTAACATGATGCAACAATAAGGCGCTGAGTCTGTATTAGGAACTGCAAACTTTGTTGATTTCACAGTAAAATAAATGAGCAAATCAATTTGCTTTACATTCATTTTAGTTTGAATTTTATCCTTTCATTTTTTATATTTTTCAGGTTTTGTGTCAGTTATGGAACTGTGCCATAAAGCAACTTTATTTTATTATCTTTTTGTGCAAATCGAGACATTTTAAAGAATTAAAATAACTTCTATTCTAAATTAAAACAGCTCGCTACTCCTAATGATTAAAGTTTGCATAATGCTCCACATTAGTCCCTTTCATCACACTCTAGTGAATGTTGTGTCTTTGTGCTTGAACAGTCTCCTTCATTTCCAGTGTATCCATTAGCATCAGAGCCAGTGACGGAGCCATTCACGCACACACTCAAAGCCTGTGTTTATGCAGTGTTTGATGCAAGTGACATTTCTGCGTGTGTTCAGATGCAGTGTGAGGAGGGCACAGAGTGGCTGCTGGAGTTGCTGACTGACGTTCAGCTGCAGCAGTACTTCTTGCGAATTCGCGATGAGCTCAATGTCACACGGCTCTCCCACTTCGACTACGTCAAGAATGAAGATCTGGAGAAGATCGGCATGGGACGTCCTGGTGGGTCTCATAAAACTTAACGTCAACTGATGAAATTATATCTGTCCATCGTAAATATTTTATTTTGTGCAAATCAGTGAGGGATTTTAGTTTTTCCTCAGAGAAAGTCGAGTTTCTTTGTACTCAGTGTAAGTTTTCACATGAGTAAATTTGCTTGTGGTTGTGTTGGTTCAGGTCAGAGGAGGCTTTGGGAGGCTGTTAAGAGAAGAAGAGCCCTTTACAAACGCAAGTCCTGGATGAGCAAGGTGCAGTACCACGTCTGCCCTGCCTGCATATAGTTATTAAACTGGTTTTCAGAGGAGTTGATCTGAGACATCAGCTGGAGATGGATAACCTGTAACTAGTTTCTTATTGTGGACCTGTAGGTGTTTCCAGTGAAACGATCAGATGCAGACCCCCAGCAGACCCTCCCCCAGGGTGCATCCTCTGCCGCCGTTCCAGCCAGCAGCGAACCAGGAGCCTCCCTCACCTGCCTCATCAGAGAGGCGGAGCTGCAGCTGTTTGAGCGGCTGGGAGACGGGACGTTCGGGGTGGTGCGGAGAGGAGAGTGGACCGGACCCAACGGCAGAGTGGTGAGATAAAACGGAGGCCGAGTGTCTACACCGTTTACAATCAAGTACAGGTTTTGTGTTTTAATAACGGCTGCAGTGATTTGACTTTGGCTGTGTTTTTCCAGCTGTCAGTGGCAGTGAAGTGTCTGAAGGCTAACGTTCTTGATGCAGACGGTCTGGATGATTTCATCAGAGAGGTGAACGCCATGCATTCACTGAGCCACCAGAACCTGATCTGCCTGTATGGGATCGTCCTCACACAGCCCATGAAGATGGTGATTCACACACACACGCTCAGTTTTTAACCAAAATAATCTAAATTAAGAGTTTATTTAAATCATGTTTTTATTCAGAACTCTTCATTTTAACACGCTGTGATTTTCATGATGGTTATATCCAATCACCACTGAGCTGACTGGCTCTCAGTATTAACAGATTGTTTTCTCACAGAAACCTTTTTGTTGTCTTATTTTAAGGAGGACCGTTTTCGTTCTTGTGAATACCTTATTCACTTAATGAAGGGTTGTGTGTATTCATGACATTTATATTTTCTGTTATCAAAATATAGAGAAACAATTAGCAGGAGTGTTGTGATGAGTTTTTAATGACGTTTTAACACAGGTTGAAGCCTCTAATGAGCAGCTAAATGAATGAATGAACAATAATCATTAAACTTTTTCTAAAAAGCTTTACACTCAAGGGGCATTCCCTTGTGGTGAGACACAAGGTTAAATCCAGGCATCCTTAGACTGAGAGAACAGTTTTGTCTCTGACCGGCATGTGAGTCCAGGTTCAGCAGAGTCACATGATGTGTGATTATTAATTTCGTTTTGCACGGCTGCAGAGCAGCTTAGGATAATTATAAAAGGTTCCTCCTCAGCCTCGGTGATCTGTCATCACAGCATGTTCCTGGTTTGTCTGAGTTTAGGTGACTGAGCTGGCTCCTCTGGGTTCTCTGTTGGATCGTCTCAGAAAGCGCCAGGGTCACATCCTCATCTCACTTCTGTGTAACTACGCCGTACAGGTCAGTTAATGCCAACAGGCTCAGGAGAATGGCTCAGGTTCTCAAACGACATAAACTCTGGAGCTTCTGTTTTTGTGCGTCTGATCAGGTGGCGTGTGGAATGGCTTACCTGGAGCAGAAACGTTTCCTCCACAGAGACCTGGCTGCTCGCAATGTTCTGCTGTTCAGCAATGAAATGGTGAAGATCGGAGACTTTGGCCTGATGAGGGCTCTGCCTACACACACTGATCAATACATCATGGAGGAGGGCCACAAAATCCCTTTCCCATGGTGAGACCAGGCTGTTTTATTTAGTTAGTTATTATTGTGACATCCTGTTTGTTTTTAACCACTCGTCTCTTTCTTCCTTTGTCATTTTGTGTCTCCAGGTGTGCTCCAGAGTCTCTGAAATCTCGAACGTTCTCCCATGCTTCAGACACCTGGATGTTTGGAGTCACTGTGTGGGAAATGTTCACTCATGGCCAGGAGCCGTGGCTGGGGCTGAATGGAAGCCAGGTTTTTCTACCATTACATTAGAAAAATGAGAAACCCTATTATTAAAAACTGCTTAAATTCATCCAATTATCATATTTATGTGTCCTTGTCTGCAGATCCTCCATAAGGTGGATGTTGAGGCTGAGCGGTTGTGTAAACCTGATGACTGTCCCCAAGATGTCTATAACGTCATGCTGCAGTGCTGGAGCCCTAAACCTGAGGACAGGCCCACCTTCATCGCTCTAAGAGACTTCCTGCTTGAGGTAGAAAGTTTTAAACTGCTGTGACCTTATAAATTTCAACAAATTCAGATTCTGCTGTAATAGTTTTAGGTTGAACCGTCTGTAATTGTCTGAGAGGAGTGGTTTTATTTGGTATTTGTGAAGACGAGGGTTATCTTTTCTGTGCAGTTTGCCTTATGATTGAAAAATTAACTCACTGTAATCTAATGTGCTGATGATCTGTTTTCTGAACAATCAAACACTGTAAACAAAAGAGAGCAGACAGAATTCCTCTGATCCTGCTGACGACTGTAATAAATGGTGTTTGTGTTCTGCAGACAATGCCGACAGACATGAGAGCCCTGCAGGACTTTGAGGAGGAAGACAAGCTCCAGATTAAAATGAACGATGTCATCACGATCATCGAGGGAAGGTCGGTTTGTTAGCCAACAGAGAAACTGTCTTACTTTGTGTCAAACTAATTGTTACAGAATGCAGCATTTTAACTGAGTTACTGAAAGTCATGTGAGAGAAGAATGAGGTTCATTCCAACAAGAAAGAAGAACAAGCCACCTCTTGTTGTGACGGACTCAGAGATCTGACCTGTTTAGTCCCGCCTCTGAGTCTGGTTTTGTCTTGAATTAAAACCCAGACAATAGGATGCACACAGAATACAGGACAAGTCTTGATGTTATTTTTAAAAGATCTTACCAACTGATTAAAGAAAAGTAAAGTGTGATGATGAATGTTTGTGTGTTTTTTAGGGCAGAGCATTATTGGTGGAGAGGCCAGAACAGGAAGACGCTGCGCATCGGTCAGTTTCCTCGTCATGTTGTGACGTCAGTAGCCGGTCTGTCGGCTCAAGACATCAGCCGACCGTTGAAACACTCCTTCATCCACACCGGACACGGAGACACAGACCCTCACAGGAGCTGGGGTCACGCAGACCGAATAGACAGGTCAACATCACTCACACACTCAGTCTAATACAGCTAGATATCACCAAACACCGTTTGTTAAATACACTGCTCAAAAAATTAAAGAAATTAAAAACACATCAGATCTCCTGCTGGATCTCCATACTGATATTGAATGGGTAATGTGGAGCCTGCTCACCTGCATCACCTGCTGGAGGTCACTTTGTAGAGCTCATCCTGTTCCTCCTGCACAAAGCAGCAGCTAGCCGTCCTGCTGATGGGTTAAGGACTTCTGATGACCCTGTTCAGCTCTCCTACAGTAACTACCTATCTCCTGGAACCTCCTCCATCCTGGTGGAGTTAGAGTTATCACCACATGCTACCAGCAGTGACATGGAGCCTAGTCAAAATCCAAAACTACTGAAAAAGTGAAAGGATGAGAAGAGGAAAATAGTCTGTAGCCTCCACTTGCAAAGCCATTCCTGTCTTTGGGGCCGTCTCATTGTTGCCCTTTAGTTGCACCTGTTGTTAATTTCATAACACCAAAACATCTGAGGCTGATTGACAACCCTTAACTGACCAGATCAGTATCCCAGATGTTTAACTGCCCTCATACCAGACTCTGATTAAAAAGTCTTCCTTTAATTCTTTTGCTGTGTAGTTAAATGACTACTGTATATGCTTTTAAAACTTTTTACATGAAAAATACTGAACAGCTTCAGAATATTTATTTTCAAATGCAACAGCCCATCATTTCATGTATCATTAATAGTGTATATTATCTTAACTTTACTACATTCTAGTAAAGATAACCAGATTATAATTTATAATTATAAACCTGGCAGCCATAGCAGTTTATCTGAAAGAAATTACCTCAAATTTAAAAAGGATTTATTTTCTTTGGTGATCTTAATAAGTGTAACAATTTCACTAGATGTTCAACATGTTTATTTTTTATTATAACCTGATAATTAAAACCTTAGAATTAAGAGTGTCCTTTAAGTCACTGATTTATAGTCACAATTCCAGGTTTTAGTCAAGATCAGGCCTACACTGTAATACTTCTGGTGTTTCTAAGGAGATGAGGATTATTTAATAAAAGATTTATAAATTAAACACACATTTTACAAATGAACACTTGCTATGCCTCAGATAGACACCAGAGGGCAGCAGAGCACCACAAGTTTAAAAACTTTTTTCCTACTGATTTTAACTGACAGTTGAGGTTAGGAGTGTCCCACAGTGGGAGCTATAGGCTACAGAAATCCTAAATTAACATTCTAATCAGCTGTTAGCAGAGTGAAGTGAATATATGACAGCAAAAATAACTTTTAGTCCAGAGGTGACGAAGACATAAAGGACCAGTTTAAACACTGATTTAGAAACATTTACAAATGTGTTTTTCTCAGTTTCATGGTTTTAAAACAGATATTAATTTCTTCAGTTTGTATTTGGGGAACCCCATGGACCCTCCCGATATCCTGGGATTTGATTCTGGCACCGCAAGGCCAACCAAACTCCCCAATCGATCAAAGAGTAAATAATTTTTATTTATTTCAACGATATGATGCAGAAAATCAATAGATTTTTTGAAAATCTAACAAAGTGCTTGAATCTGTCCTTCACAGAGAAACCCCCTCCTCGTCCTCCTCAACCTGCTGCTTTGCTCAAGAGTGAGTGTTTCCTGTGTGTTCTCAGTGCTGGTCTAAAATCCATAACCAGACCTTTTAAAAACATGACTGTTTGCTCATCTCAGAGCCGTTATATGACTCGGTGATGGACGATTACGATGACGAGGACGATATCAGCAGTTCGTCTGGGCTGAAGAAGCTGGGAGCATCCCTGGGACTGAAGCTCCGCCCATGGGATGGGGCCGGCATTCGCTCGGCCAGAAGTGAAGTGTCGCTTATCGACTTCACAGATGACAGCTTCAGCTCAACCACGCCCTCTCCGCTAACAGAGACACGCCAACCAGACGAAGACACACTGAAGGTATTTGGACTACGCTCTATCGGCTACCTAAAGACATGGACCTCATACACTCCAGTTGGTTTTGATCCAGTAGTTAACCACAGTGGACATCATTTTTATTAGAGGTTTTATCTTTGGAATTATAGGTGAAACATCACAGCAGACTGATGGGTGTCAGTGGGCTGATTTTGTGAAGCTTTTGCCGCCTCATCCAGCTGTTAGCAGCTGTAAAAAAGGCATTTTGAACAAAGTTGTCAATTTTTGATTGCACACAGATCATTTCATCACTAGGTGCTTGAAACACAGATGGTACATTTTAATTATTCTCACTATATTAGATCTTTGGAGGCAGTTTTTCAGATATGTTTAGCTGCCATAAAACTTTAATCAGTTCATGTGTTCTGCCCAAGTAGACACTAATTAAATCTGTATTCAATTTGTTAATTATATTATGTCACTTCACAGTAGGTCATCTCATGGTGTCAAACACACAGTTTTACAGATTTAGTTAGTTTGAGAACATGTTTTTAAGCCTAATAAGGTATGTTTCTTTTAGCATTAGCTAAGGCTAGCTCATCATGAAAAGTTTGCTTTCATGCTTTTCTAAATGATCTGGATCTGTTGTTAGGGTTTAGTCTGTATGAATCTGCAGTAATAACTCGCAGCCAGCGGTAAAAATGCTGAGCTCATTTCATCCATGTGACCTTTGCTCTCTGCAGGTTTTAGTGGTCAAATGTCAGATTAAAATGACCCGCTGAAGCTCATCGACCCTGCTGTAGGTCAGGAACTGAGTTCATGGAAGACAATTTAGTTCAACACCTCATTAAGCTGAGGTCTGAGGAAAAGGTGATGTGTTAAACAGCAGCAAACCCCAACCCCCAGTGGAGCTATAAGAGGAGGGGGTCTATTCACTTAGTTACAGCTAATCTGGAGGTTTGCGCCTCTGACCTCTTTAATGTAACCCATTACTGTAACAGTAACCCGTTCTCACACAGACACTGAGCAGCCGTTCAGTGGTTTTAAAGATGAGACCTCACTCAAACACATGCACTCAGTTTTCCATGCAAATAAACGGTCGGTGGCTTAAGAGAGCATTCACCCTGTGGTCACTGTCACTGCTAGTTCATGTATTCTGTAAAGATGCAGCCGTTGGCCTGAAGGTGTCATTAATAACCTTTCCTCTTGAATGCACCCAGACAGGTGCAGCGTGATGCTGATTGGTGCTTATTGATCGATGGCATTCATACTTCACTGATCTACTGCGGGGTTTCCCAGGAATTTCTCCTTTTTCAGTCTGGATCCAGACTTCTGGAAAGCATTTTTACAGTGTGAAAATGTTACTGTGAATTTTGAAGTAACTGGATAATTGTTGTTTGAATATTTAGTTGATTGCCATGTTTTTATCTGACAACAGCAGCGGTAACGAATGTGTAAATCTGGCATTCAGTTGTTTTAGCTCACAGCTCTGAGTTCGTCTCTGTGCATCAGTTGTTGTAAATTGACCTCCATAGTCTAACGACCTGAAACTTTCTATTTGCTCTTGATGCAAAATAAAATGTGGGCTTCATCACAGATGATACGTTCATGTTTCCACACAATCCACTTCTACATTTTCATTATAAATTCACATCAGATGTACTTGAGTCACACCTGTTTCACTTCAACAGATACCCTTTACTTTATTAGACAACATTCACATTTTTGTCCTCCACTGTTGAAAAGTGAAAGTTTTTGCCTCTGTATTTGGCGTAGGGTTTGTAGAATATCCCAGTACCACTGAATGGTTTTTAATAAAAACTTTTACAAAGTAAATATTCAGTGGAGGTCTAAATAAAGTTAATTTTATTCAAAATGTCCACCACAGTTGGTCAACTTTAGCAAATGGGCTATAACTCAGTTACTTTGACAAATAATTTCTCATCTGATCATTTTGTGTTCTTTAACTTTTAACATTTCTTATTTTCAATCTCAGGACACTCCGTCCATCCTGGACTGGCCTCTCCCTCAGCCGGCCTACGACGAAGTCACAGCAGACCTCGAGGACCAATCAGAGGATCAGGAGGTGCGGTCCATCAATAAGGGGTCGACTGAAGAAGTCTTGGTCAGCTCTGGGACCAGTATGGGGGGCAGGAGCGAGTCCCAGTCAGCAGACCTCTTCCAGGAGCTACAGAGAGAGGTAAACAGGAAGCAGCAGGGTTTAGTGGTAAACAGTTTTGTAGCCTCGCCAAATAGGCTACATCCTCTGACCTTTGACCTCTGTTGACCATCACAACAATAATCCATCTTTTTCCCAATAACTTGGAATACAATCACTCTTGGATTATGTTTAACCTGAATCAAGATCCCTACAGGTGACCAACTGTCCACTTTCAGGTGTCCATCTCCCAGATGACCTTAACTGGACACTAGCTGGTCTAATAAAACACTCTCTGTAAAGAAGCCTCTTCTGTAACACCACAGACTGGTGTTCCAACTGTAATCTCTTGTTTAAAGAACATTCGCCTGTGTTCCTGTTCAGGGTCATCCACACACTCACACTCAAAGTGTTATAATGCTTCTCTGCTATTTCATGCATTTCTACCATTATAATGTGAGTCTTAACGGGCGGAAGTCATGTGAGTTGGTAACTCCCTCACAGTCCCTTGTCCAATCAGAACGATTCACAACTCCACTAACTCAGTTCTGATTAGTACACTTAATATCTTCTGATTGGTTAAATTTAAGATAACTCGTCTCAAAACTAATACTCAGTTCCGGTACGAATCAGTCTTGTCCAGTCCTGATAAGAGTCTTGGTCTACAGCCTGAAGCAGTCGGAGCTGCTATGCTGCTATCTTAGCTGAACCTTCATCAGCTTTGAACAAGGCCTTGAGAGACCTGCTGGTATCTCTCCCTCTCGTCTCTCCCTCACCACGGGACTGGTCAGAAATGACTTCAGCATGCCTGCTGAAGTGCCTCCCTTGCTGACCGGGACGTATCCACGGACTGTCTGGCGAGGTCCTCGGCGGCCACGCCTTCCAGGACCACCACTCCGAGTCTGGGGACTCCAGCCTCAGCTCGTGGAGAAACCAACGCCTGCCAGATCTAGGAACGTCCACCTTTCAGTGAGCGAACACCACTTTCTGATTGAGAGGTTTGCTTTGATAAAGCTTCATTCTTCCACTCTAAATTAAGCCAAACTAAATTCCATAACAACTCAAATTAGCCTAAAGTGACTCTTAAAGTCACAACTAGGTTAACTAAATTAACTAACTTCCCTAGTCATTAAAACATATGCTACGGTCCGTTAAAACTCACAATTAAAACTATCTTTAACATCCTCAACATGTTTAAGAATATTAATTGTGTTTACATCAAACTGTCAAACTGTCTTATCTGTCTGTGTTCTTAGGTTTTTCAAATTAAATGGTTGTTCAATCTTATCTGGTCTCAGTTCACGTTATTAATAAGGTATTTCAATTCACTGTACTCTTTCAAAGAACCTAGATACCTTCAATAAATATTAGCTATTATCAGGGTTAAATGACAGTTTATCACTTTTCATTATAAACCAAAAATAAGCTAATGTTATCTGAAGAGGGTGTAGTTAAAATAACTAATAGTTATTTTAAAACGCTACATATGGCGAGCCAGTCATGTTTTAAACATATGACGAGCTACGCCAGGTTTTAACTACATAGTGTATTTCGCTACATTTTCTATGAACCATTTTACAAGTCAACTGTTTCCTTGTTTTTCCTCTTTGCCGACAGGTGATGGTCAAGCTTCAGGTTCCCATGACAACAGGCCGTTCCCTCCCCTCCTCCCCCACCCCCATGCCTCTTGTTCCTTTGGGCCCCCACCGACAGATCTGCCTGCCTCCTCCCTCCCCCTCTTCCTCCACGGCCTCCTTCACCTCCTGCTTTGAGGATCGGCCGGTGTTGCCTCCTCGAAGTCCCGTCCCCCCTTTACGTCCCTCCAAACACAGCTCCTCTTCCCGACCCGCCCACCAGCAGGCTCGCTCCAGCTCCATTTCCCTGGGCGATGAGGACGATGCTCCCCCTCAGATCCCACCCAGAGACCACGCTTTCTCTCAGCCGGGCTCGCGCTCCTCTTCTCCTCTCCCGCTGGTGCCACCACTCTCCTCCACTCCCATGGCCCTCCCCCCTCCACCCCTCTCTGTCTCCCCACGGCGGGCAGCTGGACTCCTGGGTCCCCTTCTGTCGTCCAGCTCCTCTTCCTCACATCAAATGGCATCACATTCCTCAAGGCTGGCAGCTTCTGGCTCAGCTTACTCCTCCACCTCCCTACTGGACCCTCTCACCTTTCGGGAGGGGCGTGGCCTCTCATCATTGATTGACAGCCCTCAGAGTTCTGCTCCCACCCCCCTGCCAGAGAGACCCGCCTTTCTGGAGAGGTGAGTAATTTTCTTATTGAATTCTAATATAACTTTAGAGGCAACTGTTTAGTGAAAGCAACTTCAGATAGAGCAAAACAGAAACTGGAAATTTGTTATTAAAACAATAAACAGCAGTAACACGTTCTCCTAATCCCAATTAATAGGATAATTGTCATTTTTGAGTCATGGTTGTAAATAATTACAATCCCACCCATCTTGGAAAGCTTCCTATGAAACCTCTCAGAAAGTTTACATCCTTAATGAGCTAACGGCTAGTCTGAGTCCAGCCATGACCAAATCATATTTCTGGATTTGAAAGCGGTTAATGTGATGTCATTTAGAAACCTTGTTTATACTCACTTTGGTTTTCTGGTCAGATACGGGGCAGCAAACATGGCAGCAGTCAAACCCATGATGCAGCAGCCAGGTGGAGCCAAACCAAACTCCTCCTACAACAACAACAACGGACGAGCTGCAGCTCCCAGCATGCATCAGGACCAGAGCATCACTCAGGTGAGGCAGAGCAGATCTTACTTTCTCCATTCATTTAAAATGTCATTATGTTTAATTGAACATAAGTACTAACATTTGCTGCAGGCAGAGAAAACAATTTAACTTTAAAACTTCTGATTGGCTTCTTATTAAAATAGGATTTTATCAACACGGCTTTAATTGGCAGAACTCTGTGCTCAAAAGCAGCAGATATGAAATCATTTTCGAAGTGTTTCACCATTAAACTACGATTAGTGCAGAAAATCATTAAGTTTGGAATGAAGAAAAACCTCAAAGGGCTCCTGGTTAATTTGAAATGTGTTGCAGTTTGAGTGACTGTAAAAAGGATCAAAGATGTTAAATAGTTTGATTTTACTCCAGAATATTTTTATTATTTTAGGAGGGTATTTTTTATTGATTTAACACGTTTTAAACTGCATTTAGTCTTTCTTGAATAAAGTGACCAGATCTGTTAACCTCATTATCACTTGCTGATTTGTTGACAGGTCCAAGGAGCGGTGCACGGTGTCACGATCGAGGAGAGTAAGGCCGCTCTGCAGGCTCATAACTGGAGTGTCTCTCAGGCTGTTCATTTTTTAAAGGTACATTTCTTTATTTACATCAATGATCAGCAACTGCCTTCCCACCTGGGCCGCTATCCAGCAGGTTTTGGGAGTATCCCTGCTTCAACATCTGCTTCTAGTGAATGGGTGATTAACAGACTTCATCAGAACTTGACATGTCGAGGAGGTAATTCAGTCATTTGAATCGGGTGTGTTGAAGCAGGGAAACGCAGAAAACCTGCTGGATACCGGTCCATGGGGAAGGGAGTTGCTCATCACTGATTTACTTTACATTTCATTTAGTGAATTTTAGTGCTGAGAAAAAAAAAAGTGGCACTTCTTCCCCCACAGCCTGATGGGAGATAAAACACAACGAGAAATCAAAAACAAAAAGACGAGTAGCAGTCTGTCATATAGCCTGGTGCTAACGGGGTACGTACCCTGTAACTACCCTGTACGTGCACCACAAATATCCTGTATGTATCGTAAATGGTGCCTGGTGTTTACAGGGTAAGGTAATATGTATTGCTGCCATAAAAAGCAGTATTTACACATGGAGAAAGCAGTGATGTTTATTAAAGTGGTGATCAGTTTTCAGAGAGTTGGATCAATGAGGGTCAGCTTGTCCTGATCT
The DNA here is from genome assembly GCA_006937965.1 of Callopanchax toddi. Taxonomy (NCBI): domain Eukaryota; kingdom Metazoa; phylum Chordata; class Actinopteri; order Cyprinodontiformes; family Nothobranchiidae; genus Callopanchax; species Callopanchax toddi. Next base: position 2,363,539 of record SSNR01000004.1, read on the forward strand.
TTAAAACTTTCTTCTCCATTTGTATTTAATTACCTGTTAGTGGATGGAGGTGGGAAACGAGAACCACGTTCAAAAGTTGTCATGACAACAGAAAACACAACACACCCTGAGGTGTGGTTCCTACCTGTTCTTACACACACATCCCATCAGCAACATCTGTATTCCAGGTGGAGCAGCTGTTTCGCTTGGGGCTGCGTTCGAGAGCAGAGTGTGAGGAGCTTCTGCAGCGCCACCAGTGGAACCTGGAGCAGGCCAGCACAGTCATGTTGGACACATACGGACCTCATCGCAACAGGTCAATTACAGTCCGCTAGAGGGATGAGAAAAAATAATAACCCAGAAGGATTAACAGCTTAACATCTGTTAAACCCCTCTGAAGTTTGTCCAACACACTGTAGGGTTGAATCTTTAGTTCTCCTATCATCCTCCTGTCAGTCTGGAGTGAATCATTAGGTCAACCCAGGGCTTAGGGGGCGTCCCAGTTCTCTGATGCTTTAGGAGGTAAAAGAAGTAGAGCTGTTTGCTCTTCGTCTGACAGAATTGGAATGTTTTAGTCTGAATGTTTAGTGTAGTGTTCTCAGATATGAGGTGAGTTTTGGTTGTTTTTGGATATTTTAATTTACTGCTCCATCTGCTTTCTAATGAATACAGATTCACTCACTACACTGAGCTCTTTGTAAAAATCCCCTCACTTATAATTGAAGATTTTACTGTTAGCTAAGCTTTATATATTTATATTTAAAGGTGTGGTTTTCTGGGTTATTTTATAGTTTTGCATTGTTCTCTAGTGTAATTCAATGCTATCTGTGTAATTTTGATAAAGAAAGAAGCTTTGATGCTTATAATATAAGCTTTAGAAGTTTCCCATCTGACACCTGAATTTGAAACAGCAGGATTCTCATTAGTATTCATGATATGCACAGCACTCGCTTCTGATTGGATAACCGAAACGTCACTACTCCGCCCCCTTATTCAGACCGAAATGTCCCGATACTTTGGAAAGTGAAAGAGTGAAAAAGATAAACACCCAGGTAACAAACAGTAACTTCTAGTCTTTACTGAAGATTAGCTTTAAGAAAAAAAAACAGCTTTGAGGGAGCCTGCTTCCTATCATCACTCATTTCCTCACCTTTCTCCTCTTTACTGTCTGTGTCACCCGCTCTCCCCGGCTTAAACACACACACACACACACACACACACACACACACACACACACACACACACACACACACACACACACACACACACACACACACACACACACACACACACACACACACACACACACACACACACACACACACACACACACACAGACACACAGACACACAGACACAGAGAGAGAGAAAAAAAAACAGAGAGAGAGGGACCGGCCGTCACCAGTGGCAGCCAGTCAGCCAGGTATATTGCCGAGTTGGCAACACTGCGTCTGCGTTCCGCCATGTTGAATTTGCAACAAAAGCTAGCAGCTGGGCGGACCCAAAGGCATAACCATCTCAGCCAATACAAGTTGTGACGTCAAACTGTGCACAAATGCAGATCTGCATTTTAAAGTTTAAAGTTTAAATAAGACAATCATTGTTTTTCCACAGGCTGGAGTGCAGACATTTGCACAATCACATTTTAAAGTGACTCAAAGGTAACATTTATCTAACCAGGGACTAGCAAGGCTAATAAAGTTACCACTCTTGTAAAGAAAACTAGTATGTTGCAAAATAATGACTAAAGTGCAAGTAAAAGCAACAACTTGACTGTTCTTATTAGAGCTGATAAAACTCTGTCAACAGGAAGACACACTGAGGGCTGCAGCCGAGCGTCTGACCTCATCAGGATCAACAGCACCGGGTCGCCCAGATGAGTCATCGCTCCAAATCCAAACACTTCATCGTGTAAATGAGGATTATTTTAGAGAGTGTGTATGCGCCTCGTGTATTGTGAACACCTGTGACACACACACACACTGATGCATGGACTTTATGCGATGGAGCTGCTCGTTGGATGGGTCTGGTTTTACTTGAACTGTTTCTATTTATGTTGAGAAGTGTGTTAAGGCTGCAGGTAAGAGAGAAATTGTCCTGAATGTATGTGTGTGTGTGTGTGTGTGTGTGTGCGTGCGCGTGTGTGTGTGTGTGTGTGTGCGCGTGTGTGTGTGTGTGTGTTGAGCTTACGTTTGCCTGGTTGTTAGTGAAGCAATATAAGAATCTGATGTGTGGCTGCTCTTTTAGTTCAAATGTACAGATCATGTTGTATATAAATACTTTAGGTGTTTTAATGTCTGAACTGCTGGTCAGGAAAACTGTTTGTATGACTGATTGCATCAGTTATAACCGTTTGAGTCTTAGAGGCTTCTTGTGTTGTAAACAAAAAATGTAAAATCTTAAGTTCAGTCTGATTTTACCAGCATTTTGTCTCCTCGTGTGATTTTCCTGCACATTACAGCCACTATAATAAAGTTATCCTTAGACTCATTAGAGGTTCAATACTTCCCTAAACAAATGTCTGAGGTTTTAGTTTTCCTTTTGTTCCGATAGATGGATACAGGGTATTTATATCTAAAAATAACATTTAATGCAAGTTAATGCTCATTTACTGATTGTTATGAAACTACTGTACAGTATGATAATCAAAGACCTGCTAAAAGCTTTACCTGGCAGTGGATCAAGCAACCTGCTGGCATGTGTGCAGATGTTTATTGAATGCATCCCCCCCCCCGTTTTGAATGAGTTGACAGAAAAATAGTCCATAGTTGCAGAATGTTTCACTCCATCAGTTTGCTTTTTAAACAGGCAATGAAAGTAACATTTCATCACCAGAGGAGAAATAATGGTGAAAGTCGTCCTTTACTCTCACGCTCAGCTGTAAGCTCTTGTGCTGATACTGTTTGTATGATGCTGATTGCATTTTACTGTTAAAAGAAGCTTGAAAATGGTTTTTAAATAAATGGGAATTTTCCTTCTGAAACACTGGATTTTTTAAAAAAGTAATGCACGGTAAAGATTAAAGTCAAGTGGAACAAGGTAGTGACTTAAATGGTCCAAAAATGAAAAACGTTGTACGGTATAATATTTTATATTTCAGCAAATTTGCTTCACTCATGTTTCTTGCAGTTTCTCTTAAAAAAAAAGTATTTAATTGCAGGGGCTATTCAGTTATAATCCTGAATGAAAAATTCAGTTCTGAACATGAATGAATCAAAGTGAATGAAATTCTTCCACGATGATCAGAGAAGGAAGTCTCTGATATTTAATGCTGTCAGGAAGAAAAGTCAGAGTTCTGGTCAACTGCTAAATGGGAATCCTGTTCCTAATGGAAGTCTTGTCTCTGCTCTGTGGGGACCACACACACACACACACACACACACACACACACACGCACGCACACGCACACACACACACACACACAGGGTCAGTCTGATCCCTGGGCAGCAGTCGGACTCTCTTACTGAACTTCTGCTACATCAAGAAGCACTTTGTCACACTTTGCATGCCTCACACAGACACACACGCGTACTTTTGTTTCTCAGCCAGAAAAGAAGAAATGTCTCCACATTTTTAGTTCATCATACATCACATAATTTAATGGTTAAAATGTTTGTGCATTTATATTATTTTCGGTAAAAAGAATGATTTAGTTTTGAATATTTGTCAGAATCTCAAGCATCAGACCACGAGATGGTTCATATTTTTGGAGAAAAGTAACAATATTTGTCTCTGGTCTAGCTTTACTTAGCTGGACTCTGGTGGCTTTATGAAGTCCAGATGTGTTCATCTGAGACCAGGTCACCACTTTGTCATCTGCAGACACATTTTAAATCCAAAGTTTCCATCTGGCTCATGGAGTCTGTGTTAGCTAGACTTCTCTTCATTTACAGAGTAAATTAAAATCTGAGTGTCCCCCACCACCAGTCACTACAGTTTTACACTCGGATCGTGTTGAGAAACAGTTAGTTGACTCCCAACTGTTTTTGTCAAAGTTTTAAGCAAACTAAGTGTGGACATAGTAAATGTTAACGTGACCAAGTACTACATCAGATTTTAGCTTAATTTCTGTATAACTGGCTGACTTACGGCCATATTTATGTCTAAAGCCACTTGCCTGGGTTGACTTCTATGGTAAATGGTTGTCTTGATCAGAAAATCTCATTTAGTATAAGGTGGAGGTAACTCTGTTAGCATGTGGAATTCTTACTCAAGATCTGTAAACTGACTTCCAACTTTGAATACTTAAAAGTGTTCCTGTTTGCCACAATCTGAGCTGTGGTCGCCACCATAACAGCTGTATCCAAAACTGAAACCATTCTGGTTTCAAAGGCCAATTTTTTATTGATTTTCTTATTTTACAGCTGCACAGAGGAAAAAATTAAAAGGTTCAACTCAGATTGGCCGATTCGGATCAGACAATTTCTGGTGCATCTCTAGTTTAAATGATGACTTCCCTAGAGTTGATAGTTGATGCAAAAATGATAAAGACGTGAAGCGATGCTTAGTGCTCTGGGGGGATTTTAGCCATTTTTGTGCTGATGTTGATTAGCTGTGGTGGCCATCTTGAATTGTCACCAAAAGTTAACCAGTTGTGTATATAAATCTACAGATTACTTTGAGTGTTTTTTTTTTAAATCTCAAGTCTCATAAGATATTTTTGCTAACAGGTGAACACATCATCCCCCACCTGTTGACTTTTCAGAGGTGGGTGATCAAAATTCTAACAGCAGCTTCCATTTCAGCAGACGATCATTGCGTCCATGAACGATAGTTTAATCTCTTGGAGTTATTATTTAGAAGGCTGATTGATGAAGTAATGGTGACTTCCTTTATTTAGCCGAGCACCTGATTTACCCACCGAGTTGATTCATTTGCTGAACAGAAACGATGATGAAAATCATCAACCTGCAATTCATGAGGGAGTTTCCACTCCTCTGTAAATGAAACTGTAATTACTTTCCAAACACCTAGAAGATGCTTGACTCAGCAACAAGAAGGGTATCTATTAAAACCTGTGTGCTGATGCTGGAGTGTGTGCTGATTTCCCAGGATGCTTCAGACAGTAACCCCTACATTAGATCCTCCCCCTTCCTCCCCAGCAGCTGACCGACCGTCAGCTGGAGGCTTTACCTGAGACTGCTGCTGGGAATCGATCAGTCGGAGCTCACCTGCTTCTGCTCCAGTAATCACTTGGATACGGGGTCGATCCGGTGAGGATTGTTCAACTGACCCAGTGCTAACGCTTCCTGCTCTAAATGACTCTAAACTTTATTATCTGAAGTGAAGCATTATGGGGAAAAACTGTGGTAGTACAATAGATCATCATACTTTAAATATAAGGGCTTATTTGTGTTCATGTGTAAATATCTTTGGTGAAAAGCAGGATTAAAGATGGCTGCCACAGCTAGTCAATGTTCACAGACACAAAAATGACTTTGACTCATCAGTTTCACAAATACTAAGCTTATAGTAGCAGATGAGTACCATCACCACCACATACTGAGCTCTACAAACGGCAGGAAATGGATTTAGGATCAACTCAACTGTCACTATAGAACACCTGATGTGGGGTTTATCTTACCAGTTGGGTTGATTGCACAGAAAAAATAAAGATGGCCCCACCAATCACTGGTTCATATGTAATCACTGAGGAAACATCTGGGAACTGGAGGGTAAAGGATGCAGCTAAACACAGAGCAATCAGCCGCTTGTGCTTCAAATACAGACATGAGGAAAAATAAAAGGTCTTGTGGTGGTTTACATCTCAAATAGATCCTCAGCTAAAACCTTCTGCTCGTCCCTGATCCGTGAGTGAAAACGCCTGGGTGTGAAAGAATCAATGTTTTATGTTTGAATGAACTCGGTTTGAATGAGAATGTGTGAAACTTGTAGCGCCAAGTGCTTTCAGACCGAATAAAGGTGAGAAAACACCAAATAAAAGCGCCTCGTTTAGAGCCGTTCAAGCTGAATTTCATCTGCTCAAGCTGGATTTTCGTTTTTTATTGCGAGTCGTCCGCTCCTGACATAACTTCCAAATATAGAACCTGTTTTTAAAAGGGTTGGTGAGAAAATCTGTTCATTTCTTTCTCACTTATACTTGATCAAGTCCAGGGTCTGAGGCAGTCGGTGCCTTTCAGTCACTGTGTGCTGCAGCTGGGCAGGTCACAAACCTATCAGACATTCACACACACATGTAGAGACCTTTTATTCCCACTGAGAAGAACCAACAGCAGGCAGCAACATTTCAGAAGAAGACGGCTTTAAGCAAACTACATCATAATAAACCTACAGGGAGGTAAGATTACACTTAAAAACCTGTTATAAAATGTTTAATAATAAAATACAGAGTTCAGAGGGAAGCTGAGATATATTGGAGCTTCTCTGGAGAAATAGAATTCTGACTAGACTGAAGAGCCAGCAGCTACCAGATGTTACAGCTATGAAACTTTAGAACAGAGCTTTCATTAAAAGGTGTTACCCAAGTGTTTCCAGTTTCTGTGAAAAAGGTGCACATACCTAACCTGCATGGTTTTGGATCTCTGGGAGGAAGGTACCTGCAGAAACTCCATTCATGCATTGCCTAAAGGATGGAAATGTTACAAAAGGATCCCAGCTGGACATCAAACCCAAGAATGTTACGCTAAACAACATTCAACCTATTAAAAGATAATAAAGACAAAAAGGTCAGAGGAAGTTTTCAGGTCTATGCACTGACATAGTCACACGATTAAACAAACTAAACCCGTTTTCAGTCTATCTGAGTCAACTTTAACCTTATTGACACAGATTGTTCTGTTTGTTCTCTTCATGTTCATCAAGGATCAGTTCTGAAGCCAACTGGAGTTTATTTCACACAAGTTAGAATTTTACCCTGAAGACCCCCACAGCTCACCTCAGAAGCTTCATAGAGCATTGTTAGTTTTTATTCTATTAAAGAGTCTGTTGCTTCTTTGATTACCTTTTAATAAAACCCATGGTTTGATCCAACGTCCTCTCTGTCCGCCATCTGTTTTCTCCTTTTTGGTCCGACCCAGTCATCGTCTGAAAGCGAGTCAAACTACCCGAGGCTTCAGCGATGCAGACCTGAAACCAGGTCACCCTGTCATTGTTTTGGGCTAATTTGCTGCTGGTATCGGTGAGCCAGATATCTTGGAGGCAAACAGCGCTGCCACTCTGTTTGTGCTCCTGCCAGCGCTGACCAAACACAATCTGGCAACCGCGCCTGACTGCAGCTCTAATGAGTGTACTTGAAAGCTTCAACATCTTGGCTGAAACGAGCCAGTCGGACTCAAAGAGCACACGCTCTCATAAGCTCAATGAGAAAAGTGAATGATTGCACTATTTAGCAGCAGGACGCTGAAAGAAATCCTAAATCCTACTCAATGTGACCTTGTTGAGCCTAAAGGGTATTCACTTCCTGAAGTAGATGTCTGGGTTCAAATGATGAAAAATGTTCTGATTACCAGGTGAAGGTTCTCAGTCATTCAGGACAGGTTAATAGTGGTGTTAAAGAACAAACTGATAGAAACTAAAATGTTTGGAACTCCTTATCAGTTTGAACTGAGAAAACTGGAGGTACAGAGACCAGGTCTGGACCAGGACTCTTATTACATTTAGTTCTTCGGAGCACAGCCCTGACATCCTGTAAAGTCTAAATCAGAGGGAATCTCCAGTTTCATCTGGTTAATTTGATCATTCAAACCCTTCATATCAAACCTAACGATCAGCTATAGTTCCTCATACACAGTTCCTCAGAAACTGTGATTTTACTGAGTAAAGAAAGCACACCTTTGCAGCAGTTCCAGCCTGACTGACCTGTTATTCTAGCCGTTATACTGTATATGTTTTTATTAATCTGATGACCTTTCACCTCATCCTCCCTGGAGCATCTCCAGAGACGGTCAGAGTTCTGACTCAGTGGGTTGGCCGGGACTCGTGTTGGAGGAAGGTTTTGGGTCATTATCCTGTTGTAGAATGTAACTGGTTCAAATCAAGTGCCGTCTGCAGGTCATGGCAATTTCTCACCAGGTAGCAGAAAGTTCTGTTTCTGACTCTTTTGAGCCTGTAAACAAACAAACTTCTACTTTGTTTCCCCACATAGTAACTAAACTTAATGTTTACCTCTGACAGCTGCATGTCCTGTTAAATAAATGTTCTATTCAGACTCATTCATTCAAATTTCCATGGAGAGTAAAAGTTCCCAATTTACCCAAAAGTTTAGTTACTCTAGAAATGTAAAGTACCTGAATAAAGAAAGGAAAATATCTTATGAGACACTCCTTAAGACTTTCAAAAAACATCTAAAATAAAAGAAACATTTAGTTTGTCTTCAGTTCTGCTTATTTTATTGAAAACAGATTATAGAAATGTAAAAAATAGAAATAAAATGTGACGCAAGTTACCTGAAAACAAACCCTTTAACTTTTTACAGGGCACTCACTCAAATACTTGAAAATTCAAAATACAACCCTATAGTAGAGGATACAACAAGACTTTTTTCAAATCGTATTTTTTAAAAACTTTAAAGTAGTAAATCAAGCTCAATAAAGTGGCTCCTTTTCTGTCTGTACAGTGAGTGCAGAATTATTAGGCAAATGAGTATTTTGACCACATCATCCTCTTTATGCATGTTGTCTTACTCCAAGCTGTATAGGCTCTAAAGCCTACTACCAATTAAGCATATCAGGTGATGTGCATCTCTGTAATGAGAAGGGGTGTGGTCTAATGACATCAACACCCTATATCAGGTGTGCATAATTATTAGGCAACTTAACAAAAACAAATATATACCAATTTCAATTATTTATTTTGACCAGTGAAACCAATGTAACATCTCTACATTCAGAAATATACATTTCTGACATTCAAAAACAAAACAAAAACAAACCAGTGACCAATATAGCCACCTTTCTTTGCAAGGACACTCAATAATACTCAGTAATCTGCAAAAAGGTGGAATGGAATGTTGTGCTTTCTGAAAACATTCCCCAGGGGCAGCATATATAGAGAAAATAGTGCTGGGCTGAGAATAGATCCCTGAGGAACGCCACATGTCAGCGGGGCTGCAGCTGAGGAACAGTGATCTAAATGAACCGAGATCGTCCTGTTTGACAGATCTGAACTGAACCATTAAAGAGCGGTACTCTTAATGTTCACTAGCTGATCAAGCCAAGACAGAAGGTACCATGGTCCACGGTATCAAACGCAGCACAAGAAGAGCAGCGTCCCCAGAATCCACAGTTAAAAGAAGGTCATTAAGAACTCTCAACAAGGCCGTCTCAGTATGATGTTGCTTAAAACCAGATTGAAACTTGTCAAAAATGCAGTTCTCATTTAAAAAATCCTAACTGAATGAAAACAAGTTTCTCAAGCACCTTCGACAAAAAGGGTAACTTAGAGATTGGCCTGAAGTTCGCAAGCACAGAGGGGTCTAAGTTTTTCTTCTTCAGAATAGGCTGCACCAGCCTGACTGCAGGGATGTGTTTACTAGAAGAACAAAAGACCCAATGGAATCAAAAACCTCCTTAAATAGACGGGCAGGGAGACAGTCAGCAGGGCAGTTTGTAGGCCGCAGATGCTGCACAACCCCTGATAAAAACAAAAGAGAAACAGGCTCAAACTGAGTGAGAACAGCTGAGCACAGAGCAGAAACCGGGCTGTCTAGAACATTATGCCTGCCAGAAGACCTGAGGGCAGAGATCTTGTTCATAAAAAATGATGAAAACTCTTCACAAAGCTCAACTGATGCAGTTAAAACAGAGGGACTTAAGACCATTTAACACATTAAAAAGAACCTGAGGCCTGTGGCTGTTAGAGGACACGAGAGCAGAGAGGTACTGAGATCTGGCTGCTTTTACAGTGGACTGGTATTTAGTTAAGATAAGCTTCAAATCTCCTTAGAGATGTGCAACTTGTCTTTTAACCATCTCCTCTCAGCTCTCCTACATTCTCGTCTGAGAGCACGTGTAGTTTCGTTCAGCCAGGGTGTTGAGTGCTTTTTCTTTTGTGATGATGTGACTGGAGCCACAGAGTCCAAAACCTCAATACAGGTGGAGTCAAACATGGTTGTCAGGACCTCTACACTGGTATTAAAACCAGCATCCAGAATATTGGATAATATTCTGCAGGTTTCTTCTGCACCTGAAGGTTTTCTCCTTGTTTTCCTGCACTTCAATCTTATTAGTCAGAATGTTAACCTCTTCTTTCCTGTCCTTTAATGTATCTCACTGACATCACTCCCTCTTCACCCTGCTTGTTGGGACAGAAACCCTGAAATCTGACTTGACCTAATCTGACCGCACTGACTGTAAAGAGGAAGCTATTAGATAATTATTTAGGTACAGACAAAGAAAGCTGCAGCAGGAGAGACAGAGGGGAAATATTGGGAGTGAAAATGAATCATCCTTGAAGCGGGTTGAGATCGATTGAGTCAAACGGTGAGGAAAATGTGTCTCCCTGCAGAGAAGTGAAAGGACTAAAGGACAAGAGGGGAGGGTGGAGGCAGCAGAGAGGATTCTGCAAATAAACTGAAAATAAAAAAGACATGATTGTTCTTCAATGCACTAGCAGCAGGGATACAATCTGTGTGTGTGTGTGTGTGTGTGTGTGTGTGTGTGTGTGTGTGTGTGTGTGTGTGTGTGTGTGTGTGGAGATGGTTCCTACAGTCCAAAAAGCTGAAACTAAACTTGTTTACTTTGAGTTGTTCCAATGCATCTCTGACCTCCTATGTGTCACACTAATAGATAAGAAACACTGAAGGATCTCAAAGAGAGGAAAGTGCTGGGTTTGGCTTTTTGCAGATGATGTGGTTCTGTTGGTGACTAACCTTCGGTTCTGGGATTAGAATCAGCTCCAAATCTGAGGCCATGGTTCTCCACCAGACAACGTTGGAACTCTCCATCTGTTTGGGAGTGACGGGATATTTCCGTCATTTTCAGCTGTTTACCTACAGTAAGAACCAGTGACATCACTCAAAGTGAGCAGAGCTACTAGAAACGGGAAGAAATCCTCTGAGCAATAATCAGATCAGGAGACAGAATGCTGCTAAACAGTGAAACTAGCAGCTAATTGTCCTTGTTTGGTGGACCCAACACTGTGCTGAGCAGTCCCTTTAATACAGCATTAGAGCATCTCACACACCACCTAAAGTCTCAGGGGATTTTAAAAATTAGGCTAAGTGCAGGCTTATGCTGTACGACAAACACTTAGGAAAATCAAAAGATCCCAACCACTAAACTCCTGACAGGAAAAACAGACCTACAGAGTCAGAAGGGTGCAGAAATGCTTTTAATGCCCCCCTTTCTAAATCAGCTTTTCATTACCATCTGCAACAGGTGGTAAACGTTGGAACTGAGCCCAGAGTTTGGCCATTTAAATCATAATCCTGTTTTCTGTTCTCACGTCTCGTCTACAAAACCCAAATTAGAATAAGTTGGTTATAAAGTTTTCTCTAAAGCGCCTTTTAACTCTTTAAAGTTGAGTCATGTTCTTATTTGCATCAATGCTGGGAGTTAATCACTCCATACCCAGCTTCCAAAAAAGACAAAGTCTGAACCCCTAGTTTTAACAAATGAAGGTTTAAAACCATTTACTGATGTCTGTCTTTCATTTATTCATTGGTTTTCTGTGTCTACACCTTTGAAATCTATCTATGATGTGGGTCATAAAACAAAAATCCTCTATGTTTCTTCACAAGAGCAGGTCAAATAGGTCTGATGCAACTCATAAATCATGACATGACATGCATGAAATAGGAGGCGTGTCAGCAGTCTCACTGAGCAGATGGTGACATTTCAGGCTCAATTCCAGCAATGACACCAAGATTTTCCTGCTCGGATGCTGCTGCTCTTTGAAAATGTAGCCTTTTTTTTACCCTTATCGTCTTCATCTTTACATTACTGTGCCAGAGGAGTCTTATCTCACAGGTCCAGCCTCATGATCTGGTCCTAAATTCATTATTATTCTTTGTTGTGGTCCCAGATTGATCACTTTTCTTCAGGGTCGATCTGGTGACCTTACACTTATGGCAGCTAGTCTCTTGACAATGCTGCCCCTGCTTCAATAACCTCAGATTGCAAAGGCATAAAGAGGAATCGCTTGCGGGGGCTTGCTGTTATTGATTGGCATCTGGCTGATGTTCCTCACAAGGTTCTGTTCTTTCCTTCATGTGGTGGGGAGTGAAATTGTCTGTCCCACGTCCTCTGAGACGTCTCGGGCTTTATTTATTTGCTGTTAGAGCTTTATCTGATGCTCCTCTCCATTTGCTTCTCCACACGAGGATCCCTGGATGATGAGCAGCTCACAACACTGACAGGACAAGAGGAGCCATAAACAATAACAATGCTCCAATAACATTTCTTAAAAAGCCGTGAATCCTCCAGACACAGGAGCAGTGTTGAGATCACCTCCCAAAAAAGTGGTGCCTGATATTAGTTCTGAGCTATGCTGAATGATACCAGGCTGTAAACCCACTGCATCCATAACACTACGGTAAGGTTTGTTTTAGACTGAATAAATGCAGCGTTTGGTGTCAGGCCTGATCACTGCCAGACCTGAAACCACATCAGTAAAACCTGTTTAACATAAATGAGGCTAAAAGAGCTCAAAAAGCAATACATCCTACCTCATTGCGATGAAACTAGAATAATCCAGATCATCAAAAAGCAGTGCTGGCCTCACAAAGACCAGTATCATATTAAACATACTGCGTTTCGATGATCCCCAAGACTTCTGGGAAAATATTATGTGGACTGATGTTTTTGGGATTTATCACAAATACTTGACTAATTGCTGCCTCCAATCAACATTAGGATACCAGCTTTCCTCATATTGTCATGGTTCATGTTTAGTTTTTTAGATTGTGTCCAGGATAACAGATATTCTTGTGCTTTAAAGTAAATCTGGAAATGTGACCGGGGGAGGTCTCGCCGAAAGACCCCCACGGCTCACAGACAAGGGGAGGCAACATCCCAGGCACCCAGAGCACAGAGACACAACCGCAAAAAAATAGAAACAAATGACAATTTATTTCTATTCCTAGCCAGTTACAATAAAAGCTAAAAACTAAATAAAATTAGATTTTAAAAAAGTAATTAAAAAGGAACAAGTCCTAGAGGTCCTCAGTCTCATCTCCAGGCTGGGGGCCTCTCCTCTCCAGCCATGGGGGCCTCTCCTCTCCAGGCTGGGGGCCAGAGATGCCTCCTGGCCTCTCTCCTCAGTCCTGTGCCCCTGTCCTGTGTCTGTCCTCTTTTTTTTCCTTCTTGCCAACCTAAATGGTCCTTAAATAACCTGCCTCCCAGCCACACCCACCTTGCAACAGGTGACAGTCATTATCAATCAGTCATTTAAAAGAATGTAAACATGCAATAAATTAGTATTAAAAAAATAGATAAATCATGCAACTAAAACTTTAAAAACAACCAATTTTTCCACTGTGTGACAGATACCCTAAAATCGATAAACTGTACTTTTAAAATGAATAAAACAGCATTAATTACTCAACCTGCTCAAAAAGTAGAACAAGAGAGGGGTGGCAGCTCATAGGCAGAGCGTTCGTCTTGCAAACAAAGAGTTGTCGGTTCAATCCCTGCTCAGACTGGGACAACTTGACCCTCACTGCCTGTTAGAGGTGGTCAGCGGGCTCGGTGTCGCCTCGCTCCAGTGGCTACAATACTGCCATCAGCATGTGAAAGACTGACTGTAGCTCCTTGTTATCCATGACTTATAGTATACTATACAAATTTGGGATATTTACTACAAAAATAAAACAAAAAGTTCTTAATCCTATTTAACGGTCTTTTCTAAACTGCTCAGTTTCTTCTGTGTGATTTGTCTCAGTTTGTCTCCTCAGTGATCACATGGCAGAGCTTCCCAGAAGGCTAAGCGTTGTCCTGTGGACTGGAACTCAGTCTTTTGCCAGTTGGGTGATGCGGGTAATGATGTGGATAAATCATACTGATGTTTATCCCAACATGGCTGTTTGCAGCCAATCAACTGTCCTTGTGGAGACGAATCGGGCAAAGAGCATCCCTTCATCTCACCAACTAATCATTAAAAGCACAAAATACAAAAAGAAAGAAAAAAACATTTGACTGGAGGTCATGTTCTCATATTTAGGCAGTTTTTCCTGATCAGATTTAAGTTTCCTGGTAGGAGGGAAGTCCGTTTGATCCCATCACTCCATTTGTTTTGATAGCGAGGGAAGGAAGAGCCCAATGTGATATTTTTCATCAGCATAAAAAACCTCTTCTGTTAAACTATGAAGAGAAGTGACTAAATGTTATTTGATGCTACAATTAACTGTCAACCACTCCTGAGATGTAGGACTGAATCCCACCTATTAATTAATAACAACTAAAACAGTGAATTACACTTAAACATATTACAGTTTTTCTCAGTAGCTTTGGCGCATTTCTTAACAGAATTAAAGTTTTCACCACTGTTGAGACATTTCTCAAAAACGATTAGTGCAAACTGCAAAACATAATAGATTATCTGCAAAAGCAAGTCACTTTCTCAAAATGGGAAGTTCATGCTTCAAAAGGAATCAAAATGGATAATTTGTTCTTCAAAAACAAGTATTTATATCAATGAAAGTGTCAGTGTTGTCAAAATGACAAATTATGACACCAGCATCATAACAACAGTCCAATGGTTTAGTCATGTTTTCATTGAGACCGATGACTCTAGAAGTGCTGCCCAATGTAAAGTCCAGACAGCATTACATACCATGCACGGCATTTAGCAAAAAAGAAAGATCAAGATACTGAATATACTTTATACTGTATTTTTATAACTTTTCACAGCATTGTTCAACTGGAAGAAAAAACATTTTCAAAGAATAAACTTCCTTTGGCTCAGTAAACCAGACTGTAGTAGTTTAGAAACTGAAGGTCCTGTAAACAGACGGTGCAGCAGATCAGTCATGGACATCTAGACGCTCCGTCTGTCTGGATACATATTTCCATCTACATCACAGTGAATGTCAGCTCTGTCAATGCACTGAGGAAAGTATCTTTTCGAGTGCTGAATCCACCCTCTGCAGGACTCTGCTGTGATGTCATCACAAGCTGCATCCATGGCTGCTCTCAGGGTCATTTGGGTCTGTGGACGCCGGTCATTTACCTTCCACCTCCAGGAAGAGAAAAACTCCTCAATCGGATTTAGAAATGGAGAGTAGGGAGGAAGATACTCCACTAGCAGAATGAACATGAAACTGCCTCTAGGTTGCGCCCAAATGACTACATGTTGTGAAGGTTGCACTGTTGTGCAAACTGTTGTGCAAACTTTAATTCTGTTGTGAGAAATGCACCAAAGCTACTGAGGAAAAACTGTAAAAGAATAACTATTTTAACACATCAGCAAAGAAAAACTACACAAATCAACACAAGTCTGGAAAAATTATGCAAAGTGCATTTTCTATTTCCTTGTCAGGACAACTTTCCCATTTATTTACATGGAGGGGGCGGGGCTTAAAACTTATATTGGAGCCAGCCACTAGAGGGCGAATCTGCTAATCTCAGTTTACAGTAAACATCGAAGTTACATTTTTGGGTTTAGTCACGACATATGCAGATATGTAATGCATATTATATATTAGCAGCACAGCAACTGCCTTTAAGCAGTTTTTCTAAACTTGGTGCAATCCAGCACCAAATATGTCCCCAATACACTGTAAAAAGAAAAGGTTGAATCAACTTAATTGAATTGCTTCAGTTGGTAATAAGCAATTGAATTAAGTTTATCCAACTTAAATTACTAGGTACAAATTTATTAATTTAAGTTGGATAAACTTAATTCAATTGCTTGTTACCAATTGAAGCAATTCAGTTAAGTTGGTTCAACTATTCTCTTTTTTCAGTGTATGTCACAGAGTAGAGGGGTGGAGCAGTTCTTAACAGGAAAATGATAATTGAAATCCATTCATCTAGTAAAAAGTCTTAAACTTTGTCTGCTTGAAGTGTTTTTAATAAGCACAAAGATCTAAATTCATCCAATTTTCACTTGTTGCTTAAAAAACACTAAATGAAATGTGAATCACTGACTCAGTGTCAACAGATCGACTCCTAATCAGAATCAACTAATTAAAAGAGTAATCAATACACAGTCTAATTTTGTTTAAGATTTGTAGTTTTCCAGCTTAACAGCAAGGTTTATTTTTTTATTTTTTTAATCAAAAAAACATTTTTCTAATGTGTGATGAGACCAAACACTCTAAAGCTTCATATTTTGAAAGGATGAGGAAATATTCTTTCACTTGAGTTTTTCCAGGTTGTGTGTGTGTGTGTGTGTGTGTGTGTGTGTGTGTGTGTGTGTGTGTGTGTGTTATTGAGTCACCCTGGTTTATCTTCTCCAGAACGTGGAGCTGGAGGGTGAAACGGTTTCTCTGTGGGATTCGAGGCAGTTCAGAGCTTTGATGATTTTCTCTGAATATTGACAAACCTCATGCTGGCAGATGTCAACACACACACACACAAGCATTTTGCACAAATTAATATTTTTATATTTTTAGGTTAAAAAAAGATAAAATCCTGCGTGTTCCAGATTTCTAGAATTTGAAATTTTTTTTTGCTTCAAGCACCAAACATCTTCAGACCTTACAACAGTTAGTTGTTGATTTGTGACATTGAATTGTGACATTTATGCAAATTTATATTTAAATGAATGAAAGTTCAAACAAAAATGGATAAACTTGATATTCATTTATTCATTTCTTATCATAAAACATACACTTGGTGAGGGAGGAGGGCTGCCTGGGATTTTTGATGTGTTAATAATCTCATTTTTATTAATACTAAGTAGTAAACAAATCCCTGATTGCGTAGCTGTGTGTTAATCATCAAAATACAATATCATCATCAAAAGACTGTTTATTCTTAGAGATGCATTTTCTCTGGAGATTACATTTTACAGGTTTTGGTTAATTTTGTAACCCACATAAAGGGCATAAAATTTAGGATGCATTTAAAATCTAAAAAGCAGAAGATGACATGCAATAGCAGGAATAACTTATTGTGCAAAAAAACAAAAAACAATTCTTCCTTTTGCCCTTGAAAGAAAAGACTATCACACTCTAGATGTATAAAATTGTAATGTGTGATAATTGAAGACCTAATAGTCCTTGGAAGGATACATATTTCGACAAGACAGAATAAAGACCAACTAAATAAATAAGTTCTTGTTGTGCTAATGCGTTTTGGTGTGCAGATCATTGGTAAAGGGCATTTTATTATGACTGTTATCATTTTGCACAACTCAAAACATTAATTCTTGTTCTAGTTGATTTCTCCAAACCAACAGAGAGAAACTTAATCTGTCAACGACCTGCATTTTTTTTTTAACTTACCGGTATTAGAAAATTGCCACATGCATCTTACTCATACAATTTTCAATGTCAGTTTTATGAGTTGTATGAATTCTGAGATATAAATGCACATTTGTGAGTTTTAAAATCTATTAAACAAAGGTACAATTATGAGATTAAAAATGTCCATTTTCAGATTCAAAGTTAGAGTTATGAGTTACACTGCAAAAAGTCTAACATGCAGCTTTTCATTCAATCTAATAACTGCCATTCAGAACAAAATAAAATTATTGATTTGATTGTCAAACTCTTTCTTTTTGCATTTTAAAACATCAATTTTGATTTGTATGGAACTAATTATTCGTTCAATGGACACAACACAAACTTTTTTATTTCTCTCAAAACATATATTTGTTTTCATGTTCAGAAAGTAATATTTTTAATTTGAGTGAAATGCAATTTGCACTTGAAAGCACCCATGAAATGATCTGTTGGCCAGTCTTGTTTTTTAAAGGAAATGCAAATTATTTTTGAAGTAAAGTAAAATTAAAAGTAAAAAAATGTTAGTATGATTATATCTAAATAAATTAACTGCTGTCAACTCAATCATTATGTCATGGGTGGCGTATAGCTCAGTTGGTAGAGTGGCCGGTCTGGTAACCACAGGGTTGCTGGTTCAATCCCCAGCTCAGTCTGGGTTACATTGCCATAGTTTACCACCACCAGAGTGCGAATGAGTGCATGAATGAATAATGAAACTTCTGTGAAGTACTTTGGGTGTCCAGAAAGCACTATGTGAATCCAATGCATTATTATTTATATTAATTTTGTTGATACATTAGGTTGGTTCAATTTTAAAATATTAGCTTGGTTCAGGAACTACAATACGGTTATGTGAAGAAAATTTATTTTGATCAAGGCAAAAAATTAAGGTTCTGTCAAGTGCAGTAATATGGTTAACATCAATATAAAAGAATCAGGTCATATTAAGTGACTCAATTTAGTTTCTGCCAAGTCAAATATATTGGATGTGAAAATTGGACATCAATTTTTTTAGTTTTAGTACAGCTATTCTTTTTACAGTGTAGTGATCAGTTTAACTTGCAAATATATAAATTGTCATAAAATTAGAAAGTCACAATTTGACTTTCAAAGGCTTGAGATACAAAGTCATAATTATGTTAAAGTCATAATTTTAACCTTTAAAGTAATAAATATCAATTGAATTTTCAAATCTACTAAATCATTATTTTCAGTCATAATTGAGTTTTAAGAGTTACGAATTATTTCTGATCTAAAGTTTTAAATTTGACTAACTTCATAATTCCTCTCAATTACAGGATAATTTTAAAGCATATTTATGAAACATCATTACAACACAATGAAATCTGGAAAACTCCTGATGAGACTTTGTATATTTATGACATTGAAACACTTGGTATCTGACTTTAAATTTAAATAATTATAATTATGATGTCATGTGACCAATTCTTTGTTGTTTCAAGTTACATTAACAGCTTCCAATTCATCAGGCCATCAGGAAATTTTAAATGCACCGCAGATTTTTTTTCTTCACACCCTCTGGTCCCCCTTCTTAAAAATGGGAACCACCACCCCGGTCTGCCACGCCACAGGAACTGCCCCCGATGACTACACAATGTTGCAGAGACGTGTCAACCACGACAGACCTACAACATCCATCGCCTTGAGATACCCAGGTCGGATCTCATCCATCCCCGGGGCTCCGCCGCTGTGTAGTTGACTACCTCAGCGACTTCTGCCCCAGAGATTGGACAGTCCGTCCCCAGGTCTCCCAGCTCTGGTTTCCCCTCGGAATGCATGCTGGTGGGATTGAGGAGCTCCTCAAAGTATTCCTTCCACCGCCCGACTATAGCCTACCAGCGGGTACGGGGGTTACCGCCACGACTGGCACCGGCTACCTTGCGACCACAGCTAGCAACAGCTGCCTCAACAATCGCAGAGCGGAACAAGGCCCATTCGGACTCAATGTCCCCCACTGCTCTCGGGACACGGTCAAAGCTCTGCCGGAGGTGGGAGTTGAAGACCATCTTGACAGGCTCTTCTGCCAGGCGTTCCCAGCAGACCCTCACTATACGTTTGGGTCTACCAGGTCTGCGTAGCATCTTCCCCTGCCATCTGATCCAACTCACCACCAGGTGGTGATCAGTTGACAGCTCCGCTCCTCTCTTCACTCGAGTGTCCAAAACATATGGTCTCAGGTCAGATGATACAACTATAAAGTCAATCATCGACCTGTAACCTAGGCTGCCCTGGTACCAGGTGTACCGGTGGGCATCCTTATGTTTGAACATGGTGTTTGTTATGGCCAAACTGCGACTTGCACAGAAGTCCAAAAACAGAACACCACTCAAGTTCAGATTGGGTGGGCCGTTCCTCCCAATCACACCCCTCCAGGTCACACTGTCATTGCCCACGTGAGCGTTGAAGTCCCCCAGCAGGACTATGGAATCCCCAGTCGGAGCGCCACCCAGCACTCGTCCCAGGGACTCCAAAAAGGGTGGGTACTCTGAACTGGTATTTGGTCCATAAGCACAAACAACAGTGAGGACCCGTTCCCCAACCCGAAGGTGCAGGGAAGCTGCCCTTTCATCCCCCAGAGAAAACCCCAACATACAGGCAGAGAGTCTTGGGGCTAACAAGAAGCCCACCCCAGCGCTCCGCCTTTCACCCGGATCAACTCCAGCAAAGAAGAGAGTCCAACCCCTCTCAAGGACTCGGGTTCCAAAGCCAATGCCATGTGTCGAGGTGAGCCCGACTATATCTAGCTGGTACCGCTCAACCTCTTCCACAAGCTCCAGCTCCTTCCCCGCCAGAGAGGTGACGTTCTACGTCCCAATAGCCAGTTTTCCTGTCCGGGGATCGGACCACCAAAGCTCCCACCTCGAATTGGGCTGGGCCCGGCCCCATGGGTGAAAACCTGGCCACCAGGCGCTCGTCCATGAGCCCCAACCCCAGGCCTGGCTCCAGGCCAGGTACACAAACTCTTTGGTGTTGAAAGGTCTTCTGAACCACTCTTTGTCTCACCATTCCCCTAGGACCAATTTGCCATGGGTGACCCTACCAGCAGGGCACAAAGTGACCCAGACAACATACAGGTAGCTCCTATAGACTCATTAGGGCACTCAAACCCCTCCACCATGATAAAGTGACGGTTCAAGGAGGAGAAAGTGGGCATTTAAAAATACCCAAAAGTATATTTAATTTTTTGGGGATAACTGTCTTAAATGTTTGCAAGGCTATAAGTGAAGGTTCAAAATAGAAATAGTTTCAATAAAACCTGAGCTCATGTTGAAAATTCAGGCAAAACCTGAATCTTACACCTTCAGACTTCCTCTGCTGCTCCACATGGGTCATTAAACTAAAGTTCATAATTCACTATTTAAAACGTGGATTACTTTAATTGGCACCATTTGGTTTTCAGCAGCTGTTTCTAAAAGTTAACTAGACACTTTTACTAAAGGTCACACGAGTTTGAGGGAATTTACATGAAGTCAACGAGGATGAAAAATGTTCACCTCATTACTACCAACGGCGTTTGCGTCATTTTTTGCGCAATTAAAATGTTCTAATGTCATTTGTGACATAAAATTGCAGCCGACATATACAGTAGTTATCCTCAAGAAAAAAACAGCGTGTTCAGTCTCAGCAGCAGCTCTAATGGAATGCTGCAAAAAGCAGGAAGCTCCATCTACTGGTTTTAATCAGATATGAAGCTGATCTGAGGATTTTAGTCATTTTGAACCAAAACAAACAATTTCATATTTCACACAGGAAAAATACTCAGTGAGAATAAAAGCAGCAGTCCTGACAGGAAGCAGCTTGTCGAGTCAAATCAGAAAACCTCGATCAGCTGCTCCTCTCTGTTTTTTAGCCTTAATTTTTGTCTCGTTATGAAATTCTTTCTTGGATTAGAAGCTGAAGTCTTGCTGCAGATAAACACCCCACCGCCTCCTGTTGAGCTTCACTGATAAATGCGCTGCTGGTGATGAGGGCGCACGGTGCGCTCGGCAGGAACCGGCGCGCACGGCGGAGGGGCGGAGAGCGGAGGAGAGGGGCGGGTCCACACGACACCTGCATTAGTTCTCAGAGTCCCGATGCATCCGCCGCCAGGACGACCCGGTGTCTCCGCTCAGTTCGCTCCTCCAGATGAACAGAACCGAGACCGGATGGTTCCGTCCCGCGGCGCAAACTTCTACCCGCTGGTCCAAACTTCGCGGCTCAGCCCGGTATGATCGTCTCGAACGTGAGCCTGAGCTGCGCGCGCTGTCACGGCGGGCAGGTAACGTCCGGGCCCCCCCCTCCTCCGTCCCTGAGCCCGACGGGACACCTGGTGGTGGCGGTGTGCCTCGGCTTCATCGGAACCCTCGGCTTCCTCACCAACTTCGTGGTGCTCGCGCTGTTCTGCCGGTACCGGGCTCTGCGCACGCCCATGAACCTGCTGCTGGTGAGCATCTCGGTGAGCGACCTGCTGGTCAGCGTGCTCGGGACCCCGTTCAGCTTCGCGGCCAGCACGCAGGGGCGCTGGCTGATCGGACGCGCCGGCTGCGTCTGGTACGGATTCATTAACGCGTGTCTGGGTGAGTGAGCTGCTGCGGTCATCATCATCTTCATCACGAGGTAGAGGGGGTTAGAGCAAATTCAATCATTTAGAAAAATATGATTCCAATATATAACGGAGTGAATCAATTTAAATCCCACTCAGGTTTTATTTTAGGCGCTTTCCCCTCAGATTTTAAAACAGTTTGGCATCTTTGATCTTCAGCACTAAAGTTTTTGCCCAAATTTTAAAAAATGCAGAGTTTCAAACTGATCAATTTGCACCAGCTCCTTATTAATCAGCTAATTTAGTTAAAAAAAAAACATCTGTTCAGTGATGCAAACTGAATGAATACTTTGAGTTTCCATCAGTTCTTGTCCCAAAGGCATCATAGCTGCATGACCGGTGTAGAAGAGCTGAACACTAAAACAAAACACGGAAAAAGCATTTCTGAATCTGCTGCATAATAAACCAGCTTTTATCTGCATCCTCTGAGGTTCAGCGTTCAGGTTTGAGCACACGGGAATGTTGGCAGAAACCAAACCGGTGACCTTTAAGATTCCAGACTATCGGTCTAATTACTGACCTGGATTTATTGGCTCATAAGCTTATAAGGATCCAGATTTTCCAGCCACTGGAGCGATGAGGTGGAGGTGACCCTGGTCGGATTCCCTTTAGATCTGCTCTGTTTGTGCTTCAGATTTTAAGAGAACAATTGATCCGTTATAGACTTTAGTAGAAACTCTTATTTTCTTTTAGTCAAGTCATTAAATCCTGGTTTTCCTTTTGGAGCTTGAATGCAGCACATGAGCTGCAGTCTGCTGATGTTTATAGCTCGCTTTTTGTAGTTATAACTTGGAAAAAACATCCCAATTCCCTTCAGTCATCTTTGTTTTTTTTTTTTGCTGAAAACTTTGCAAATCAAATGTATTATGTTGCCTGAAGTATCTGACAAGATTAAAGGAAAAATTGGATTTCCAGCCTATAAGAAACTTAGTGGTTAAAACACAATTAGGATGAATACAAGAAAAGATGAGAAAAATGTATTTAGTCTGAAGCAAATGCTGACAACTGAGCTATATATTCAAGAACCAGAATGATTTAAAAAAGCAGCATCATGAGACAAAAGCCAGACTAAATAAATGGGACTTTAGAGGCATTATGAAAAGCTGAGTCAGCATTTTGAACCTAAAAGCATCATTTATTGTTTTGGTTCTAGCAGCTCAAGAAGAAATGAGTGAAGTTGACCTCTAGGTTCCTAAATATGACGTCACATGGAGTCTAAAGAACCAAAAGCGTTTACACACATTTAACCAACAAATCAGAGCCTTTTTATTCATTATTGCTTTAGTGATTGTAGTTTCTTTGCTGCTTATTAAACAAAATAATCTAATTTGTTTTGGAGAAGTTTTGGGGTGAAAGTGTGGCTAGTTAATGATGCCAAATAATTCTAGTATCTGTAGCTCAAATCATTCATGTGAACAGGGCCGTTTCTAGCTTTTTGGAGGCCCTATGCGAGATCCAGTTAGGGGCCCCCGTTTTGTACTGATGCTTAGGAGTTTAAACTTGATGTGGACTATTCTTGTTTTATGTCCCATCCTGTTTTATCATGACAGCATATTGTGTTTAAAAAACAAGGACAGTAAACAAATGGAGTACAAGGGGAGATAGCAGATAAAAACATGATAAAGAAGCTTAAAAGTTTTCTGAAACTCATTAAATGACTTTTAAAAAGTCTAAGAAAAGTTATGAAAAACTTTCAGATTGAAGAAAAAATGATCGGCAACATCTGGCTGTTTGAGAGCTGACTCACAAAACCGTCCTTATATGATTGAGATTACCTTTATTGATCCCTCAGAGGGGAAATTCAGTTTCAGTACAATCTTACAGGATTAGACACAAATACATAACAGACAGTAAGATTGTCCTTGCGGGCATGCAGCCACCTTGTATACTGTATAATCAAAAACATAACATTTTGAATTGGACAAAGCAATTTGACAGTCTTAATTTAAAAAAATGGAAATTTAGAATTGGTTCATGTAAGAACCTGTAAGGGATATATGGCTGCTGACTGTGTCAGTATTAACCAGGTCAATCCTTTCCTAATAAATTCATTTTTAACATCACCAACCATCCAAAAGTGGACAGTAATGTTTTTGCCTGTGTGTTGGCAAAATCACAAGAACCAGTAGATACATTTTAATGAAACTCTTGGGACCTTTTTCTTGGATGTTCATCTACAACTGATTCACTTTTTGAATCAGCTCAATTCAAGATGGCTGCTACCATCAACTGACTTCAGAAAATGGCTTTAATTCTGTCCATTTTTACAGATATTGAGCTAAAGTCTCACGTGTTAATAGCCGAAAGTCATTCCCAACACATCCATAGAGATGAGGTTTTACAAGTAGGTGGGGAAATTCCAATCTAGGAATTTGAGGCCTTTAGTCTCATTAGCTCAGATAATTTTGCCTCAGATTCTCAATCTGGATATTTAATTTGATTAACCAAATGATTCTAATTGAGTCAGATTTTATCACATGTTAATACATCTAAATAAATGTTTTATTTAATGCTGTTCTTTTAAAATCAGAAACATCTGTGGGATAAAGAAGCAGTAAACTGACAGGATGAAAGCCGAGATGTTTTAGAGAATCGCTTTTGAGACTTTAGTGTTTTTATTGACTCAGACTGCCAGAAGGGACAAACGAGGCATGCTGCATTAAACATTTATTTAGTAGTGATTGATGGTTGTAATTGAGAATAAAACTCCTGCAGGCTTATATTACTTTAGATCATATTGATAGATGTCAAGATGTTTTTTTTTCTCATTCAAACACTCTTAATGCGATCTTGTGAGATCAGACTTGACTGTTTAATTGCCGCCCACAGAATGAGATTTATCTTGTATACCTCTTCAGAGCTGCAGCATATTCATTAGTAGTGTTAATTTGGAGCTACAGCATATTGAAATATTTGTTTGTGTGCAGATGGTTTCTCAGATTGTTAAAACACAAAGTGCACAAGGAGCAGGTATTTTTAAATTAGGTTTTTGTGAAAAATAAGAACTACATAAAGTTTTTCCATATTAAAGCTGACATTTGGAGTATTTTTCTCTGTATCAAAGTTTTCTAATGTTTTAAATGATATTTCAGGTCTAAACTATGATCTATAGGTTGAGTTTCACAACATGTTAGTCTTCTGAAGACGCTCCTTCCTCATATAGACTAGGGATGTGAACCCCCACCACTGAGTTCGATTCGTATCTCGATACGCTCCCAGCGATTCGATATATTGACGATACAGTGAAGCCTCTGCCAATACGATTCATCCCTGCTGGCGATTTGATGCGATTCGATACGATTCATGATGCGATTTGAAATGATTAAACACATCAGAGTCCACATCTGTTTTAAAAAATCATAATTACTTATCTCTCTTTCTCTGTGAAAGATTTGATACTTTATTGTTTTTGATAAATCAATAAATTCTACTTTAAAAAATGCACTTTATTATGGTTCAGACAAGAGGACTGTTTTATTCCTAATAAACACTAAATCATCAACAAAAATGTTACATTTGTTGTTCGTCTCAACTGTTGCTGAATTTACCTTAGGATTTTCCCCAAGTGATCAATAAAGTAAATCTCTATACTTTTTAAACAATAATTAATATAGCCTATTTAAAAGATTAGGCCTCTTAAAAATAAATAATAAAAAATGTGAACCATTAACAAAGCTCTTTCCTCAGATCCTCCTTTAATTAATAGTGTTTTCTATCTATAATTTGACTAAACTACTTGTTAAACCTCCTCTAATAAACATTTCCAGCACTAACTCTGTGCATTGTGTAAATAACTCCAACATAGTGTCTCTAACACTGACTAACAGATTCTAGTGGCTAACAGAGCAGAAATCATTCAGATTCTCTGATGTTGCTCATCTCCTCCTCACCTGTTCTACCAGGTTTTCTAACTGCAGCTGCACCACCAGGCTTCCATAGTTTTACTGATGGTGCGTTCAAGAAAACGAGGACAAAACAGATAAACTATAAACTGATCAACCGGTTTAACGCGGAGTCGTTGCTGTTAAAGAGCAGAGCTGCGGGACAGTTCTCCCCCGCGGCCCTCCGGGGAACGAGTTACAAGGACAGCAGCTGAGCCACGAAACCTCCGGTAAACGTCACGTGAACGAGCGCTGACTCGGTGGCGGACACACAAACACACACGCGCGCACACACAGCATTTACAGCACTTGCAGTGGTGTTCAGCCTTTTTCCTCTCATGAGCTACTTTTATACTGAGCAGCTCCACGCGTGTTGCGGGGCGAACTGAACTAATCGATGTAACCATTGTTTTCACTGATGGGAGACGAGAGAGAGAGATACGTTGCGCATTTAGCAGTCAGCTGAGCCGATGCTCGCTGAAGCTACCGGTGCAGTCGGATTTTACACGTCATGATCGGACCACCGGTTCAGATCGGGGAATCTCCACATCCCTAATATAGACCCCTTTGCATTCTTTCTGACGGCAAACTTTTTCAGCCAATAAAATTCAAACTTATGCATTGTCGGCTGTCAGCCAACGTGCACGCGCTTTGAACCTGTAGCAGTAGGGGGCGCTCTCGTACAGTGTTTCTCTGTACAGTCTCAGCTGTCATGGAGGAGCCAGAGCTAATTTCTACTAAAAACTTATCCATTCCCCGACTACTGAGGGATTTTTTATTTTTAAATATTTCTTCTCAGAATGGCAAGGCTTGCCAAGGATACACGTTTATTTTGGTCAAGAACTTCATACAGGACTGAGTGTTCCCTTATTTCAAGGTTCAGCTTCAGAGCAGCAGCAGTTCGCAGTTCCAGACCAGACCAACCTATCAGAAGCACACAGGGACAGACAGAGCTCAGACCCTCGTACAGTGTGAGAACATGATTTGTGAACTGTGAATGATTGAACCCTGCGTTGTAATGTCGAGGTGTTTTGGGAGGAGCCGTGGTACGGTGGATTCAGAAATTGCTCTTTTGCTGAAAAACTCCTGATGAGGCATTTAAAGGCCATATGTGAACTTTGCATAAAAATAGAAGCTGGATCACTGTCAGGCAAACTAATCAGCTCAGTTTGGCAGGTTAACGTGGATACTGGGACTTTGTTTCATGCTGGGATGAGTTCAGGTTGTTTAATGAGACTTTGATCCATTTACCTCAGACAACACAGGAGCTGCTGTAGCTCACAAATCAAAGACATCTGACAAACATCTAATCAAACTTCAAGTAACATTCATTAATGCTTCGATTAGGGCTGCAGGATATTAGCAAAACATCCGATGTGCAGTAATAGTGCTTAATGTTGCGATGACGATGATGCGATTGGGGGTGGGCATCTTAAGTGGATCCAGCCGATTGGCCAAATATTGGAAGGGCTACATTTGATTGGTCAAATACTTCCAAGAGTCTGTGTGACCGACAGCACATTAGATTACAAAGGACTGATATATCAAAGTTTGTCTTATTCTCCTAGAGGGACACTGCATAGGAGGTAATGATTTTTTTTAAAAGTTTCAGTAAAATCAGGTCTAGTGGCTTACATTTTGCAGACCCAGGCAAAACATTCACTTCAAATGTAAAAATAAAAAAATTGAATAAAATCAGAATCAATTTGATTTTGTTACTCAAAAGAATCAGAAGAGGAACATGGAAATACCTGGTAGAATGGCTGAATCACCCATTGCCTTTTTTCAGCTCCAGCCAATCAGATTAAAGAATTGAAGCAATTTTCCGCTCCTCCATTAAACTTTCAAAAATTGTTTATACTTGTAGCTGAAAGAACAGGATGCTGATTGGTTGAATTAATTTTAATACAAGAACTAAAGCATCGTAGAGTTGATTCTATCATTCTGAACCACATCTAGTCTCATGTCTGTTGCATTTTAATAAGAGTTAATAAGTACGAGTACAAAATGTGAGTTTCTACACAAAGGACTGCTAATGGGGAAGTTTTGTTATTGGAAATTAATTTTCAAAGAGGAAAAAATGTTTACATTTGGAATACCTGTTTTTAATGAAAACCAACAGGTTCCTTTAGAATAACTGAGTTTGTGTTTTGCATCTGTGGATATTTATGAAACCAAAAGGAGTGACACACTAGAATAAAGTTAAACAAAGGAACAGTTTTAGTAAAATCTAAAAGCTATGGAAAATATGCCTTGGTATGCCAAATTTATCTGCAGGTAGTAATTAGAACTTTCTTAGATATTTTAAAATAATCCAGCTGGTAAATAGCAGCTTATTTTAATCCTATAACAGCAGATTGTGCCGAGGAAGCAGCAACAAGGACATTTTGAAAAAAATGTATCTGACATGATTTAACTGCTGCTGTTTTACCATCAGGATCAAAAACAAAAACATATAGGAAGAAGGGAAAACTGGAAGAAGAAAAGAGAGAAAAAGAAGACAAAAGAAACAATAGAGAAGTAGTAAAATGAGAGCCAGAGTCAATAAAAGATGATTAGCTCCGATGCTGACTCATCGGTTATTCACTTTACCATAAATCTGCTGCACACCTTTCAGGAGTTGGGTGAGTAAGAACCGGGCCTCAGGTAAAAACCCATTAAAATGCGAGCCGGAGAATCAAAGTGGGCCATGTTTGATTCAAAGCCAGCGTCGGGGACTGATATTCCCTCCAGGCTCGGGGTACAAACTGTGCAATCGTCACAAGAAATTAATGGAAACTGGTCACTGCTGAGCAAGCAGACCATTTAAATACAGAGAGCCCATTTTAACAGACCGGAAAGGTCTGGAATAAGGTCACTTTTATTATTTATTTACCCATAATTACATAAGAAACGCCCCATCATGTCTCCACATTCTTTTGTCCTTGTTTACTTCTAGTCTAGTCTTAGTAATGGTAATCACGCTAATCATTGTCCACATCAGCTTAAATAATCTGAACTCAAAACAAAATTTATGATTTAAAAAAAAATAAAAATAAGGATCAACAGAAATAGAGTTTCAGTCAGATATCTGATATTTATCTTTAGGAGTTAATCCTGACCTGATGCGACTCCGTGTCAACACATCCAGTTATTTGCTGCTTGTGTTTTTTCCTTCAACTGATCATAAAAAGCATGAATAAAATCAGGTGCTGCAGCACCTACTTCAAAGTGATGAAACTGCTTTATGTGTAATTTATTTTCAGCTAAAGATGTCAGTAAAAATGGATAATTTTGTCAGATTTTACCAGTCTGTGACTCAGTTTGAGAATCATGATTTTTTAATTTTCATTGATTGTATTAATTTGGTTTATTTCTCATCTAATTTGCTAATTGATTATGCAGCTATGGACACAAAAACAACATTTTCTATCTTGTGCACCATTTAGCCACAGCGCCTGAATGTCTAGAGAACATTTTCATCCAATCAGAGGGCTTCGTTTTGCACTCAGGTGCTGTGATTGTAATTAAAGTCCTCGTTGAAGACCCTGTAGATTAAAGAGCCTCTGAATCAGCACTTTATGAGCTGATTAACTCTGATTACAGTCACAGTTAACTGCTCCTCTGAATATGTTCAAACAATCATCTTTTACAAAAGCACTCAAACTGGCTTCCCTCATATACATAATCTAGTAGTTTTATAAAGTTCTAAAAAACTTGAGCTGAAATAAATTAAAACAATTAAAAGTAATTTTTCTGGAGATGTTGGAGAAGGATGAAATGCACGTCTGCTGGATGCAACTCTATAAATGTAGATTCAGACATCAGTCATGCTCATATTTACTTGTGACATCTTGTAGTAAATTAGTCAGTAAATTAAATTCTTGTTTGTGCCCCAAAGATGCAAAATGGAAATGCATTAAGATGATCAAAGCAAGTGGAAAATCGACTTCACTTAAATGCATCCCAGTCATTCTGTTGGAAACTGAACAGATCTGGTTCACTGCTTGATTTCCCCCAAAAGCCCTATTAGTGATTAGACTCTGAACATAAACAGCTGTATTTCTCCATTTGCCACCTTTAGACAACAGTACCATGTGACCTCCTCTTCCTCAGGTATCGTGTCCCTGATTTCCCTGGCGGTTCTGTCCTATGAGCGTTACTGCACCATGTTGGAGCCCGCTACGGCCGACGGCGGAGACTTCCGCCCGGCGCTCGGAGGCATCTGCTTCTCCTGGATCTACTCTGTGGCCTGGACCGTGCCTCCACTTCTTGGCTGGAGCAAATATGGACCCGAGGGCCCCGGCACCACATGCTCAGTGGACTGGAAGACCCAGACGCCAAACAACATCTCCTACATCATCAGCCTTTTCACCTTCTGCCTGGCCCTGCCGTTTGGCGTCATTGTCTACTCCTACGGCAAGTTGCTGCACGCAATCAGACAGGTGAGATTCTGCAGATTTAGGTGTAAAAATGTTGCTGACTAAGGTATAAAGCTGTGAATCATCTATGAGTCGGTAAAACCACGTCAATGTAGATTTGAGATGAAAAAGTGGATATGAATTTAACTAAAATCCACACTGGCAGTGCGCTGTCCTTATCTGTGACCTTAACTGCATCACGACTGTATCAGAAAGCTTCTGTCTGGTTCACATATTCAGATGAGAGCTGGGAATATGAGTTCAAACCTTTCATAAGGCTGAGAAATGTCTTGATCAGAGAATCGGGTTTGACATCTTGAATGTCGTCTTCAAAGCTGCCAACATCACTTTGGTCTCTTGTGTTTTGCACCATTTCTAAACAGGAGCAATGAGAAACAAAAGTTGCTGCTGGGTTTAAAGAAAGACATTTGTTGCATTTGCTAGAACTAATTTTGCAGAAACCATCATGGCCACCTGGTTATGTAATAAAATAGGGAAGAAAAATCAGTTTTGGCCATACGTCTTATATCTAACAGTTCCTGGGACAGAGCGTGGTTGTTAAGTTCAGTTGGATTTGAGTTCTGATAGAAAACCCAAAATTAAGCTCCCAGCTAAATCCACTTTATCCATCCATCTTCTTTTGATATTCCAAGGTCAGGTTGCCAAGGTAACAGACCAGGATGGAAACCAAAACGTTTCTTGCACCTCCTAGTGGATTCGAAAGTGTTCCCAGGCCAGAGAGGATTTACAATCCCTCCTGCAAGTTTCATGTCTGCCCCATCTCCTTCAAGTGGGGCTTGCCTGGAATTTCTCTAAAAGTCTGAAACCAAGAGGCATCCTAATCAGATGCCTGAACCACCTCAGCAGTTTACATTTTTGGGATGAAGAGGAGCATGCTCCCCTTAAATGATTGGGTTCTGCTCCTTATTTTTAAGGCTGAGCCCAGTCACCATATGAAGGGGTTCTTTACAGTCACTTGTATTCAGGGTTTCCAGCATTTGGTCAGGATTCAAATGTCACAACCATAAATGAGAGTCCCAGCAGAGGCAGACTGGTAAATTGAGAGCTTTGGCTTTTGGTTCAGCTGCTTCATCACCACTGAAGCAAAGGCCAAACAAGAGTTTGATGGTAGGATCCACCAAGATACTCAAAGTCACAAATTAAGAGCTTCCATTTATGCTTTGTTGCAGAAACTTGAGATTTATTGAGAAAACTTGGGTGTTTTAAGCAGAGAGGAGCACAGAATCCCTGCAACACAGGAGTGTTTAACAGAATTGTAAACGAGCGTCTTCACACACTGCTGAGTCACCTCATTAAAACTCAAACTACAGACCTCTTCACCCGTCGTCATCTCATCTCTGCAGACCTCTGCATGTAGAGGTGACCCAGAGTCCACCGTCTGAGTGTGTGGAGGCTGTAAGGATCTAATTATGTACAGAAAGAATTAGGAGACATTTATAATACAACTCTTCTCTAAACTGCTTTTACAAAGTAATCATGCAAATATCGTTAGCGGGTTTCTCAAGTTTAAATCAACATGTTTCCTACAAATAAAGTGAAGTACGTTTGCAGTGAGTTTCATGATGTCATTGGGTTCCAATCTGTTCATGTTTGGGGGGATAGTGAAAAAAACGAACAGAAAACAAACTAAATATTTTGCTATAAATAAAAAACCTAATGATTTTCTGGGCAACAGAAGGAGCTGAGATTTGTCCCATCATGTCTTCAGCAGCCTGAAGAGAAAAAGTTCATGTCAGAAACGTTCCTGTGAGATGTGCCTGTAAAGACCAACAGAGATAATACAGGGGGTGTCTGAAAACACATCATGTGAATCGACTCTGGGCTTAAAACTATGAAATATTTACATTTTAATCTTCTCTTGGTGAAGATGGTCAAAAAGAAAATAAATGTCACATTTTGATTCTAGAGGTTTTTTTTTTAAGATTTGCAAGAAATGGGCAACTTTTTTTTGCTGAAACTTGTCTAAAGTATGTTGAAAAAATGTATATTTTCTAGTGGATTTAGAGTGAAATCACTTTGTCTCCCCGTCTCTCGTCTCGTCTTCTTCTGCTTATCCGGGTCGCGGGGGCAGCATCCCAATTAGGGAGCTCCAGACGGTCCTCTCCCCAGCCACTTCTACCAGCTCCTCCGGCAGGATCCCAAGGCGCTCCAGGGCCAAACCAGAGATATATTTTCTCCAGCGTGTCCTGGGTCGACCCGGGGGCCTCCTGCCGGCAGGACATGCCTGAAACACCTCCCTGGGGAGGCGTCCAGGGGGCATCCTAACAAGATGCCCGAACCACCTCAGCTGGCTCCTTTCGACATGGAGGAGCAGCGGTTCTACTCCGAGTCTCTCCCGAATGTCCGAGCTCCTCACCCTCACTTTGTATGTTAGAAAATTGCATAAAAACAAAAAGGATGAAGCTAATAAAGTATTAGAGCAGCATTAATTAACTTTCCTCCGTAGCCCCCTACTGGTTAAAAGTGTAATTTCAACTGTTGTAAATCTCACAGCTGAAGACAGAGAACGTTCTCCCCCGCAGTCTGCCACAGCTCCAGCTGCTTTTCAGCTAATAATCTTGTCAGACAAGTTGTACTTTTTTTGTAATTATTTTCAGTTTAGAAACAGTCTCTCTCACTCACTCACTCACTCAGCTGTCCGAGCGTAAAGACGAAAACTCAGCTGCCAAACTCCTTCAGCGATGTGTCACAGGTGTGCGTATCAGGTGTGTGCGCAGATTAAAACGATCCATCATCCAGCGCGGACCTGACAAGACTGTCGGGTCTCGGTTGAAGCCATACTCAGTAGCCAGGTAAACAAACGAGGTCTCGCTAGCTATTTTACAGAAACACGTCTCGGTGAACTCACCCCTCCCGTCGGGTAAAATCCATAAGCCAGCCTCCCGCTGACATAGGACCACGGTTTGCAAAGGTGACAAAGCAGAGTCTAACTCCAGCCGCAGAAATGTTCCCCCAGCTTTTCCTCGTTTCACCTCCAAACGTTTTTAGTTTTCTGCTAGCTGAAAAGGTGTTTTTTGGGGGGGACTCTGGTATTTTTATCTTAAAATGGAATCACCCGCCGGCTCTCTGTCCTACTCACTTTCACTTCCGGGATGTTCTGCCCCAAAATGTGTCCGGGCGGATTAATGCCAATCCAAGCAGTGCGGAAATGCGGCAGACAGACAGCTGGATTGTCCAATCCTATCGTTCGGTCCGAACGATAGGATTGGCTGAAGTTTTTAGAGAACTGCGGGACAACTACTTTATTGATTTCTTTTGTTTTTTTTTAATCTCCACAATATATTTATGGCTATACTATGTTGGAAGGTTGTTAAGAGGCTTTAAAAAAAGTTAAAAGCTACATTGTTTACCTGGCTACTGAGTATGGCTTTAACTGGCGCAAACCTGGTGGCTGACGCTGACCCCCAGTGAGAACAAAGTTCTTGCTTCTTGTGGAGTATGAATTGGCCTCGACTCAGTACGTCTAAATAATTAATCGACCCAAATCTGACTGGACCCGTAGGACTTAAGTTCGGATCCTACTAGCGGGCAGCTCTCAGGTCCACAGACCAGAATCTCCTAACAGTTCCAAGGACCAGATTTAAAAGTCGAGGTGATCGCTCCTTCCAGTCTGTTGCACCGCGACTTTGGAATGACCTTCCTTTAGTTTGACGCTGTATAGACAGTCTGGACTCCTTTAAAAAGCAGTTGAAGACCCAATTATTCAAAACTGCTTTTAAATAACTCTTTTGTGTTCTCTTGTTGTTGTTTAATGATTTTGATTTGTAATGATATTTTGTTTGTTTTATTGATTTTATTTGTTTTATCATGTTTGATTCTATTTTCTGTGAAGCACTTTGTGATTTTTTCTGTGAAAGGTGCTATATAAATAAACTTTACTTACTTACTTACTTACTCCTGTGTTGGAGATGTTTTTGTGCGGGTCGCGCCACCAGATCCGGAGGATTTATTTATTTATTTACCTGTGAGGTGGCGTTGAGGAAGTCTTTCAGAACATCCTTTTCTACAATATTTCACCACGTGGTTAATAATCAGACCGTGAAACCCTCACAGAAACCATCACTCCTCCCCGACCGTTGCTACACCTGGTAACAATGGCCATAAAGCAGGTAGTGACATCATCTAGGAGACCTACCCGCTCCTCAAAACTGTTTAGTGCGGTATCTGGCCAGTAGAGGGGTGTAGAGTGGTGGCAAATATGAAAATGGTCAAATTCAATCTCAGAAATCAATTAGACCAATGTTAATGCTCTAGCTTAAAAGTGTAAAAAAAAACTATTTATTGTTGCTTTAAACTGACAGCAAGATTGAACTCAAACTTTATTTAGTTAATTCTGGTGCTGAAATGAAAAAAAGGCCAACCGTTTTATATCCGTGTCATTCTGCTTCATCCACATACAGCAACAGTTTGGACTTTATTTACTAAAAGCACCCGTTCCTGTTGTCTGTTTAAACAAACTCTACTTAGATCCATGTCACTTTTGGTCAAAGATGTGAAGACCTACTTTAGATGGTCTGACATGTGGCTCCAGAGCTGCAGGCTGAAGACCCATGTGTTAGAAGATCACACCATGCTAATGTAACGCTGATAAAGTGATGGGGTTGGTGTCCAGGCATGAGGTCAATGTGACCAAGTCTGCTTCAAATATCAACCATTTCAGACATGATCACCTACCAACAATGTGATTACACATCTACAATAATACTCTGGAAAAAAACTAAAATCAGTCATGACAGAAGATTAAACAGGATGAAATTGTTCCTTTGTTGCAGCTTCAGTCAGCTGAGAGATTTGTCTTCTTCACAGGAGCTAAGCTGTTGTCTCCAGTTCTCCATTATACAGACGATTTAGTCAGTAATCATTTCAGGTTATCTGTAATTAATTTGCAATTTTTCCATCAGCAGGGGTGGAACGCTGTTCTCCATCCCCGTCTGAGTCGGATCTCTGACTGATGTGAGATAAATGCATTCAGAGTTGTTGAAATCACATCTGTTAGAAACTGTCATTAAAGTCGCGGGGTGCACGGAGTAGAAGTGGAGGAGAAATGGATGCTGCTCTTGTGTTTTCACCCTCTGAATTATTTACTGAAGGTAAACAGAGCCAGATGTGGTGAGAGGTCTGAACAGCCTTCCTGACAGTGAAGCAGGTACGCTGATGGAGCCTCAGACGGGTGTAAAGAACAGCAGAAATGTAGAGAAACCTGAGAGGAAACACTCACTCAGCTCTACAGCTGAGTGAGGTGTGATTTTAAATTGCATAACATTTAGCAGCTTTAGGATGCATTTTCTAAGGTTTTATATTAAAACCTCTCACTTCTCTTTGTACTTTGACCTATTAATAACTTGAGACCTGGATCTGGATGGACATTTTAAATTACATGTACAACTTTACATGCATTTTAAAAGCTGCTTAATTCTCCAAGTATGAATTCCATGTAATACATTTATTTTGGGGGACTTAACTGTTTCATTTATACATTTATGAATTTTGATGTTATTAGCTTTAATATTGAATTTTAGGACTAAGATAATAAAAAAAAAAAAGGTAATTCTTACTAATTGTTCCTTGGAGAGACCCGACATCAAACCTCAAAATAAGAAATGATGCCAGTCAAAGCTGCTTGAAATACTTTAAAGTCAAAGAAACTAATCTTTACTCAATATTCTTCCTAGTACTGTATATTTTGTTATGTTTTCTGTAAGAAAAGAGGGTTAATTAAGCTGGAAGCTAAAGCGCCCTTACATATGTTAATGTGATTAGCTATCAATTTTCTCATTTAAAAAAAAATAAAACAATGTTTGTCAATGAATCCTGAAGCCTTTTTTGTTCTGCCACTTAATGTTGTTGTTACAAACCATAATTTTAGACATTGTAAAAATCTAGTCCATCTTTTAAAACCCCATTTTAAAAAGATTCCCCGACTGTAAATTAATAAAATAATAAATCTGCTAGAATTTATAAAGTTGCTTTTGTTTATGAAATTGTATAATTTTTTAGGTTTGATGATTTTAGAATTTAAATTTGTTAAATGTGTCAATACAATTTGAAACCTCATTTTTTTTATTAAGCTGGAAAAAAAAGAGAATTTGCTGCATAAACCCTGTGAAAACTTAAACGGTTTCAGGTAAGTTTATGGAGTAAATGTTTGAAACCTTAGCCATGCTAAAGTGAGAAGAAACATCTTGATTGTGATCTTTTGTTATGTTATGTTCTTCTTAAAGACTTCATTTGAATTTAAAAACGAGCATTCACATATATAGATTTATAGTTAATTCCCTCAAGGGTAAAGTGTTTAAACTGAGTCTGCTCCAGCTGAACCTCTTTCCTCAGTCTCTCCATCTCCATCTATTTTTGACTTTTAAATGATAACAGTTTTTATGAATATTAAGTCATGTCTGGCAGATTTAAATGTCAGCTCAGCGTCTGAAGCTCCCTGCTAAATAAGACGCTCACAGATCCAGTTTGGCTGCTATCTCAGGGGGTTGATCAATAGATTAATTGATCTATCATTTTCCTGTCTGCCTGTCAGTCACACACACTTCTCCCATTGGTAAACACTGACTCATCTAGATGTTAGAGCAGAGAACAAGATAAGTGGAAGCAGAAGCTTCCAAACATGAACCTGCTGTTAGTGAACCATGCCTGAAACTCTCCTTTCACTTTATAACCATAACCAGAAAAATCTACAACCCAGGAATATAATATTGCTAAACCTAAATCACAATTGTAATACTAAAGATATTTCTAAAACTAAACTAAAGACGTTTTCTAAAATTAACTAAGGACGCTCTGATGATGAGGATGGGAATTTAATTACTCTAAAGGCAAAATGAAAAAGCTCTTTAATGAGCAGCAGAATCCTGCACTAAAACGATCTATTTACGAACACTAAATAAACCGCCTATAGGTTCTGTGAATCCACAGCTAGTCGGGGACATCAGTACCGCTCTGAGTCCCACGGTTCTCTGACAGCCTCAGCCTTTTAAACACTCCTGATGAGTCCAAACTAGAAACGGCTGCGGGGAGATCCCAGCGTGCCGCTGTCCAGGGTGCTGATCCAATAGAGGGACAGCAGATCGGGCAGACTGGGAAAACTCCTCCTCACATGCGAGCCACATGGACCTTATTTCCTGTTTTATTTTGTAGAGTCTTTAACAGCTCATTAAAAATGATTTTAGGATGCGTTGTGGAAATGCTGATTATTTTCTAGACATAAAGTACCTTTTTAACCCTCACACTGACCTTATTTTTGGGCATATGGAGGGTTTTTTTTTTTTAGTAAAAACAACTCAAGAGTGAAACATGTTTAACCAAACATGGTGTAGCTGCTGCAGCACAACCTTCAGTATTTAAAAACACATAGAAATCAAGCTATTAAATCTGTGTAAAACATCTGTTTCTACAGTTGTGTAAATCAAGCCACACTAGATTACACCAGCAGAAACGTGGTTTTACTGTTTTCTAACATTCTTTAATGTTTCATTGTTTTATCCCTCACACTGTCCTTATTTTGGGCCTATAGTTTTTTTAGTCTTTTGGGGTCAATTTGACCCCCTATAACAGCATGTAGTCTATGTGAATGTTACAAAGAAGAAAAAAATGACAAACATGTTATAGAGACTAATGATGGTAACAGTTTATGTCAAAACAAGCTAAATGACACCCATCACCTCTAATTCCGGTGAATCCCGCCTGTATTTATTTGTGAAAACTTCAGGTATAAATCATGAAACATGCTGTGTTCAAGTGTCGTTTGAAATGCAAAACACCGCTGTTCCATCAGCACATTGAACACGATGTGAGTGAACATTTAGACCACAGCACCTGGTCTTGGTTACTAATCAGCACACCTGATCTTTATAATCTGATTGCCTCTTTTGGTTTTGTCCTCCTTCACACTGCATTAAGATTCTGATATGCTCTCGTTGACCTACACAACTTATTAAACTGTGGCTGAATCACAAGTTGGAAAACCTTCAGTGTGAAACTCAGCACCTATACAGGTTTTTCTTCAAATTTCTGCATCCTCCATGTCAACAGCACAATCCTGAGCCTTTCCTTCGTGATCTTACCACACCTCTAGCCACATCCCTGGAAAACACTATGGCTTATCCCTTAAAGCCAAACTAGCACTGATGGCATGATGGAGTCAGATCAGCCCAAAGACATTCTGGTGGATTATTTTTGATGCACTGAGGTCCCCTTCACTTTAGTGAAGCATCAGTTGAGATGAAGTTTATTTGAATTAAAAGCCTGCCTGTAGTTTTGGGGTACTTTTGACCTCACATTGCATCAGAAACAAAGCAGAATCTCATCTCTTCTCTATGCAAACCTTGCTCGCCCTCCTGCACCCCGTGCCCCCTAAAGAAGACACTGGCTTCTTTAACTATAATATTTCATTCTGTGCAATTTAGACCTGATTTTTTAATCGTCCTTATTTTGGAGCCTGTGAAGTTTTCTATTCATTTTGGTCAATTTGACCCCCTAAGACAGTGTGAGGGATTAAGGAGACTTGGTTTGTGTGTGTTTTGGTTATTTTAAGACATTTTTCATTAACATTTTTTATTTTGAAGTGCTCAATTTTAAAAAACAATGCTTGTCTTTTATGTTAATGAGATCCTACTAATCCAAAACAGCTAGGGAAAATACCAAAAAAATAAGGCTCATCTCTCAGGAGGAAATTACATTAAATTCCCAGAAACATCCAATTTATTTCCTTCACACAACTTGAATTAATCCAGAAGAAAATTGTTCATTCATTCATTCATTGTGCTTCACTCTAGATTTTATGTCTGTTATTGAAAGAAAATAAAATGCAATTTCCAAGACAGTCCTTGAAATTTTTACTAAATGCTTCAGTGTCCCTGGAGTTTGATGTCTGATGAAAATGTAATATTTTTTTTGTTGCTGTATAAAAAAAAAAGTGTTAAAAGAGGCTGCATTTGACTCAGACATGATGGTGCATTTTGTTGTGAAATGTATTTTTGTTTAGGAACAAGTTATTAGATTTACATTTTTTTAAATATTTAATCTAACTTTAATATTTAGAATCTGCTATATGGAGATAAACCTCCCGACTTATTTTAAGTAATTTATATGTAAAAAAAAAAAAAAAACGTTTTGGCATTACATGTAACAGTTAATTAACAGAGTGATAAATGATATAATAAATAGGCTACTTATAAATGATACATGTAATTTTTTCTAACACATTCAGAAAAAGGTGCAAAACCTAGAGATGTTAATAGAGAAGTTGGAAAGCTTCCCCTTTAGAATGTGTCGGTTGATTCTGAGTCCTCGGAGTTTCAGTGATGTGTTTTCCGTCTCTCAGGTGCGCAGAGTGAGTTCGGTAGTGAACCGTCACAGAGAGCAGCGGGTGTTGGTGATGGTCGTCGTCATGGTGATGTGTTACCTGGTCTGCTGGCTGCCGTACGGCGTGGCGGCGCTGCTCGCCACCTTCGGACCCCCCGACCTGTTGACCCCGGAGGCGAGCGTCACGCCGTCGCTTCTGGCCAAGTGCTCCACCGTCGTCAACCCCTTTATTTACATATTCATGAACAAACAGGTGAGCCTTTTCCTCTCATGTTGCTGCATCAGTCAGAGGTTTTTGGTTCTGATCCGTTTATTCTAAACAAAAAAAGCCTACATGAAAACAGGTCTAAATAATTTACTGCATTTGATTGAGGAGAATGAGTAAGAAAAAGATTGAGTGCAGGAGAGTGATGGAGGAGTGCTGCAGGGTTTAAATGACCAAATAAAGGAGGAGGAGGAGGAATGACTGAGCATTTTGTAAGTTATAAAACTAACTTAAACAGAACTTGTGTCATTTAAAGAAACAGAAACCTCCATCTAAAACACACAGGACCAGAATGTTTAGGCTGCTCTGCTCCAACACACTTGATGTAATGGTTGAATTACCTCCATGGTATGTCTTCAGGATCTGTAGAAGCATGACTCATTCAAATCAGGTGTGCTGAAGCAGGGGAACATCTAAAACATGCTGTCAACCCTGAGGGCTGGGGATCTCTAAATGGGGTCAGGACTCCACTGTAGGTCATGAAACACAGAAGAGGACTCTTGAAAAAAATGTGCAAGAATTAAATTACAATAAAAAATAATGACCTAGGACTTATTAACTCCTGAGGGCCTCTCAAGTTCTGTCATCACCTGCAGATTTGAATTGAAATAAATAAAACTAAACGAAGTTGATTCTCGTTGTGCGTCTCTAAAGGAGAAGACACCAGGTCATATCAGAGAATATTTATATATTTACATCCACAGGACTCCAGAAAGTATAAGGGAGACAGAGCCAGTCCTGCAGTGGGTCCCCAGACTCTAGAAGCCTCTTCATTTAGACTTTAGATCTGGGGTTTCTTTTAAAAGCAAGTTAAAACATTATCACACCTTGTTTAAATGTAACTCAATGTATTTGTCAATTTTATTGTGAAGCAAAAAAAAAAGGACTATATGGCTTACAGTTAAATGATTTGTCAGCAATGTTTGCATTATTTACCCAGCAATAGTCTGGGTCATGAGTCTCTGCAGCTTTTTTTTTTTTTTTTTTGTAGGTTGAAGAGTTTGGGAAACGCAGCTCAATTTCCAAAGCTGGGATCTAGATTCTAGACCCCACTGTGGGTCATGAAACACCAAGTAGGGGGTTGAGAGGATGTGCAGAATTCAGATGAACTTATTAGTTAACATATTTAGCCTCAAATGTAACAAAAAATTAAGAATAGCTGTCAAATATTATCAAAACGTTTGTAGGTTGTGCATTTTTTTTGTAATGTTTGTAAAATTTCACAATTCATGATTTTCTCTGGGTTTTATGATTTAGGTCAGAAAACTACAATGTTTGTGAACCACCGCTCTAACATCATCTGACATCTTAAATCTATGCCTTTGTCTATAATTAATGTCATTATGTTGTTCTGCAATAAATCTACACAAACAATATGGCTTCTAACCTGAAAGCCCATTGGTTCATCAGCGCTGTGTTGGTGGTCCAGTCCTCGGTTTTCAGGTCAACGTTTTCTTCTAGAACAGGGGTGGGGAATACTGGTCCTTGAGGGCCACAGTCCTGCACATTTTAGTGGTTTCTTCTCTTCAACACACCTAAATTAGTGGGTGATTAGGAGCTTTTTGGTTGCCTTGAAGCCACACTGATGAGGTAATTCAACATTTAAATCAGGTGTGTTGAAGAGAGGATACCTCTAAAACATGCAGGACTGTGGCCCTTGAGGACCAGGATTCCCCACCCCTGTTCTAGAAGATGTAAGCCACAAACCAGGAGGGTCACCTGGTACCTGAAACTCCAACAAATTCATCAAAACAACCCTCCTGAGTCCTTCTGCCACCAAACACAGCTGATGCTCATCAAGCTAATCAAGGAGCTCCAGCTCTAAAGCACCTTTCAGATGTTGCGTTTAATGACCTCAGGACATCCCGGATTCACCACATATTGTGCCACAATAACAGGTGTTTTAAAAAAAAAGTAACCAGTTTATCTCTGGATTCAAGTCTCCATTTTTCTACATCTTATAAAAAAAAATATAAATATTTTAGTGCTGTCAGATTTAACGCGTTAATTGCGTTAATTAATTTGGAAGACATAACGCATAAAAAAAATTAACAAAATTAACGCAACTTGTGTTTGAAGCAAGGCGGAGCGCTTGTCAGCATCAGATTTCCTGCAGCTCCTGTCGCAGCCCGTGTCCTCCCTCCCACCCGCTCCTCCGATCTCATCAGGTCACTCTCTTCACCGGTCTCCCCGGTAGCGGAACTCAACTCTCCGCTTCTTCCACCGTGAAAACTGAAAGTAATCGGCGGTGAAACTGGACGGTCTCTAGCCTTTAAGGTTTATTCCTGCTCCTTTCTCGCCGTACGGTCTTACACCGAGGTCCGAGCGGACGGAGGTGTCAGTTCGGCTCGGTACGAACCCAGACCCTACCCCTATCTGAAAAGTAAAACCAGTACCGAACCGAGGCGATCCCATTCCCAGACTAGTCTTTAAACAATAGAGACCTGAGTGACCCGGACCCCTCATTGAAAACGTGACAGACCGTGGGTCAGTTTGAACACTGCAAAAAATGATTCTCTCATAATGTTCACTGTTTCCACCAGTGTTGCCAGTAACGCGTTACTAAGTAGCGCGTTATTCTAAAATTACGTCATTTTTCAATAACGAGTAATCTAACGCGCTACTATTTCCAATCCAGTAATCTGATTAAAGTTATTTTTTCGAGCCACTGTGCGTTACTTTGCGTTACTATCATTGTCTATTTCCTTAAAATATTTATTTTCTTCCTGCATTTCTGTGAGCGGCGTTGGGTCACGTTCCCAGCATGAGGTGGAGTCACGTTTTCAACACATGCACAGCTGCGGAGTCGCTCCAGCTGGAGGAGGAGTCACTGACCTGTGATAAAGTAGCCTATTTACCTGAATATCCAGGCATTATTTTTGTAAACTCCTCTGATACAACAGCTTTGTTTTATCTTCGGGGTCTAGACTTTATTAAGGAGTGTGAGACTGAGAACAAACGGAGAACAAACGGAGAACGACCCGAGCAGGAACAGCTGACTGTCTGTCTGACAGACTGGCACTAGCAGCCTGATGCAGCCGTAGCTCCAAACAGCTGGAATGAAGCAGCGCCAGCCCTTTTTTGGATTATCATCATGACCTGGATGACTGAGAACCTTCACCAGCAACTAAAGAGACGTTTTGATGGAGCATCCTTCAGACAAACACAGCAGTCAGTAAACAAAGCAGCAGCAGAAACACGAGCTGATGTTAGCTCCTCATGGTCCTAAAAGCCTCCGCTTCAAAGCTTCAAAGCTTCACCGCGGTGCTGATGGCAGGAGCTAGATTATTCATTTTAGTCATAGTTGTGCATTTTACTTTACTTTAAATTCAAAAAAATGTTTTTGATTAAAAAAAAATCTTTCTAAAAGATGAGATTTAGTTGTCAAACAAAACTTTTTCCAAAAAGTATATTTAGAAAAGAGGGTCAGGTAGGGTTAGGGTTGACCTGGATTTCAGGGAAATCCTGTAAAAACCAGCTACATCAACACAAACAACTATGGAGGAGAGAGGTGATTGTTTTCCATCTGGAATAAATACAGTCAGGATTTAGAGTTAGTGTCAGATAAAGATGAGAACATTAAGGTTTGTTCTAATGTTCATTCAAATGTTCTGATGTTAATAAAACATGTTAAAAGTAATTTAATAGTTACAGTAATAAACAAGTTATTTTATAAAAGGTAGTTTTGCCATAAAAGTGTTAAATGTCAGGTCAAGAAAGACTGTCTTTAATTTATATTTCATAAAAAAACAAGAATTTTTTTCAGGGAATAGTTTGGAAGTTCAACTTTAATATCAGGAGATCCATTTTGTTGACTTGCTGTTAAAATTCACTTCTAATAAAGAGTTTTAGTCAAACTGGAGGTTATTTTAATGTTGAGGCAGGAGGAGGAGTCATCGGCAGCTGAATGTCACTAATAAAGTAACTTAAAAAGTAACTAGTAATATAACTTAGTTACTTTTAAAGTCAAGTAGTCAGTAAAGTAACTGTTACTTTTTAAGGGAGTAATCAGTAATCGGATTACTTTTCCAAAGTAACTGTGGCAACACTGGTTTCCACATGTTGGAAATCTTTTATTATTATTTTAAAACAACACCCTTCTGAAATTGTACATAAAATAAACAAATATATTTATAAAGTACTGTATTTAGGGTCTGTCCAGTTTTAGTCAGGAATTTTTGTTTTTCAACTGTTTTGAACTGAAATGCAATTTAAATGCATTTTTTCATCAATTATAAAAGCTTTAAAAATGATTTTTTTAAACATTCTGGCATATTTCTTGGTTGGACATTGTAAACTGCATGTAATTTCATTTTTCTGAAAAGAAGTGATTAAATGTGATTAATCGCGATTAATTTCTTTCAAATTTGCGATTAATTAGTTAATTTATTTTAATCGACTGACAGCACTAAAATATTTTGCACAATATGACTTTACTT
The DNA here is from genome assembly GCA_006937965.1 of Callopanchax toddi. Classification (NCBI taxonomy): domain Eukaryota; kingdom Metazoa; phylum Chordata; class Actinopteri; order Cyprinodontiformes; family Nothobranchiidae; genus Callopanchax; species Callopanchax toddi. The sequence goes on from SSNR01000004.1 coordinate 2,407,785, forward strand.
TGTCTATTTTAAGTCTTTAAAAACTGTTTTAAATTAAAGTTAAGTCTCAATGATCAGATTAAAGTTAAACTTTGGCTCCAGCTGCTCCATGCGGATGCTGAAATCGCTCCCTTCTTTTTTTGTTTTTTTGCCTTTCCAAATTTCTGTGACATAAAGTCAGATCAGTGGAGAGCTGCTGCCCTACCAGACATTATCTTTAGATTCTTACATTTTGTGTAATTTTTGCAACTAGAGCTGAGAATGCTATAAGATCGTCTTGAACATGACTTTACACGATTTGACCCACTAATACAAGCATTCTGTCTCATTGTTTTATTCAACCTGCAGCATAAATCACAAAAACAATCTTAATTTAAAATAAATGTATGGATATTTGTTGCTGTTTTTGTGCACAGCCCTCCAGAACATCAGCTCGACACGCCGCTGTAACTTTGCCCTCCGTATTTTCTCAGCTGTTTATTTTATTCCTCCCACTGGCATTCAGACAAACCCGTCTTTGAGTTTTTGTGTGTGGGCTGCAGAACTTAAAAGCAGATTGAGATGAGCGAAGCAGCAGAGTTTGCTTTAAGGCTCAAGAATCAAAGTTTTTATTCTGACTGTTTGCAAAGCAACGCTCGCAGAGCGGCTTCTCGCGTTCACCGCAGCCGTTCGGTGCTTTGTATGTTGAAGTAAACAGAGCCGGTGGCAGAATAAATCAAATCATTTACCCTTACACCTAATAAAACCTTTAATTTTGTGTAGTAGTTTTTACTGAATCATAAATTATCTGTTAAGGAAGGAAAATATTAGATTACAATTCAGGAAATACAGCAGTTACACCTGATTAATGAGTTAACACACTTTATTGTTGTTGTGAGCAGATTAACATTCTGTCTGATTACAACCAATGCACAAACATTAGAAAACTCATTACTATTCACACATTATTTTAAAATTTGTTCATTTTGGTTCATTTCTTCTTCTGCAACCTATCAAAATCGTCCATTTAAACACGTGACTCAATCAGGATTATTGTGATCCATTAAACAACAGACAACAGTCGAGTTGTGGTGAAACAAGTGAGGAAACCTTGGTCTATCTACAGCTCTTTAACTCAGGCAGACTTCACAGGACCATCATTCAGACTTTAAGGCCAGTTCATCCTCCACGAGAAGCAGGGACTTTGTTCTCGCTGGGGGTCTCCGAGAACAAAAATGACATCATTTTGTTCTCATAGACCCAGTTCGGCAGCGCTTGCGGCTTGTTCTTGTACACAGAACTTTTTTTCTGCAGGGCGTCCCGAGAACAACTGCTGTGATTCGTCAGAAAGAGAGAATGGGTGGTTAGTGTGGTTGGTACGTGATGTTGTAACAGCTTTCCCATGTTTACCTGATTTTTAAAGTGCCCATGTCATGTTTTCTGTGTTTTCCGACTTATCCATCATGTTGCAACGTTGAGTTCTCACCTTAAACCTGCCAGAAAGAGCAAAAAACGGCGTCCATCTGTCTCCTAGTACAGCCAGTGAGAAGCTCTTCCAGATTTCAGACCCAGGTTTCAAACCGTTTTTTTCACTCCAGCCCGCTATGAGGTCATAGTGATCCGGACTTGCTTATATGGTAAATTCTCCGCCCACATGCACGTTCACGACACCTGGAGCGAGACAGTGCCGCTGCCATTGCCCATAGACCGTGTAGTGTTTAGTTTCTTTTTCGTTTCTCTTTCACGTGACGACACTGCCCCCTGCTGCAGCAGAAGTGTCAGGCTGCCAAATAAGGAGAAACCCAGCAGAACCGGAAGGCGGCGCATTCTTCTGATCTCTGAGTTGCTCGTTAGGAAATAATTACAGCGTATTTTGAGTTATAATGGTGCAACGCTAATCTAGAGGCATCAAAGATTACACCTGTTTAATATAAAGTGATTTAAATATGGAGACATGGGCACTTTAAATTATTTTTCTGGTCGGGGGTCGGCTCACCTTTGCCACGTTATTAGTGACACCTCCTTCTGTTGTGCCAAGGCGTAATCTTCATTCACAATTCCGGCATTGCGGTAATATTACTACCATGTGTGGTGTCACGAATGCTGCAAAATTCCTGCCTCGCCATGGCGCTTTCATAAGACACACAGTGGCGACAGTATTACGCTGATTTGCTGGCACGGTGTGTCTTAGGAAAGCACGGAAGTTAAATAATACTTTTGAGGATCCATTGGCCGAGGCGGTGAGAAAATACGCCCACCTATATAACCCGAGGAGTATGAATGGTCCCTGCCGAAACAAACTTTTTTCTTGTTCTCGAAGCCCCTCCAGCGAGAACAACGTTCTTGCTTCCTGTGGAGGATGAATTGGCCTTTAAACAGGTCACAGCAAGTTGGACTTTACTTGACTGAACTGGTGTTTTTATAAGTTTAATAGCTTTCACATAATCACAGTTTGAATTTTATAGTTTTAAGAATCCGTTCACCCTAGTGTAGTGATATCACGCTTTTAAGCTGTAAAAACTTTTGCAGACTTTTTACTTCTCAAACCTTTTTTATTACAAATTACACCTCAACGCTTTTGCCTTTTTTCACTCTTTATGCATCATATTGCATTAGGCGTACAGCTTTCTCTCAGATCCTGCCAGAGTGCAGCGTGCGTGCACACTCTCAACCTCACACACCATTACATCAAAGCTCATTTATTTCTTTTTCAAAACTAGAAGTGAAGGGTCTTTTCAACTTGTCGTAGCTCCTATATAAAACACTCGCTCTCCTCCTCTTATCCAGTTCCGGGTTGCAGGGGCAGCACCCCAAATGTTAAAGTGATAATATGCAGTTTTGCTTGTTTTGGGCGCCCTCTGGTGTCCGTTTTAAATCACTGCCATTAAGTTAGTTAGCACATTGTTTCAGCTTCTAAACTGTTGAAATGTCTCCTCAGCCTTCACAGCTTTCTACAGGAGCGGTTATTTACTCCTTCAAAGAAATCAGCTGTGTTCAAGCAGGGAGAGATTGAAAAAAATCAGGAATCATGAGCTAAAAACACTCCAGCGCTAGCATAACAGCTAGCCACATTGGGTTAGCCTAACCCTCGTGAGACACGTGACTTCCTGGACACCGTGACGGCGACGGAGATCTTGCAATCGTGGTTTTCCGGATCTAATCACCAGATGGGGCTAAGTGACTTTTCATTAACTCTGTAAAGGGTCATATTAGCACAGACTGGTTCAAGGAAAATATTTAAAAATATGAAAAAGTTGCACATTATCACTTTAAATAAATGACCATCAGAACCTTTCATTTAAATTTTTTTTGACATGACAGATTTCACACAGTTTGTTTTTTGGCATTATGCTCATTGACAGTAATCCTGTGCTCTGTGTTAACTAGGGGTGCAACGGATCATCATCGATCCGTGGTTCGTACGGATCACCCTCTACGGTTCGGAACGCACGTGGTTCGCGGTTCATGTAGAGCGCGTGCGTCGCTACATAATCCCCGACGTTCTGTTCTCACGCGCTGTGAATCTGCAGATTATTCCCCTCTTAGAAAGGCGTTCGTTTTGCATCACGTATAGAGGTTCACTCTGTTGGCTTCAGCCGTTTTAGTACACCAGAACGAAGGATCGCTGATCAATATCCAGTCTCTGCTGCGCACGTGTGCGCGCACTGCCTCTGATTCCTCCGTCTCTCTCTCCATCAGCTGGAAATCCATCTTTCTGATAGACAAACTAGATTCACCTATTTGTGTCTAAGATAGCGTTATGTTGGGCTTTTATACGAGCTAATAAACGTTAATATAACCGGAGTTCAGTCAGCAGCGCCTCGTGCGTCAC